>BSBM01001646.1:5442500-5800000 GCA_027924585.1 Larix kaempferi
GAGGATTGAGGGGAATTAAATTCCAGAACACAAGTGAGAAGGCTTGAGGGGAATTATGTAAGCATGCGTTAAGGGAACTGAAACGCTCCCTAGAAATCAAGGAGTTGACAGCCTCCAGGATTCTCGAAGCAATCAGTGGGCTGTAAAGACCTAGGAAAACTATAAGAGAATGCATATGTGGGAGGCAAGACGCTGCTTAGTATGCATGAGAGAAAGTATTGCTGTGCGAGCATTGAGGTGTTAGGAAAGAAATCTCCAAATGAATTGTTGTGTGAGCAGTGAGGTGTTAGGAAATAATTTTTGAAAGGATTGCTATGTGAGCATTGGGGTGTTAGGAAAGAATTTCCTAGATAAAATGAATGATATGTTTTGATTAAGTTAATAGTCTACATTCTTGGTGCACCGGATTTATGTGTGCTTAAGAAAAAGAACAAACAAAGGATAAAAGATTTTCCATGAATTGCAAGTGCTATGTTGCAATAAAAGACTCATTATTTATGCTTCCGAGTTTGATTATGGAATTGATGATAATTTTTCTTATGGTTTCTTTGAATCCCAGTTTTGTAGTAAAAAATGAAGATGTGATCAATAGAGACTTGCGAGAAAACTCACGAAAGTCCAAAGAAGGTCAAAATAGAAATGACGAAGCAAGCAAAGGATGACTCCAGAAGAGAGGACGAAGCTGATGAAAAGTTTGAACACCGAGGATGGTGTTTTTCTTAACGAGGAAACGATTTAATACCCTCCTATTCTAGATTTTTACTTATATATTGAAAGTGTAATTATGTACTCGTTCCTAGTGAGGAGCTCAAGGCCAAGGCCCCACCAGAAAACCCTAAAACTTTTTATTTTTCAAAAGTTGTAATTGATGACTATAGACTTAGACTGAGGATTTGGAAACGACTAGATGATAAGGCAAAGAATCCTCTATGGGAGGAGGGAGACTAGATAGGAAGAGACAAAGGGATAGGACATAGATGATGGATGTTATCCTGATGTTAGGGGACACTAAGAATAAGTGACAGTTTACTTGGTCTTCGTTGTCAACTTATTTTTTATTTAGAAAGGTAACTAGTTGTTACAAGCTCGTAGTAAACTTATAATGCCTACTCACTAGGGTAAGGTTATCTACTACTAGATAAAGCCTTTGTAAGACTATTATTATGAAGCCCCTTTTGGAAACGACACACAAAACGATAAACACACTTAAACACAAGGGAAAGGCTGTTAAAAAACCTAAGAACCCTCCTCAATTAGAAAGGAGTTGCATTCCCTTTAAATATTAAGAAGTTATGTATATAAATATATATATATATATATATATATATATATTAAGGAAATCAACCAAATTCATTCAATATATATTGAAGTCATGGGGAAAATATGGGAGATCCATTATGATCTAGTTATCGATCTATGTTATATATTGAATTTTGTGCACGTATAGATGAATGTAGATAAGCTACCAGTTAGGCGATTTTGGAAGTAAGGTGGACTCCCGCATACTGCCACTTGACAACCCTACTCCTGCCAAGTGTTGGATCTTGGGACAGGACGAACCTTCCAATGATACAAGAACCCTCGGTACTGGTTGTATAAGTAATTGCAGCCACGGGTAGATCAGGGGCTGTCTCTCTCTTTTGGTTCTCATGGGAAGACCCACCTCGAAACTTTATGGATTGATTGTTTTCCTTAAGAACTTGGGAGGGGATGGCTCACATGGACCGATCCTAGTTTATTTTTGTTGTCTTGTTTGGGTCGGGTACAAGATACCTGTAAAGAGCTGATCCATACTTTACTAGTTTGCATATGTTTACTGCTGAATATATATAAACATGTAATATGTATTTATGCCTATTTGAGTATCGAATGAGGGGATAGGACGTTGGTAAAGAGCTGATCCCTACTTTACTAGTTCGCATATATTACTATTGAATATTTATACCTGTAATAGGCATTTGTGCCTATTGTGTATTGAATGAGGGAATAGGATGGTTGTGAAGAGACGATCCATATTTTAGTAGTTCGTATTTGGTTTACTGCATGTATATATATATACTAGATATTTATCAAATGAATGAAATCACATCTTGTGCATACTGTAAACCGTAATCTCTGCCGTTTCCTTCTCGGATGGAAATTTCTTTTAAGATCTCTGCTTATTCAGGGGATGAGTGAAATTGTGTAGGATCTCTGCTCATTTAGGTGGGAATGAGGTCATCTAGATCTCTGCTTTCTTTATCCAATTAATATACTTTTCTTCTTACGCTTTGAATGTTGATTGAGAACTCATTAATCCTGTTGTATTTCTAGGTTTAGTTTGACATCACAGGAGGTCTTTGTATGTACTTTAGGATAGATCCCGCTCGCCATAATCTGGTTGTCTTATGTGCGTATTTTGGACATGGTAAGGGGTTCTGGGTATACGTGTATATATCTTTTCAGATCTCTCTTTATTCACTAGGCCAGGTGAAATTGCGCACAATCTCTGCTCTTTTACATGGGATCGAGATCATCTGGTTCTTTGCTTTTATTATCCAAGGAGTATACTTTTCTGCCTATGCTTTATATAAACTACATCAGTCTTGTTGCATTTCTGGGTATATGCATATATATATTTTTAGGATAGATCCAGATCAGATTCCATTGAGAAGTGTGGTTTATACTCTAGGTCAGAATATAACTCTGTCAAAAAGTGTATTCAGAGCAGGTTTCTGCATGGAGATTTTATCTCTTCCATCGGAGTATGACTGTCAGAGAAGTGTTCGTGGTCTTCCTTGCTCGAACCCCTATTTTGAACTATTATTATATTTCAAGGTTTAGAGTATAACTATGTCCCAAAATTATTTTTATAACTCTCACACAAAGGCATGAGCACTCGGATAAATATTTATCCTAGCTCAGTTTTTGACTAGGATACTCTTAGAATAGCTATTTTAAAATCCCAGCTTAAAGCATGATGAAACCCTCTGCAGTTTCTGCCAACATGCTAGATCTTCGATCTAGAATCATTTTATCATGCTAACTTGCCTATTGATATCTGTAAATCTTTATTGATTAATTGGCATCGCTTATGTGTACATCATAGTATAGAAATAGATCTCTACAATTAAAGTTGTACTTTAGGAGAAGAGCTTCGGGAAAGCTAGAGTGAAATAACGCAACAATGTGTTGTGGAATGTAATTTTCTTATATTATGAATAATAAAGACGTGGAATTGTCTTGGTGGATGTAGCACAGAGGTTTTGGGTGAACCACGTAAATTCTAGTCTCCTTATAGGGTGATTTCTATTGGTTGATTATTGTGTGAATTATGTGAATCTAACTTTAATTTCCTTTGATCATGCAAAGTTATTCGGTAATAAAAATAGATAGTAATATTAAAATGTAAGCTTAATGTGATTGATGAGTTGATGGATACATAAGGTCATGAGTTGGCCGAAGTAATTAGTCATTATTCGATTCAGTATACACATGAAATATTCTTTTATATGTAATTGTCCCAACTAAAATAGATGGGATGTTATAGGACAGGAAGTTTATAATGTATTATGGATTAGAGACCTTTTGATAAAGAAGTGAGGTTTAAAGAATATTAAATCAAATTTTGTGTATTCTCTATCTCCCTTATGCTTACTAATTAAAATGGTGATGATAAAATGATGGAGGATGGTTTGAGTGATTCTCTTTATCCCTACCTATATTAGAGTTGGAATGGTTTATCGCATAAAGTTCTACAATTCTAATCTATGAATTAAGTGGTCATTGCTCATATTTTAATTGAATTTCAAAATTTCACCTAAAAATACTGACTCGCAGATATGAGTATGTCACACAAGCACCCTTTCAAACTATAGCAAAGTTAATAACGTAACTTTCAGCATTAAAAACAAAAACCATTAAAGGTTTATCCCTCCATTTATACCCCTCACTGAATCAGACTTAAAATAGTTAAAACATATTACAAACATTGACCCACAGGTCCATAACCCAAAAAGACCCAAATTGAAATCCACAGTCACCTTCCCCTATGCTAACCAAACTAGGTATGACAAAAAACTCCATCCATAAACTTAAAGCCCAAAGGCACCTCTTAGTTATAGGTTAAGAACTCAAACTACAGAACCTTCAACCATTTCCCTGTACTGCGACAAGAAGGGATGGAGCCATGAAGAGGCCTGGACTTACCAGGTTTGTGCTAAGTACATTCCTCTCGGCCATAGAAACACCACTCCAAAAAACGTAGAGGAATGTACTTAGCGCAAAACTTCCAGTAAGAGTCAAGAATATCAAAGTTAAATATTTAAATGACAAATACACTATGCAGTGATAAACTTTACTAGAAGTCATGATTTTTGTAGAGGACAGCTTACCTTCTCTTCAAACCAGGTCCTCTCCACATCTATGCAAAACTCTAGTAAGCACGCTGACTATTAGCGTAGCTGAGGTCAGGCGTGGAGCACCATTGAAATACGAGAGCAACAGAAGGCTGCCTCCAAACTCGAATTTTCACCAAAAATGATAAATGTTGGTCGTTAGGGAAGGAGTATAACCCTCATCCATGCTGGCAAGCAATCACGTGAATGTCATATGGTAGCATTCAATGCTACAATGACCCACTAGTGCCATAATACTTTATCCAAACTCTACAGTTAAGATCATGCTTAAAAGTTTCAAACTCCCACTTATATTTTGCAACATTCTTTTCTAATGTTTCTTTTGGCCCATCTCATGTTCATAAGGTTAGGTTCCTAGGTAGCAAAGCTTAGGGAGTTTAGGGTAGAACCCTTATGGTACGCTTGCAAAACAAGTTCAAAGGATTCTTTAGCAAACTTTGCTAAGTAATCCCAATTTAGTTCATTACTCATCCCTTACCTCTCGGTAGCCCTGCTTGCAAACATAATTACCAACTTAGACTTCAAACGTATTCTTACTCTCTGCATGAAGTCCATCAATCCTGAATTGTTAACATAAGGATTTCAACTCTTTAGAATTTCAAAGCATACATACATTCAAACTATGATCAAGATACAAACATGAAAACTGTTGAGTTAAATTACAAATACTAAAACTGATCAATTAGACTAAGATATTATTTATTGAAGGATCTTTATTTAATATCACATCGCTTCTGCATAAACATAAATAGAAGATGATCACATCCAATTAAATCAAACAGTGTATTGTAAACGAACTTCATAAACCATGTATTCTCATTGTGACGAAGAGACTTATATTTATTTCTCGGTATTGAAGTTAATTTGTTAAATATTCACTTGATTAGACGATGTTAGCCGTACAGGAAAATTTTTAAATTTTTTCTTATTTAGGGACATTAAAATTGGGTGGATCGAACTAGAAGGGATAAAGGGGATGTGGAGGGATGGCGGATGGGAGGACAGTCCTGAGTAGAGGGAGGAGTATGGATCCAAGGGGGGATATGGATGAAGGGGGAGGCTGGATGGAAAGGGTATGTGGATGAATGGGGGAGGCTAGATGGAAAGGGAGGTGTGGACGAATGGGGGAAGCTAGCTAGAGGAGGGAGGATAGTTTTAGGGGGTTATGGACGAGTATGGATGGAGGGGGGGGGGGGGGGGGCTATATGAAAGGGAGAGCCTAGATGAAGGGAGGGGTCTAGATGGAAGGTGGGGGGAAACTCATGAGATATGGTGGAAAAATGAGATGGAAGTAAGGAGGTGGAACGGTGGTCCTGCAGTTGATGGTAGCACCTGTATAGACATTTATAGTATCATAGTTTAGTATAAAAAATCAAAATATACCATAGTAATTAAAAAAAATCAAATTAAAAGTGTGCTTTTAACTATGCATCATACATGTGTGTACGATTACCTAACGACACCTAGCAGAGATGGTTGGTCATCATAGTCTATACATACATGTGGACACCAAAATGCATGCACGTAATGAACATATTAAACAAGTAATTATTTAGGAAACTAAAACATTAAAAATATCCATTAAAGGCCACTTTATTGTAGGATCGATCACCATGTATATGGTATACATTCTTAGAAGTGAAAGACACGGTTGCACTCTTCTACAAATTCTCAAAAAATATTGGATACTAATGAAACTAGGGATGAGCCTAAAGATCACCATGATAAAAGAGGATGTTATAGGCAACATGAAAATGGAGTTTTACTTTGGGAATATTTCTTACATTGGAGCCATCACTAAAAATAGATTTAATATTCATTTGAAAGTAAAGGTCATTGGAAATATTCTAAGTGGAAGAAATTTAGAGCATTGCCAACTTTGATTGAGAGATTTGGGTACACATATGTATCTACACATTAGACCTAAACATGAGAGAATTAGATGTTATTGACACCTCCTCATGCTGTTTTTTGTAGAATTAACTACCTAAGGGAAAAGAGACCTTTCATGTGCTCGTTGAAGCCAACCTCAAGTGCCATATATGATTCATTTCGTCCCTTCTTTGTGTCTTTTTTTTGGAAAGTATCAAGAGGAAATGTGGCAATGTTGATAGGAATGCATAAAAAGTATTGTTTTGATGGTTTATATACAAATATCACTGTGTAAGTGGTATGCATGCACAATTTTGACCTTTAGTGTAGAATGTATAAGTCTCCTAGTTTATCTTGGTTGAATGAAATCTGAAATATACAAAGATAATGAACATGGTGTTTATGCATATGGAGGTGTCCATATAGAAAAGAAAGAGAAACATCTGGATCTGAAAACACATAAGGATATCCTAATAAATATAAATAATAGAAATGACATAAGCAAGTAATACACATGATGCAAAAGTAAACTTAAAAATGGAAGTAACAATATTATGTGAGGTGTTGAAAATACATCCTTGTGAGGTGTGGAAATTTCAGTTGCAGTTGCCATTGATTCTTGCAGGTTGGGAGATCTTACGTTCTCCCATGATGGCATCTCGTCTCTAAATAACTATACATTGAAATAACAATTTAAGTCAAAAAAAAAAAAAAAAAACTTTAAAATTACATAAATACTCTAAAATTACATTACAAATACTAAAGTTATGATTGAGAAAAAAAATAAAATATAGTGTTGACCTAATTCATATAGCAGCCTTCAATTAGGCCAGGACATGTGTGCCCATAATGAGGACAACGATGTGGCAATGTTCCCATCGAACTAGAAGGTCCAACCTGGAAAACACCAGTCACTAGTATCTCTTGACTCTGTCATGGATGCCCTGCACTTGAGCCTCTCTCGGGGTCAACCTATCTCTCTACTGTAGTCACTTCTATAAACATGTTGTGCCTAATAAATCCACGTGAAATGCTCCTCACTACCCCCTCAATCTGATCAAGTCCGTGGGGTAAATGAAGTGGCTGGGGAATGGGGTTATGCTCACACTGTAATACCAAATTTTTGATTGACTATTTTTGATGTTATATACTGGGCTTAAGCTGCAACACATATGATTTATTTTGTTATATTGGGCATAAGCCCCAGTGCACATGATTCATTTCTTTTATAGATTTACCTATTGGGCGTGGACCCTGACTGATGCAAACTATTGTTATATACTATGCAAAAAGCCCCAATGTATTGATTTATGTTTTATTATGAGATTGGGTACAAACCCTAATATACTGAGATAATCTTTTGTTACATACTGTGCAGAGTTATGGTTTACATGATTGATTTGCATGATGTGTTGAGCGTGGACTTGGGAACACATGGATGGCCTATGTACTGGGCATAAGCCCCGATGTACCTAGAGGATTTTATTATGTACTGGGCGTAATCCCCAATGTACATAGAGTGTTGGGCATAAGCCCTGGAGCACTCCAAGCTTGATAATGAATACTAGATCCGAGGCCATTTGTAAATTCTAGATGTGATTCACAACCACATTCTAGTACTAGTGTTGAGCGGGATGCTTTGGAATTGCACTAGCATAACACCCATGTGAGAGTGTTGAGCTAAAGCTCTGAAGAGCACTTGCGGTTACTTGATCTTAAAAGTGTTGAGTCGAGAGGACTCTGAATAGCACTTCTATTAATCACATTTATTTAAATTGGTTAAATGAATCATTTTCTATCTATCATCAAGGACTGTGGAAACTACCGTGTTAAACGAGGGAATCCAACGTGCAAGAGGGACTTAGAGGCACCTAACCTAGCCAACTATCCAAGCTTACCAAAATACCATTTCCAAAGAGTTGGACCTTGTATTTAATATTTATCAAAGAATTATTATGATATGCACATAATTAAATCAAAGAGTTATCATATTTAATTATTGAATAATCAGATTGATTATTTATAAAAGAAAAGATTACTTATGTAAATAGCATGCATAAAGGTTATGCATAAGATATTTCTCATATTATTATTATTATTATTAGTATTAGTATTAGTATTATTGGTGATATCTAACTTAAATATACCTCAAATTGTAACAAAATAAGGTCCTAGATAATCTAGGAGTGAATAATTAGTAAAATATCTTTTGTAAATATTCTAATTCAATTTAAATTAAAAGCTGAAACATTATTAGTAAAACTCAATAGTTATATTCCAAAAAAACTCACCTATATAAAGAAGGATAGATCCCAAGGGAGGGATCATCTCTTCATACTATCATTCTCTTATGGTAATAGAAGAGAATTATTCTACCGAACTGAAGAAGCTTACTATTTTCCCAAACCTGATCAACAGCCTATCCTAGGTCCTCTACTTCTCTTATTGGATGTTGGAACCAGCTCGAGGGGATCCAATTAGAACCAGGAATGGTATAATTGTCGTGGTTGGGAGGAACATGGTAGTCCCAAGGTTATTCAGTTAAATATCATCCTACAGGTCAGCTAGGTCAATACATTTTCCATTAACTAGTGTTTGAGTGTGCAGGTTCTGCAAGGGAAGGGAAAGCTTCAAGAATCAGTTATGAACTACAATTATTCCATACAGTTCAATTAGATTTAGATGTTAAAGTAGGAAATACTATACATCATTCATCTTTCTTGTACATTAAATTTTTATTTCCTTTTTATGGAGCAAGGGCCAAATGGCATGGGCTCTTAGCGTTTAAAATCTGGGTTTAAAAATTATTTATTATTTCTATTGAATTTAAGGATCTTCCCTAAATGTTACAAGGATCTAGCAGGGCTAGCCTAGCTAGCCTATGCTAGATACCCATATCAATAAAATCACTAGTATCAAACTTCCATTAAATATTGTTGATGCCTGAACTATTATTCTTTACAAAAACAAAATCTTATTTCCCGAACCCTTAAACTAGGTTTTACAAGCAGGGATCTCCCAAGGATCCATGGAAATCTTCACAAAACCAACATAGTCAAACTCAGTTTCTTTCATTTATTATTTTTAAAGAAACAAACAAAATAACGCAGGTCAAGCTTTTGAAACTATCCACCAACATATAACATTTAGAATCGCTAGTATAATTAAACACACGGCATAAGACCACCTACTGTGCATACAACTTCGAGGAAAAACAAACTACCAAACACAATTTCTCTATTTTAGGGTTTTCAGTATTTTCATTTCTCCTTATTAGAAATTAGTCTTAAACTTGGACGAAACCCAACATTACAATATAGGAATCAAAACACATAATCCAACTTCACATTTTAAATAAGCATTCATCCATTAAATCAACCCACGAAATCTACAGAGAATTAAAACCATCAATTGAAGAGAGGCCATCAAATGGCCCAACACATGCTTGAAATAGAGCTACTCTCTGAGCAATCATGCTCATCTATTATCAATAGGAATTTCATCACGACGAAGTTAAAAAGAAAACGCAGAGCCATTTCACTTTCAAAAATACCAGAAAGGGTTATCCCTCTACATTTAACATTTATTCATCCACATAAACCCTACGCATAAATCCATAATATGAAACTTACAAAGGTATCTAAAATCAACAAAATCATTTGCTAGAAAACATTAGTGACATCTCATTTCTTAGAAGAACATACTCAGTGGGAAACACAACTAAAATCCAAACACCATTATCACATTCAAACCCCAAGACAAAATGTTGTGGGTATTTCTTACCAAAGCTTTAAAGGTTTTTACAAGCGCCATACATTCAATCTTTACACAGTAGAGAAAATAAAACCCTCAAGGGTTTATCCTAGCATTTATCAAAATAAAAACATCATAGACATTGACCAGCAGGTTCATAATCCTGGGAATTCCAAATCGACTTTTCCATAGTTGTTTTCCCCTCATTTACTTACCAAGCCAGAAACGACCACAGAGAACTTTGAAACTAAATGCAAAGATCCCAAAGGACACATCGAAGTTACAATTTAGGGGCTCAAAGCTACAGAGCTTGCAACCATAGCTACGACAGGAAGGAACGTGTATTGAGAGGAATTGGGATTACCAGAGTTATGCTAAAGCCCAAGTCTTCCCTACCATTTGTTAAAACCCAATGAAAAGGACACTCATACCTCCTATCCAAAAGATTACAAAAGAACCACAAGTTAAATACAGTAGAATCATCTACAGGAAAACGTATCAAAAAACCCATTAAATTGGAAAGAAGATTACCTGTAGCACCCTCCATCTCCACGCTCTTTAAGCTTTGACTGCACTGACCATGAGAATAGCTGAGGTCAGAGCCTAGTTGAAACCATACACAACAAGCAGTTACCCTCCAAGCCAAAACCAACAAAATGACAAACACAGTCGTGTAGACCAAAGGATTAAACCCTCTTTCCAATTGGAAAACAAACCATGTAAAGACCACATCTAGCATTTAAAGCTACAACCAACACCACTAGTGCTTCAATATATCACCCAAACAATATAGTTAGGGTCGTGGTAGGGAAAACCCCCAATTGATTATTTCATGGTTTATTCAAAAGATATTTCCTTAGACCTTTTCAATTCATAGAACTATGACCTTGCTAGGTAGTGGAGCCAGGTAGTTTAGTGAAGAGCTCTTTTATTTATGCCTTCAATCATGATCCAAGTAATGCTTTAGCAAAAATTGCTAAGTAAGCCCAGGATAGTCCAAATAGTCATCCCTTACCTCTCAACAGCTCCGTTGGTAGCATGACTACCAACTCAAACCTTGGGAGTATTCATACTCTTCTTACAAAATTCCACCAGGCCTGAATTAATGATATAAACAAGTTCAACATTTAAAATGAAACCAGGCATACATTTAGAGTTATAGAAAGGAAGTAATTAAAGAAGAACATTAAATTTTTACACTAGTATTAAATTTTCCATCTAGACTATAGATGATTGTGCTTTGCATTTCACACTACCTTACTTCATCGCTTCCGCAGAAAACATACGATATAAGACCAACTTTCATAAAACATAATTTCTCATTTCTTCAACAAAGACTGGTATAACTTCCCAGTACTGAATTTAGTTTGCTATATATTACTTGCTAGGCAAATGTTAGTAGTAAGGAATTTTGTTTTTAAATTTTTATTGTTTTTATGGACATTACACACACCTAGGATTGGTGGCCATCTCAATGGGTTCCTCTTAGCAGCAAGTCGATCTTGGGCAGAACCAAGCTCAACATCTTGGAACTCAGTAATGTCAAAATAGTTGACATGTAAATTGAGCACAAACTCAACCTAGCGTTTTCAGAGGAAGTATTGTGGAACCTCCCTATTATTGTAGGCAGGTTTATCATAAACCATAAACCACCTTTGCATATAGTTGTCTTTCCATGGATGGAAATGACACCAATCCATGCACTCGCATTGTTTTCTAATATCTAGTTGTTTTTTTTTATTGGATCGATGAACATACTATATAATCGTGCCTTGGTAATTTAATGCTTTTATCTCTTCCTTAAAAATGTCGGTGGAATAGTACTCTTGTATCCTAGCTCTATACTCTGTCATGTTTATCAACTGGCGATGTGCATGGTGAAGGGAGTCAATTAAGCTTTCAATTGAGATGGCAAGGGGCAACCAATATGGTTCCCCCGTGTTTCTTAATTCTTGGGTGTACTCTCTCATTTCATTTAAGTAATGGCTCAACTCATCCTCCTTCAAATTTTGTTGGGAGATTTGATGGGGTCTAGGATTTATATTTCCTTGTGCTTCTTAGGTTCCATCAGATTCCATGCTAATGTTTTATTCATTCATTGTAGAGGTTTATAGTCTTCGAATGAAAAATATTCCACTTTTTTACCAATTTTGAAACTATTAAAAATTTAATAAACAATAAAAATACAATTAAGAGTATTACCTTACCTATCTAGTGCAATGGACACTCACTCAATGGATGCCTCGGTGAAATTGGTGGGTGAGTGAGCTCCCTTGGTCTGTGTACACGCCGGTCTTTGTGTTTTGTTTGCAAATGAAATGAATATGACCTATTTTTTATTGTGTTTAGCAGGCCCACGTGCACGCTTTTTTGCACACACGCGCTAGAGGCATGCACACGCCAGCAATGTGCACATGCCTTGGCTCGGTACAGAGCCTAGCTGCGCGTGTTGGTGTTGTTGGAGATGTGTGCACATTCATCAATTTTTTCTTTGGCGCGGCCTCCTTTGCAATTATTTTGGGGACCATCTTTTTGCGGGACCCTATATATGAAAAGCAAAATACGTTCCAATGAAAGAATTAAAAGATGATAGATACTATAACAAGTTAAACATGTTGTGTAATGTGTATTAAGTTTTGATATGTTTAATTCAATACTAGTATGAATATGTATAGTATTTTTTTGTTTTTGATGATGTATAATTGCAATATCACAACTTTTTGACTAACTATGTTATGATGTCATGTCGGGTCACAGCCCCAATATATGTGATTTATTATGTTTTACATAGCATTAATATGCTTTGATTTATTTCCTTTATGAGTTGATGTATTGGGCATGGACCCTGATTTGTTTCATTGTTAAATATATGCGGGGCAGGAAAGCCGAATGAAGAAACTATCTTGTATTTCGAGAAATGATTAACAAATTATGATATACTAAGATTATCTCTTTTGTTACATTATACTGTGCAGAGCATGATTTACATGGTTGATTAGTTAGTGTGTTTAGCGTGGAATCAGGAACACACAAAAGACCTATATACTGGGCCTAAGCCCCGATGTATTTAGAGGATTCTATTTCATACTGGGCCTAAGCCTCGATGTATGTTGAGTGTTGGGCATGAGCCTTGGAGCACTCCAATCTTGAAAGAAATGACTACCGGATCCAAGGACATGTAATTATCCTAGATGTGCCTCACAACCACATTCTAGCTCTAGTGTTGAGCAGAAACTCTGGAATTGCACTAGCGTAACGCCCATGTGAGAGTACTGACTTAAAAGGCTCTGAAGAGAACTCGGGGTTACTACTTATCAAGTGTTGAGTCAAAGAGGACTCTGAATAGCACTTGCATGTCTTATCGCAACTATTTTGACTTGATTAAATAAATCTTATTATCATCATCTACAGCGGGAACTACCATGTTAAAACGAGGGAATCTGACATGCAAAGGGAGAGACTAGAGGTGCCTTTACCAGCTTACCGAAACGGTCCAAAGAAGTGGACCATTTCCTTAAAAAGAACTAAAAGAAGCATCTTGTGAAACAAATGCTTAAGACCACCAGTAGTATTATTATTTAGGAGCTTCAAATATATATTGGTTAAATATTATATATATACATAGCTTTATAAATGTTATACTTTATAGATATATATAGTTATGCATAAGTGGGTTGCCACTTACTAAATGTTAATTATTAATATTTAGATGGTATTATAAATTGTATACTATTATTATTATGAAAACATCTAAAAGATTAAATAAACACTTTAATCAAACAAGTTGAGAAGTCCTAGTTCCTAATAAACTAACAGTTAAAGTAAACAAATATTATTTTAAAGAAACCAGTAAATTCCAACAGTCCTAATTTAAAGATTTTCCTACTTAAGGAGGACAGACCCCAAAGTTTGGAAAATCTTCTTTTTCTTTTGGGTATTATTGTACCAAGAAGAACTCTGCTTATAATTTTTCTAGATCTGAACCAGTTACCATCTAGGGCCTCTATTTCTCAGTTTGCATGTTAGAACCAGCTTGGGGGGATTCATACTGAACCAGGAATGGTTGTAGAATCATAGTTGGGAGGAACGTGGTAGTCCCAAAGTCATCCAATCCAAGATCAATTATCAGGTCAGCTAAGAGTCAGTAGTTTTCTTAACTAGTTAGCTGAGTGTGCAGGTTAGAATCAATAAAGAGAAGTTACCAAGATCAGCAGGTCGTCATCAGCTGGACAAACTACAGACATCAACAGGTATTTGATATTGATAAAACCCTCCCTACGTTTCATATTCCTATTATAAATGCCATGTTAAAATAGCAATGTTCTTATTATCAGTTTTATTAAATCAAGTGTTACCAAAATCAAATGGCATGCGCAGTAGGACTAGCCAGCTAGTCTTTGCTAGGCATTGCATTCCTTAGATTGTTAGAACCGGCGATTCGGTGATGTGAACTCAGCAAAATATTTATAGTATTTTACTTCTTGGATCTAAACCCTTGTTTTAAAATCATCCACATAATCGCCTAGCTATTTGAAAATCAAACTTATTACAGAAATCGTGGACTCACATGTACTCCAGTCGAAAACCCAGCTATACGAACTACGATAAAAGAGAATGCAGATATAATTGCTTACTTATAAGTGTTCCCCATATAGTTCAAATTCAAGACCGATTTTTATTGCCCTTTCTCTGTCGATCTATTCTAGTTTCCCTATCAAACAATATATATACCATATTTTAAATAAAGATACCAAAAACAAAAGACAGAAGTCATATACAGGTTGTTCCCATTACTTTTTCATACCCACTTTATCATTAAGCCTATGCCAAATCATTAGACAGTCTGAGACCTTTCTTTTATTTCGTTTCAACATACAAACATACGATAGCTACCTACAGGAAAACATTCTTCAATGCACAAAATAGAAAACTTCGGAAGGGAATAGAGAATGAAACCCATAACCACATTGTATCTACGTTACCAAATAAAAATACAGCGAAGTAAGCTAAAGTCTTCTTCTTCTTACCAATCAACACATCACATTTCACCATAGCTGAAAGGAACAAATAAACCCAGTATGGGCGCAGCACATAAAATGGTCATACATCGAGATAATTTGGGAGTAAAACCCCATTATTCAAAATATTTTAATTTATACACTACAGAGTATACAGAAGTTCACCATTAGAATTCGTTACGAACTATTCCGAATATTTCCCACAACCAAAACATAAATCATAGGGCTTAGACAAAACAAAAAATGAAACCCTTGAAATCATTTCAACTGTACCGGGTCATATTTAAACAACATTACATTTTAAAACTGCTCATAAAATTTCGTAGAGCCATGTAATAGGTAAGACTCAAGTGCTACCTAGTTCTTTTAGATCACAATCCCGGAGCTCGTTAAGCTAGTTAGCTACATTGAAACCCCATCCTGCCTAGTCCAGCCAATATGCGACTATTAGACCTCCCAAAAGTGAATGAGTAAGCCTATGGCTTACGGGAGTCTCACCCAAAAACAACCAGGCCAAATGCATACACACAACGGCAGAGCTGCAGAAGATAGGGCTCGAAAGAGGGAAGCCAGACTCACCATTTTTGTGTCACCTCGAATCCCAGCAGCTCCCTTACCAAAGCATTTTTCTATCTATCACAAACGATATACAAAATAGGTTAGCAACCATATTGTTTTTGATATAGCAGAAGAAAAATAAAAGCATCAGTTGTGGAGGGGACATAATTCATTACCTGGGTGGAGCAGGATTGTATTACACCATATACAAGCTCAACATTTAACCAACACACTAACCACGAGCAGAGCTCGGGTCATTACTCAACATAGTAACCATATCCACGAAGTGCAGAACCAAAATGATGAATAAGTCGAATGCTGGAGTGATGGGAAAAAGCCCCAAATCGTTTCCTCCAAACCCTCATGACAATCTGTCTTCCATACTCAATTAAAATGCATTAATGATACACCAAACTCACCCCAGTGGAGGCGAAATGTATTGGAAACAAGTCTATAGTGGAGTTGTGGAGTCAACTCTGTTAACAATTTCAAAGGGTTTGATTTTTAAACTAAGCCCATAGGCATAACTTTTGAAACAATACACCTTCGTTTATATAACCATAAGCTACTAGTCGTGAACCCTACCATGGGTAATCTTTCATGTTATGAATTTCCCATGATAGTGGGATCACCACCCTTCTCTAATACCTTAGCAATTGCATGGGATTTAGTACCAGTAGTAAATGGAGTGCGAGACATTAGAGGTAAAACTCGCATATGGACTTCACTTGTAAAACACGAAGACAAAGTAGGACGTTAGCAAGATGCTAAGTGAGTCCAGCAACCATCACCCACCCATACCTTTCGGCAAATCTGCCGAGGTATGGAATTACTTGTCCAGGAGTATCATAAAACCCCCATGCGAAAAACATACCGTCATCAAAGGAGCTCATTACCTGAAGGTGTCAATAGACATTTATAATTAAAATCACATGTGTTCTCAAATAGTAAACAGTATTATATTCTACCTTTTGAACCAGCCTTTACAACCACAATAAAAACATGACCTCATTTATTTTCCGTACCGCTTCTGCAATTCTAAACTTACACACAGATTTGATCATGCAAAACAGAAGTACTAGGATTACATTGGTTTCATGCTAGAATGTATGTTTTAACAATTCTAGATTTAATGTACGAGTCTTTTACTGTAAAATTGACGAATATTGCAGGCAGGACAAGTTTTAAAATTTTTGCTATTTTATGGGTTATTACAATAATATTGTAAAAGGGACATAAATTCTAAAGTGTTAATATATAAATATTAGATTTATATGATGTTGGTGTCTCTAACACTGCGTGACCTCTAATTTATAGTGACAAAATGTTGAAGATGGCAACTCGATTTATATTAAGGTTACAAATATCTTTCATTTTTCTTATGGATATTGTAATGTCCCTAAAAATAGTAAAAATTTAAAATTTTCCATTACTGCATTAAAAGCTATTTAAGAATGATTATTCATAAATTAACTTCAGTACTGAGAGAAATGCATTAGTACATGTTTGCGACACCTAAAAGTTTAAGATTCCTAGTCAACAAAGTCTTACTAACTATTAATCTTTTGGTTCTGTTGAAGCGATGTGTAGGGTAGATAATGTAATTCTGTCACAAGTGTACAAATGATAGAGTAATTATAATAGCACCTCCTTCGTACTGTTTTAAGAAATCATGTGCATATTTATAAAAGTCTAATTGGTAACTTCAAGTGAGATGGACCCTTGTTGATGAAAGTTGAGGCCCATGATGGAACACTGGTGTTTAAAAGAAAGAGGAGAAGTACCCCATCGGAGCTGCCGAGAGGTAAGGGTAGTCTTGGGAAGTCTCTTCTTACTTAGCAAATTTCTAAAGTATCGTTTCATGTTTGTATACAGGTGCTACTATGAGGAAACTCTTCCTTATTAATCCTACCATCATGTGTTAGCATGCTATATAGTCAAATGGTAAGTGGCTAAAGTGTAAATCACTATGGTGTAAAACCTTGGAAAGGCATGTTTGCATATCACTGTCATTAATATCCACATGACCTTCTACTATGGCGCTTGGGTGATAAATTAAACTTTATTAAATGAAAGGTTGGTGGAGTATTAACTACTCCCAATGAAAATCAACGTATTAGTAAACCAATTGGCAACGAGGGTTTCAATGTTTGGGGTTTTACACTCGTAGATGTTGCTCTGCATTTTCATTTGGCTTGGTTCAGTCCTTCGTTGCATTTTGGAGAGGGTTTGTGCCCTAACTTGAGATACGCTCATGGTCAGTGCACTTGGTGTTTGTTCAGTTGAAGGGGTGGAGAAACACAGTGCTTGGTTCAGGTAAATATTTTTCCTGTACTTCTACGTTTATCCATTGACTTGATAAGTATCTCAGGGTTTAACCCATGCCCTCTATTGGATTGGCAGGTAAAGGGTTGCGAATTTATTTGTGTGGGTTGCTGCAGGTGATTAGGACTTTCGATGATATGGGCAATGGAAGTGGTAAGTCCAGATATTCGCCCACGTTGCCCTTTCCTCTCGCATCTATGGCGGTTGTACTGTATGTTTTGGTTATGGGAGACTTCGTGGAGCCCTTTGACTTACTAGTTTACTTCAAAGTTTGGAAGGTCACCTTTGGTTGGACCATTAATAAAAATGTATCTATTGTTTAAATGGGAAATGACATAACCCTAGAGGGTTTTTTGGTTCTAGTATATTGTTTCTGGCCATTCGGCTCTATGAAGAATTTTAAGCTGTTGTAATGGAAAGTAATGCCATAGTATAAAACTTAGGTTTGCGTTTTCTAAAGGAACTCTGAACATGTAATAATTGTATGTAGATATGTTGGGCCTTTGCGTATTTATATATATGATTCACATTTTGTCTATCCTCTGTGTTTTTCTTATGGGGAATGAGTAAAAATGTTGGTTTGCTCTCTATTTTTACTATCGTCGCTCTATCCTGATGTAGTTGGTTTGGTAATTTTAAATGGGAATCCTGAAATCGTTGATGTCGGTGATGCCTTTGTCCAATGTCTAGTTGTTTTAAATATTCTGGGTGTTTAAGTTGTCCCCGAGATTGGATATCTCGACCCGTGCCTACAGATTTTAATGTATGGAAAAATATCTAATGTTACTGGGTAGTAGTTGGGGTTTGGATTCCACTTTTGCTTTTACTTTTTCAAAGAGGGTTAGAATAAATATATGTATTTGATGTGCAGTAATGCGTCGTTTTGGCTGTGGGATTCGATCCTTGAGATGAGAGAAAGCCCGTCAGGGTTTTTAGTATTAAATATTTTGAACATATGATGTGTTAGGAAAAAGTCTGAATCAGTGGTTTGTGAAATTACAATCCTTGTATACCTGTTGCTTTTTCGTTGTGGTAGATAAAGCGTTGACTGATGGATGAATAAAGAAAAATTAGACTTGTTTTGTAAATGACTCAGTCGAGAGAATCGTGGTCAATTATCTTGTATATTGATTTGCTTTACGTTTCAATTTCTGTTTCAAACAACCATTATCTTTGTTTGCATCTGCATGTTTAATGTATGTGGTTTTGGGTTGAAGGGATGGTAGGTATTACTATGATACTATAGTGTAGCTTGTGATAAAATGTTTAAATGAATGGCTCGACAGAAGTAAATATCATGGCAGTCTAAGCCTTACGATTTTCCCTTGATGTTTAGAAACCTTGTTGAAGGTTTCGATATCTAGTCTCTTCCTAAGTTGACTTTGGTCTTTATATTAGGATACATGGGAAAGAGAATAATTCCCAGAATGTAAATGCTAGAAAAGAAATTATAAACCTAACCTAAAGGAATACTTTGAACATGAAATAATGAAACGTGCTATTAGGATTTAAAAGCAATCAACGATGATGATCTTGGTTTCTACATTTCTGTTGTTTAAGACATCTAGCATAGGCTAGCCAGGCTAGACCTTCTAGATTGTCGGTTGGTGTTTTTATCAACATGCCTGTGTTAATAGGTTTCAAGTTTAAAAGGCTTTGCTAATGAAAATAAAACAACCCGAGAGCCTATGCTTGAAGGCCCTTGCTCTATGAAAAAAATTTATACTAAACAAGTTCAGAAAAATAAACAATACTAAGATATAAAACTCTAGCTAATAATACTTAGCTAATTAATAACATGAAATGAGGAATGGTAGTTTTCATACCTGGTTATATTGAAGCTTGATTCTCCTTGGCAAGACCTGCACACTCAAACAATAATTAATGCAGAAAATTTATGGATATGGCCAACCTGTAGAATGATCCTTTAACCAAATAACTTTGGGACTACCATATTCCTCCCAACCATGACCCTTAGACCATTCCTGGTTCTTACTGGATCCCCCTAAGCTTGGTTCCAACATGCAATAAGAGATAGAGGCCCTAGGTTCACTGCTGGTTCAGATCTGGAAATTTATGTGGTGTTGCTTTAGTTCTTGGAGCAAAAAAAAATAATTCTCTCTGATTACCATAAGAGAATGATAATAAAAAAAGATGGTGATCCCCACTCTTGGTATCTTCCCTCTTTATGTAGGGGAGTCTTGAATTATGACTATTGAATATTTATTTAGTTTCTTTAAATTTAAATAATTAATATTTAAAAGAAATTATCACTAAAATATCTAGTCCTGGTTGAACTAGGACTTTTCATTTATTTTAAATGGAAGTGATTTTAAATAAACCTTTTCATATTAATAATACTACTTACATTTCCTACCTTAACATTATTAATAATATTTAATTATGTTGCAGCCAACTATGCATAACTATATGCAATAAATACTTTTACAAATAAATACAAAACATCACTATTATTAAAGCTTTTAATAATAATATGTAACTTTGAGACCTTTATGCATGTTATTCATAAAAGACTACTCTTAGTCAATCCATACTTCAAGTCAAGGTAATTATCTTTTATTTAATTATGTATCTTCACATGATACTTCTTTTAACATTAAGGACAAGGTCCAATTCTTTGGATGGTCTTTTGGTAAGCTTGGAAATGCACCTCTAGTCTCTCTCTTGCATGTCGGATTCCCTCGTTTAACATGGAAGTTCCTGCAGTATTTGATGATAGATATAAGATGAATCATTTAACCAAATTAAATAAATGTGATGAAAGTAGAAGTGTTAATCAGAGTCTTTCCAACTCAACACTTTGAGATCTAGTAACCCCGAGTGCTCTTTAGAGCCTTTTAACTCAACACTTTCACATGGGCATTACGCTAGTGCAATTCCAGAGCTTCGTGCTCAACACTAGGGCTAGAATGTGGTTCTCAGGCACATCTAGAATATTCAAGTGGCCTCGAATCCGATATTCATTTATCAAGCTTGGAGTGCTTTAGTGCTTATGCCCGACACTCAATGTACATCAAGGCTTACTCCTAGTACATAATCATTCTTCTCGGTACATCGAGGCTTCTGCCCACTACGTAGGTCATCTGTTTGTTTTTGAGTCCGCGCTCAGCAAACCACATAAGTCAATCATGAAAAATCATAGCTCTGCATAGTAAGTAACAAAAAGGTCATCTAGGTCTTGTACCCACATCATATGCCAAAGAACATAATCAAAACATTAGGGCTTCCTTGCCCAATATATATAATCAAATAATGGAGTCAATGAGGGTCCATGCCCAATATGTCAAACTATAACAAGAGTAAATCAAATGCACTAGGGCTTATGCCCAATACTAAAAATACATCATATATGTTGGGGCTGTGGCCTGCTATAACATCAGAAATAGTTAGTTCAAAATTCGGTATATTACAAATATAAGGTAGATGGATGTAAATTTTTTAAATAAATGGCATTTAATTTTTTTTGAAAAATATAATTGATTTCATGTATTTGTATACTCGGAAACTATAACTTTTTAGTTTATGAAAATAGATTTTCTCATGTATTAGTGGATCAATTGAAAACTCAAAGTTTTACTTGATTCTCTATCTATATGTCAATTAGGAATTAAGATTGGGTTTAGCAATGAGATAATGAGTCACACAATGATATGTATGTATGAATAAGAATATGGTATTGCATAATGTAACATAATTTATTGATGGCAATGTAAACTCATGTTGTAATAAAATAATATTTATTAAAATTATTGAACCATTGGTATTGATATAGACGTGAAAAGGAATATCCTAATTTCAATATTTGAAGTTTTTCAATATTTGAAGTTAACATGTGTATTGAATAAAGGAGATTAACTTGTTGAACAATATCTAATCATATTCATTTAGAAAAAGAATATTCAAATTATTAAAGAATATGATGTAAAAGAATATAATTATCTAATAAAAATAAGATTTTTTTTGAAAAGATGTATTAAAAAGAATTAAAAATAATAATTTTGAAAGATTTTTATATATAAAAATATTCTTTAAAATACCATTAAAATTTATTATTTTAAATTAATCAAATATTCTCCATAAAAAATTATAATTCATAATGTAACTTCTACACAATGATGAACCAAATCTTAAAAGATATTGAGAATAACTCGAAGCAATAAGAGAAGACTTATAATTAAGTAAAATTCACATGCATGTGAATGTTTTCTTAGTTTTGAGAAAAAATTTAGATATATTTATATCCACTAAGTGATTTATCTTTCCAAATAATATATATATTATTCTTTTCTTTATAATAATTATTGGGATATTGTTCACTTTGTAATTTAAAGATAATGAAATTTCTAAGATATCTTAATGCATTAAATTATCTTTTTTAAATAAATAGATTTTAGATTAAAACAATGTGATAATATGGTTAAATATTTTTAAAAAAAATTCTAAACAAATATATTATCAAATATTTGTGAACGATGAAAATTTATTAAACAACTATTTGTTAACGATGAAAGGTCGTTAAACAGTATAAATTGAAGAAAATTTCAATTAAAAAGTGATCGATTTAACGATGGACTATTTTTCTTAATCTAAATCAAATATCTATATTTCTATTACATACTCATTGTATAATTAAAATCACAGATCATAATGTATAATTAAAATCAAATATTATAATGAAGAAAAAATAATAAAAATATGTGTAAGTTATCTTGGACCATTGCCTCGTATTTTTCTTGCTCATAACCATGACAGGAGAAGACATTCACATGGACAACTTGGGCATTTAAACTCGGCCTCAAATCCGAAAACCTCTCCATTCACATTTCCTTTACATTATAAAAGTGATTGTTTATCAATCAAGCTAGCTGCGGTCATATCAGAAGTTCAACATCATAGGAAAAATCATTTGCTAAAAGAAGTTATTAAATTATCATTTTCAAAATGAAAAAATCCTAAGAGTTTCACAATTATTTATCTCATATATCCCACTATTATCTTTCCAATTAACTTAGCCATCATCAATGAATATCATTACAGTGCAAGATCTGTGTCTAAATTAAGAGAACTGAGTTAATATAGATTCAAAAGTAAACCTCCCACGGTACAGAAACAGACGCTGAAACAAGTATCATTGCATTTGCATTCACATAGCGAGGAATAATAACCAGATCTAATTTGAGTATACACAACGTCCAGTCAACATGCCTAAACTTTACAATTCAGCCCCAAAATTTGTAGATTCATAGGAAAAAAGATAAGTGATAAGACTTCAGCATGCGTATAGGTATGTATGGAAATAATTCTAATGATCGCGATCTTTGAGTCTATAATCACCAGCAGTATCTGCGCCAGAAGAAAGGCCATTCACCACCTTCCGTCCTAATCCTGTTGCCTTATTTGTGACTTGAGTTTCCCGTCAGAATGCACAGGAAATAACTCCAGCTCTTCGATGTTGTTTTTATCTCTTCCGGGCTCTGAACCTAGAAAAATATAACCTCCACGAGGGCTGCGTCTGCCTTCTATAAAATGACGCAGCCATCCCTCACTTATAACTCCATTATTTCGGATGTTACTGAAGTCACCAGGGGCTTCATATACCGTTTCATTTCGAACTGATTCTGGTAAACTTGTTAGTATCTGATCATAACGTAAAATATAACATAAATTAGTAAGTGAAAAAACATTTGAAATTTGGTTCTTGCAGGTGTTCATAAAACTTGCTAGATATTTGTGTGTTGAGGGTAAACTTACCTTTGGTGAAAACGACGCCCTAGACATTGCTAGTTCCCCAATCCTGCTAGATGCTGAACTTAGACAAAACTACAAAATAAGAAACAAATATGGAAGCGTTTAAGATTATTCTAAAGCAGCTTGAAACAAATTTAATTCACCATTAGTTAAGGCTGAGCAGATAGTTCCGGGAGATCTCCCCGCAATATCCTTTTGATTGATTGTGTACTCCCCCTTTGAATTCGTTTCCAGCTTCTGCTTCTTGACAGTGCGATTATTGTGACATACAGCTTCATTCTCAGGCAACTGTAAATTAGGTCTCAGTGACAAATTAACTGGCAATAAAGTCTCTGGCAACACTGTCTTAGTTGGGATACTGGATGCATATTCTCGCGAATTTGTGAGTTCCTAACAGTAAGGTCAAATATAAACATTTAAAATCTGAAGTTTAACATTAGAAACACAAAATCCATGTAAACAATTTATATTTTAAACAATTTTCATAGTTGGTATTTTATACTTTTTACCACCGCTGAAATAGATCTATAGTGATACTAATTCAATCATTAAAATGAATCTATCTAGAATGTTATTAATTGAATCATTAAATTCACTCTCTGATAATATTAATCCAAATCATTAAACAAATTATGAATAAAATTCTTCTTACATGTAACGGAAACTCTGACAATCGCAATTCCATTGATGGTTCAATGACGGATGCCGAAGACACTGCAGTACAAAATAAAATATCATTATGAAAACTGTTAAGAATATTCAAAATCTAAACAAAACAAACTATATCTTACCGTTGGGTGGAGAGAAGCGTATCGGGGCCTGATAGCTTCCAGCAATTTCGTTTTGCTCGTGAGACAATTGCTGCATCAAATCTCTTTGTTCTTTTCGCTTCCTACGCGAGTAAGAGTTTTGAAACCAGTAAGACACATTCTTTGCCTCTACCTTGCTATGAACTCTCAGCATATTGGTAATCTCATTTACTCGTTTGCGACTAGGGTTTCTTTCACCGGCATTAAAGAGCTGTTCCAAAATGTTTTTCTGAGTTTTGGTGGGTTTCCAACGCGTGGATCCAATTTCTTGGTTTCCTTCCATGGAAACTCCTGGCTCGGGGAACTCTATAGAACTTAAAGCAGAATCTCGGTTTTGTGGCGAGCTTAGATTCGTCAGCTACAGACCTAGAGGTTCAAAGGAACAAAATTGGAAAACCCTAACCGAACTGAAGTCCTCGTTTACCCAGATGAACAGATTGGAAAAAGCTGCACTATCTGAAGCCCTAATTCACTCAAAGAGAACTGAAGTCCTCACTCACCCAAATAACAGACTGGAAAAAGATGCACTAGCTGAAGCCCTAGTTCACCCAAGTGAACAGATTGCAGGATGCACTGGCTGAAGCCCTAGTTCACCCAAATGAACAGATCGCAGGCTGCCTGGCTGAAGCCCTAGTTCACCAAAATTAACACATAGCAAAACCCTAAACCCCATGGGGAAATATATAGTAAATTTCAAATGTTAAAATAAAGCGGGAAAATGAAGCGGGCAATAAAAAAAAATTTCAGACATGATGATGATTGAGAAGGTGGCTGGATGGATGGATTGGTTAGTGTGGACCTTGGAAAAGCTTTTTCCACGGATCCCATAGAGCGACACACACGGATCCCGGACTCAGTGGAAATCGCCGCCGGTTTTATCACGTTTCAATATTAGTCATCTTGGAAATACCAGTAAACAGATTTGCTTAAAGACTTTATATTTTTAGTTAAACCCAACGAAAAATTAATAAGCTTTGAGGGCGTTGGTGTCTATGGAAAATAGATTTAAATCCTTCATTAAAGTCATTTGATTTTAATTTTCCTTCAGTAGGGCTTAATTATTTTTAAAAATATGTTTCCGTACACCCAAAGGGGAGATAGCCACATGTTTCCACTTGAGGATCCGGGTTCCTTTCACTAATAATATTATAAAAGCTTCAAGGGCATACATGAGAGAATCCAATGGTTTTCATGGGAAGGACTTATACCCAAAGTTAGTACTTTAAATTATATAATATTATATTTTTAATATTTTAAAATAATAATAAAAGCTCCTAGGAGAGATCATATGATAAGTTTAGAAAAAAATATGTTTTAAACCATCTTACCATACTTTTAATGGTTCATTCTTATTTTCTAACTTTTATATTTTTAATATTTTAAAATAATAATAAAAGCCCCTTAGGAAAGATCATATGATAAGTTTAGAAAAAAAATATGTTTTAAACCATCTTACGAGACTTTTAATGGTTCATTGTTATTTTCTAACTTTTAGATGAGAGAAATCTTAATAGAAAGAACCCAAAATCTATCATAAATACCTTACAACAAGTATGTTTATTTAAATTTCTTATGTTAATTTCATTTTGATTATTGCATTTGAAGGCATTGGCTTTATATTTCAAGAATAATTTTCCAAAGGTCTTAGATCCATTTCTTTTCCTATGCATTTTAGTATATAATCCTATAGATTCTTATTTAGCATGTTTGCTTTCAATTTGATTGCATAGCACGATTGTTTGTGATCAAATTTTCTTTTGGAGTGTATGCACATTCTTGTTTGGATATATTTTCCTCCCCATAGATAGAATTTCATCGAATGAAAAAGAAGTGCATTATCATTTTTGCATCTTTTCTATCTTTTGGGTTTAGAGTCTTTCACATCACCAAGTCTCACTCCATATACTTACTTGAATAATAAGAAACCATAAAAGAAAGTGCTTAGTTCAAATATATTAGAATTTTTTTTTTTGGTCTAGCAAACCAATACTAGCTTAGGTTGTAGGGACTTAGAATAGGATTGGAGAGGACACTCTCCAGGGCCATCTAAAGAAAATAGATTCATCCAAGAGAAAAAATCCATTAGGAACGAGACATGCTTTCCACGAAAGCTCATCTAACACATGAGTCAAGCACGAGGTCAAGCTAGGTGCATTTGAAAGATATCCCCTCTTGGTGTGCTTAGTGGGTTCTTACGTGTATTGGGGATTGGTCAGTTGGAATTCCTCGGGGTGACACCTCCTGGAAAATATTTGCGTCTTTGACATTTGTCGTACATTTCCTACCCACACGTCTGAGCTTGAATTACGAATATTCCTCCTGGTCATCCTTTTGTGAAGTAGTATCCATAGTTGCTTTTCCTAGGTATCTACATAGGTGATTTCAAGTGGGAAGTGCTTGTGGTACCTATGACAAATGATATATCATATGATTTCTCTACCTTGGGGAGGTCCCCATGGAACTTGTACCTTATATTCAAGGGAGTACGAGGGGTTATTGTAATTGTTTCTCACCTCTTCTCTTGTGGATTGAGACCCACTTTTAGAAGTGTCCTTTGAGCCAATTGGCTTTCTTATTGATAGCCAAAATTTGGCTAGGGGTATGTTGTGTGTTCTCTTGTAGTTGGCATTAGGATTGTTATTTCGTTTTGTACATTTCAATTATTCACCATGGCCAATCTACTAATTCGTCAATCTCGACATATTAGGGGCCTCTCTCCTATCAAGGAGGAACCTCCATCTATTCGAAGGAGAGTCACCTTTCCAAAAGAGGTAAGAGACACCATAAATTCTGAATGTGATTTGGTTCATACCACCCAATATTTTGACGTTGAAGTTGTGTATGAGGGTGTTGTTCCACACTTTAACCCACCTTTGGCCCATCCTTTCATCCCCATACTTGAGCAAGTTATACCTTTACCTAGAGATCTCTTTTCATTGTACAATCATATGATGTTTGGCACCACAGTATCTTCAACTATGGAACAAACCATCCCATCCTCCCTTTGTAATAGAGGAGGGACTTTGGTTAATTCTCCACAACCATATACTAGTGGGGTAAATTCTCCATCAACTGCACCCAACACATATCAACAGCCTATATTTTTCTAGGGGTATGTTGTGTGTTCTCTTGTAGTTGGCCTTAGGATTGTTATTTTTGTGTTTTACATTTCAATTATTCACCGTGGCTAATCTACCGATTCGTCAATCTCGACATATTAGGGGCCTCTCTCCTGTCAAGTAGGAACCTACATCTATCCGAAGGCAAGTCACCTCTCGAAAAGAGGTAACAGACACTGTAAATTCTGAAATTGATTCGGTTGATACCACCCATTTTGGCGTTGAATTTGTGGATGAGGGTGTTGTTCCACACGTTAACCCACCTTTGAACCATCCTTTCATCCCCATACATGAGCAAGTTATACCTTTACCTGGAGATCTATTTTCAATGTACAATCATATGATATTTGGGACCACATCATCTTCTACTATGGAACAACCCATCTCATCATCCCTTTGTAATAAAGGAGGAACTTTGGTTAATCATCCATGACCATATACTAGTGGGGTAAATTCTCTATCAAATTCACCTAGCAAAAGTACTTTTTCCATTTGGGGAACATTATCCATACCCATTGTGTCACCCATTGGTCAATCCAATACTCCACCATCTAGTGGACCATCACCAAAATTATCCTCAATTTTTACTCTTCGGGAGTGTACTACTCCTACATTTAATACGTGTGGTAGTTCCCAAGACATCATTGGCATGTCTACAAGAAGCCCTATCATTCCAAGTGCTTGATTTCCTTTTGGGTTGAACCCTTCTACAGGGGCAAGCAACCCACTTCCCTATCGAGCGGCGGAACCTTTTGAAAGCACTAAAACCATGGGAGGGTCAAATGTTCCTAGTAATACTCCCTTTACTGGAACCACACCTATGTCTTATAGTTTACCTTTCCAAACAAGTGGTAATTTTTTTGGTAGTTTCCCATCTACTGGGGTAGTAATGCCCCTATTATATTCCCTTTTCCTAGGTGCAACACCCATGTTAGAGGATTTCCATATTCTAACTGTATTCATGCACCTTGGGGTAGTTCTATGTATGGGAACAATCACTTCATTGGGGGAAATCAACCTTATGGGGGTAATCATATCACTGGGGGCAATCCTTTTTATGGGGGTAATCAATTTCCTAGAGGAATTCATGCTTTCCCAAGTCCTTATGCTTCTGGAAGATAATATATGGGAGGACCTTATGGTCCAATGGGCCTCAATTCCCAATTAAATTTGACGCAGCATCCATTTGCCAACATGCAGCTACCCTTTTATCTATGTTAGATTTACTGTATTTGTCAAGGTTAACCAATGACCCCACTTTGCAAAACCCCTTATGGACACCAATTCCACACAAGATCTCTGCAAATATACCTACATTAGACGGTAAAATAGGGGAAGAACCATCCACTCATATTACCACCTATCATTTGTGGTGTGTCCTGAAATCTATGCTGGATGACAATGTTAAATTATGTATTTTCCATCATACCCTAATCGAGAGTGCATACAAGTGGTACATTGAATTCTCAACCACCTCCTATTCTAGCTTCAATGCACTAACAATGGATTTTTTAACCCCCTTCAAATTACCTATACACTATGAAATAGGAACGGATCTTTTGAAATCTTTGCATCAAAACACCACCACCCATATTTATGACCATATTCATGAGTGGAAATGAAGGCACAGTCTTGTAAAAGATTCCATTCTTGATTAATTATCAGTTGATTGGTTTACAAACTCACTTTTATTTCCCATTGCTCGTGATGTTTACATGGATGGGGAAGTAACTGAGGAGAAAGCTATACATTGTGCCCAACATTTGGATTTGAAATATTCACAATCAGGCACTTTATACAACATTATCTCGCATGCTCCTCGACCATCGACTGATCCATCTTGACCCACACATGTACCACATGCCGATGTTGTTGTTGGTTCCATCTATGTTGTTTCAATAACTGAGTTAACTGGGAAACTTAATCAACTTGCTATTGCTAGTCTACATGCTTCAACTGTGTCTACTACCAGACCATCCAATATTCCAACTCAAACCTTTGAGGTGAACATAATACAATCACAACCAAAGAAATATCAACATTCTAGAGGCAAAGCCAAAAACCCTCCTAACGAGTCTAGAACACAGCGAGGACCACCTCCTAATTCAGGGGGAAACAAGAAGGAAAGGAAACTGAAATTCCCATGCAAAATTTGTGGGGGTGATCATATGACTCATCTATGACCACGCTTAAAATAATTCAATGATTTCATTGCTTGTTGTTGGCTGCTTTTTGGACAGACCCGGGTTTTAATGAAGCGCAGCAACAAAACCCCTTGGCGCACTGGCCCTCTCGGCAACGAGCTGCGCAGCAGCTCGAGGTCTCACCCGAAGTGGCTATGGGTGGGTTAAAGAATCAGATTTCCTTAACCTAGGCGACGCGGAGACTGCTCTTTCCTCCTCGGCGATTCCTCTGAAGTGAATGTCTGACCCCTCTTCATACTTATGAGCGCAACAACTCTCAAGCTCCTGCTCAGCAGCTCGGCGGCGCGGGACATTCACTCCTGCGTCGATCTTCTATGCGTCGTTTCGCTTGCGCGCCCGACGCAACAAAACGTTCTCCTATCACTGCGGCGACGTCGTCTTACCGATTCCTTCGACCCTTAGCAATTATAGTCCCCAAGGGAGCTCCAAGAACTTACTTAACACACTCATAAAGTTAATGCAACATTCGTGTATACGCTGTTAGTAAACTAAAAACAGACAATCACTTCAATCACAACATCACAACATCGAGAAATATGAAGTCCACCTCCACGGGGGAAACCATGTCCACGGGAGTATCTTATATTAACCAGAAAATGATAGATTTATACACTATGCTGCGCACACAGTTGCAGCCTTAGATCTTTCCAGGAAACTCCATGCACACAGCTGGGAGTCCTTCTCTCGATCTAGTCTCTTTCTCTTCAGAGGTTACAATAGTTCAGACGTCAACTCCAACTGTCTGCAACTCAAGGATTAGCTTCACTGCTAACCAGCTCTAACTCCTGTTTTCTAGCAACACGGTAGAAAACAATCAACAAGATCGTAATAGAGGATGATCAACTCGATCAATCCTTCTTACATCTAGTATCTACTATCTTAGCTAGCTCACTAACTAGCTAACTGACTTACTAATTAACCAGCTCACTAACTAGCTAACTAACATCTACCCTTCACAATTATACATATATATAGGTGGCCATGGTAGTCGCACCTTTACAAAACTGTGGGCCTTTCCCAACAGTAATCCCCAAAAACCCTAACCAGACATGGCTAGGTGTATTGTAGGCGCCGCTTATAGTCATGTCGCCGCTTCCTGCAGGCTCCATGATTTTTGGCGCAGCTTACGGGTATGGGCTCCTTGTCCTTCGCCTTCAATGCTTTGGTCTGTTGCTCCTCCTTGGTCCGAGCAACCATAACTTCTGTATTCAGCCTTAATGAGGGTAGTTGAGCCCTCTACTTCATTGCTTCATTCATTGTGGTAGCTGGGCTTTCCACTCTGCTACCTTCATTCTCTTCTGACATGCGCGCGAGCTCAGCGATTTTCGGTCCGTAATCTACGCTGAGATTATCCATCTGGCACCGTACTGCGCACCGTCTGCTTCTGTCCCAAAATTAGCGCTTATTCAAAATTTAGCACTTCCTCTTCCATACTTGTGCTTTTTCCTCAAAATTCGCAGCTTTTACCATAGCTGCGGCCTTGGCTCCAACACTTGTAAAGGCTCCACGCCACCTCTTGCTATGTTAACTCATCAATAGCACCAAAAAATGGTTGCTGCAAATCCTCCACCTCTGTAAGGGGGCAATGGAGGTCATCCTCTCCAAGGGGAGGGACTATCGAATGTGTTTTTATTAGAAGAAACAATTTCACTTACAATTCGGAACCACAATTATGAGAAACCTGAGACGAGCTCTCCTGAAATAGACTAAAATTCTCCATCCCACCCAAATGTCCATTTTCAAGTAGAGAATCCTACTCTTAACACTCTCCTTCCTAAGGAGGTACTTCGTTGAACAACACATAATACCAATGCTCGAGCTTCTCACCATTATAATATTGTTGAATATTTATCTCAAGCCCCATGTTCCATGTCTTCTCTCAATGTATTGAAAACTTGTCCTGCGTAATGAAAACCACTATTGTCAGCTCCGTGGAGGTTTCGGGTTGGGAAATTGGTCCTCCCATAAATGGTTGGCTACTGGAATTTTTTTCCATAAAACCGGTTATTTCCCCCAAATCGATTGCTGCACAAAAACAAAGGTTTCCCCGCAGGAGTACCTTTCCCACCAATGATAACTTGCCCCCTAGGTAAGCCATTGATAGATTCAACATTGAAGTAGTTCTAGGAATTGATGGAAAAGTCTGTGTGACTTCCATAATGTTACTTGCTTCAAGGAAGGAGGGTTCGGTTAAGATGTCTGTAATAGTACTTGAGGCTACACCTTGATGAGCCTTAATCAAGGTTCTAGATAATAGTTAATTATATACATATGAATCTTTTCTTCATCCCTATGAAATTAATCATTGTTAAATTTCCTGTACATTTTTCTTGTATCATATATAATTCTATAATATGCAGAGGAAGCAGAAAAATACAATTTGCATATTGTTTATGGACTGCTGAATATAAATAAAAAAAATTTCTATGTTAAACTGGAAATACAATAAGATTCACACAGGTAACATATTTTTCTACACTTCATTCACACACTATTCCATCGTAAATACTCTATCATTATTTATGAGTTTAGAAATTTAAAATAGACACAGTTGCTTTTATACAGACTTCATAATTTTGCAAAATATGCACACAATAATTTCTTATCTATTTTTATAATGCTTTTCGTACAAAACTAAACATGAGAAGAACCTTGTATCAACCATTATCACCATTATTCATCATCCATTTAAACTGTAGCATTGTTCTTTTTCTATTTTCTATGTTTCCATATCAAAACCCTAGTTAGATTCGTTTCTTTTCATTGTTTAACAAAAAAATACTACACTCCTTTTTAAATCATGGTTTGAGCCCTACTCGGCTAAGCCCTCTTTGCAAATAGAAGAACGACTTAGGGTTTAAGCCTACCTATCCTTTTGTTAAACGAAACAAAGATCTTGCATTTTAAATTTATACTCTTTCGTTTCCAGTTTTCAAACAAACAAGAAAACCATCATCATTCTACAGTATTAAGACGAACGTTACAAGTCATCTACACAAAAATTTTAGCACATCATTTATTTATATTTATTTACAATGAAAGTTTCACAACTTTACAGTTCACACAAGGTCTATTATGCATCTATGGAGAGACAAAAGCATTGATATACAGAAGACAAGCCTCGGCTCTAATTCATCTCTCAACCTTCGAAACCATCAAATCGTGGTTCCCAAACAAGGTTTACAAACTGTTTTTACAATAAAAAATAATCAACAAGTCTTTCCTTGTTTCTTCAGCCATAGAGCCCAAACACTTAAAGCATTGATGAGCTACTTTTCAAATCAACGACATCAAAGCAAAGACTAAGTATTACATTTTATTAAACAAGCTTCAAAGGTTCTCATCATCATCATCAATGGAGCTACAGTAGAGCTGGGCAAGGCAATTCCTCTTCGTTGAAAAACTATATCAACCACAGATGAAGAAGGGCTATGAGGGTATGGAAGACCCGAAGCTTACCATTGTATAAGCACACAATTGTATTACCGAACCCTGGTTTGAAATAACCTTTCAACCTTGTAAACTGACACATTAAAATGAAGTTAGGAGTCTAGAAAGTTGAAAGATCAATTGTCGTTCTACAAATCAACAACATTACTATATTGCTCCAAGTGCTTACCTTATTACCAAGTGGCCAAGCTGTGGTGTGCTCTAGGCAGACCATGCAGAGAAACGATGGGAGAATGCTACCTCTTGACAGGTTAAGAATAATGTCTTCAACTTTGCGAAGGGCATAAAAGCCATAAACACTCAGCACACTCGAAGTAGAGACAGTAATCACGACCAGTAACACTATACAAGGTTCAAAGATTACATTATTTCAACGGAGTGGTAGGTCTCAGGGTCGAAACCCTGCACTGCATTTTTGATATGAATTCGGCAGCCTTTCGGCCACCTCCAGCAAAAACAATAACACAATGAACCACTTTTCCAAGTTCTTACTTCAATTACACGGTAGACTTTAGGGTTTCCATCCGACGGTTTAGACTCACGATCATCGACGGTTACAATAGTGCCAGCTAAGGCCACTTTGGTATCAACAAAATTAACATTTAATTCCATCCTCCATTACCATTCGACATAGCCACCTTGGCAAATGTTTAAGTGAGCAATAACCGGTACCAGGCATAGTATTCTGCCACATTACCAAGTAACTGGGAAAGCACGCCTACGTGGAAACATGGACTATCCAACTCGACAGGGATATGGCGCCAATTTTATAATGGAATATCATTACAGGATCTTTTTACAGTTTGAGACTCTTGTAAACTTAATTAATTCAACAACCTGTCACATATAAAATTTAATGCCCACTCTGCATTACCATCAGACATTTCCACTATGGCACGCAGTGGAGCAAGCACGATCAACACTTGACGTAGAACCCTTACACATCAACAAGTATGGAGGTATTCACGTCTACGTGGATTCCTGGAGTTACAACTTGGCAATAATGCAGTACCAAAACTTTAATTGTGATATCCTTCCATGATCGTTACCTTAGCTTGAGATCAACGTCAAATTTATGAGCCAGCGACCTATCAAAACCCTTTTTAATGCCTGTCAGTACCTTGATGTGATAACAAACTTTATATTTTTCATTTGTTAATATAAAAATATTTTATGTCGTATTCTTTATAATGGTAATAATGTGTATGCAAATACATGATCATAATTCCAAAGTTTTGCATTGTATTGTAACCATTTTCATACATTATAATGTTTATATTTAATTTACAACACTTGCATAGTATTGTCAAAATTCTAACGATGCCTATATTGCCAATATCTCCAATATATGTTTTAATATTGACATTAAATCGAAAATAGGAATAGTCACACTATTGTTTGTATAAAGACTTTGGAAAGTTTGTGTTTTGTTTATAAATAGAATAACCATTATATATATAGTCCAAAGCTTAATTGCACTATATCTACATAACATTTGGTTAGTCATGTTAATATATTATTGTTTTTATCTCTTTAAATAATATTGGTTGTAAGAGCTTACAAGCTCAAACCCTTTACATACAGTTTGGTATTATCATTATAAATGACGACAACAAGACAACCATCACTACAACCAGCTAGAACAATGATGACAACAATGTTAATAAGATACTTGTTCGAAAGTTAATTTGGGTTGAGTTTACCCAGTCATAAGATGAACCTTGGAGAGCAAAGGAGTAAGCATGCGAGTCATACCTGAATGTTTTGGTAGTTGCAACAATCTTTAAACATGCTATTTTATTTATGACATTGATTGAACTTTACACGAAACTGGAATTTATTTGCAATCATGCAACTCCTTACCTGACATCTGCACATCGAACAAGCCTAATGCTTTAGCGTTTCAGCTAAGTAAGCTTTGGGGTCCCTCATAGGACTCCCTTGGACAACAAAGAAGCAAACTGTCAGTATCGTCTCAAAGAAAAAGTACCATATCATATTTCTAGCCTGCCATTTCATTATTACATCATTCATACATCTCATTGCATTTAAAAAGGTGTCGCATCAAAAGTTGATATATTCATGCATTTAACTAGTTAATGATATTTGTTATAAATATAATTAAGAGGACGTTGGTGTAGTATTTATAATAGAAAATTATTTATGTTTAATACAACAACTATTAATATTAACATTGTTGCAGCTCGTATTATTAAATTCCGCAGTTACAAATTATCATTAATTAAGCTAATTATTGTTATTTACAAAAAATTTAAATTTTTATGAAAATATGGGATGTTACATGTTGTATCAGAGCGCAGATTCAAACCCTAGGTCTGAATGAGGTTCAAAACACGCAGTAGAAAGTTTTATATATAGCAGAAAATTGTACTAACTTGAAAATTTACTATTATGTTATCTTCAGAAATTATTTTTAGTTACAGGTATGGAGAACTCAGCTGAACATTTAAGTGACAGATTTCAGCCTAACAGTCACAGTTCGGGACATCACTATGTAGAGGAAGGTCACGGGGAAAGAAATAACAGTTCGACGGAACTGTTACGTGCATTTCAAGATTTAAAAGCAGAAATCAGATCTGTGAAATTGGATAATGAAAGGATTCTGCAAGCATAGGAACAATTGAATCAAGTGCTGTTTGAACATAGCCAAACAGAGGAACAAGAGAAAAACAATGAGGATATTTCCAAAGTTGAGGATATGCCTCACACTGATAAAAATCAGGACATCAAATTCAGTAAAGTAAGAGATAGCTCAACCTCATCTGGAGATGCTATTGCAGAACGCAAAAAGAAACGTAACTACACCAGTGACAGCAGTGAAGAAGTTTCCAAACCAAGAAAGAAAAATAAAAAAGAATATGAACATATTTCTGGAGAATTCAAGAATATAAGACCTCCAACTTTCAATGGAGAAACTGAGAAAGGCGAGATAGCTGAAGCTTGGCTGTCAGGGATGAAGAAATACTTCCATATCTACAACTATTCATATTTCTTAAAAGCAAAAATGGCTATATATAACTTAACCGGAATAGCGGATATCTGGTGGCATGATGTCAAAAGGGTGAGGGGCATCAAGGATAAAGATGTAAGCTAGAGTGCTTTCAAATGATATTTTAAAAAGAAGTATCTATCTGAACAATACTATGAAGAAAAATTTAAAGAGTTCTATGATTTGAAGTTGGGAGGTATTAACATGAAGGAATTAAACAGTAAGTTTCTGAACTTACTGAGATATGTACCCTACTTCATAGAAGAAAAACCAAAAATTCAAAGGTACTTAAACCGTTTACCTTTCATCATTAAAGACAGAATTGAGTATGGCAATCCTAAAACATTAGACGAGGCTATGAGGAAGGCATTTTTCTGTTATGATACAAATCGGAAGAGAGAGGGTATGTCTAATTGGAAAAATCATAAGCCCAACAATTTTGAATAGAAGAAGAAAAATTTCAGATTTAGTGGGAATTCCGGATTCCAAAGGAAAAATTTTCAGAATCGAAATTCCCAAGGAAATAATTCCAGAAATAATTCACAGCAGAATTCTACAGCACCGAAAAATGTATCTAATACTACCAAGACCAGTGAGCCAAAGACACATATTAAATGTTTTGAATGTCAAGGCCCGCATTACGCATCAGAATGTCCCTTAAGGAAGCAAAAATCAAACAACATCAACTCTATTCAGACTAAACCTACTGTTGGAGATGTAGCAAGGGAGATGCCAAGAATTAATGCAGCACTTGACAACAGGAAAGCCGATCATCAAATATCCATGGTGGAGATTGAAGGTATGATACATGACCATCCTGTTACTGTTTTAATTGACCCAGGTGCCAGTTTAAGTTATATATCACCAGATGTTGTAGAAAGTCTTAAACTGAAAACTGAAAAGTTTAGTAAATCATGGCTAGTTAGACTAGCAACTAGAACAAAGAGAAAAGTTTCAGATTTTATAGAGAATTGTATTTTATCCATGAACCATTTGCAAACTCAAATCAAGTTGAATATTTTACCTGTAGGTTGATATGATATTATAGTTGAGAAGGACTGGTTAGAAGCCCATCATGTCATCCTAGATTGTTACGAAAAGAGTTTTACATGATTAAATGATGAAGGGAAAACTGTAGAAATAAAAGGCATTCCAAGGAAGGTAACCCTTAGACAAATTTCAGCCATGCAAGTTAAGAGGGTAGTTAGGAAGGGATGCCAAATGTTTGCAGTAAACGTGATAAATGATGAGATTATGGGTAAAGAGGACAAACTGAAATTAGAAGACATACCTGTCCTAAAGGATTTTAAAGATGTATTTCCTGAGGAGACTTCGGGATTACCACCCAAAAGAGATTTAGATTTTACCATAGAGTTAATACCAGGAGTAGTACCAAATTCAAAAGCTCTGTACCGAATGAATATACTGGAGTTAAACGAATTAAAATATCAGTTGAAGGAACTTATTGACAAGAAGTATATTAGACCAAGTGTGTCTCCTTGGGGAGTGTTTGTGCCAGAAATTGTTTCTAAGGCTAAGGAAACAAGCTAACACAATCTCAAGAGTAAACTCAATAAATAAGACAATGTTTTTAGGGTTTTTGAATATGATTTAAATGGTTGTAAGCTCTGGGCACAGTCAGGGAATACATCCAATAGAAAAGTAACAACTAAATCATAAGCATAAACTGATAAAGATGCATAACATATCACAAAAGATCCCACAAAAAGAATGTGCTGAGGTTCATACATAAAAGATAAGCATCACCAGAAAATATACATCAACTAGCAATGAATTTACCATTTAAGAAGCTAAACAAGCTTAACAACAAAGCCAATCACAAACAAAAATGAAGGAGAAAAAGTCATATGTTTCATTATTTCATCAGCTAATGCTCATAAGAGTCACAGTACTTATCTCTTGAACAAGTCTGAAGGTACAATACAATCTGCAGACCTCCTGCTGCCCCCAAAAATCAGAACCTACCTTTAGTCCCTCTATCCCTCTTTTATCTTTACCAAGAAGTGGTTCTATTTCCCCTTCATTAGGTCGAAATTCTAACTACCCAGCAGTTCATTAACTAACTAACTCAACTATTTAACTAAAAATAACAAATCGGATTCTTGGCAAATATGGTGAATTTTTGGGAAATAGGTGTCAAAGAAGCTTCCATATCTCTCAATTGGTGACACCTGTGTAAAAACTGAGAGAGGTTTTTGTATATGGGTCCGTGATGGACAAAAAAATCTCTTGGTTTTAAAAAATTCATCTTCAATCGATCAGAATATGCCCCGCAAAATGAACACTAAAACAGGAAAATATTAAATATTTAAAAACCCTGAAAAATAGGAAGCAACAATTTGTGAATTAATTCTTTGATAAAATCACTTTTTCTTTAACCCCATTAAAATGCAAAGGATCAAAAATTAAAACAAAAATATAAAAACCAAGTTCAAAAAAATTACCTAACAACCAAAATTTTCCTGAAGGAAGCAAATAATGAGACTTAATTACCTGGGGTCCAAAAATTGAAGAAACAATTTACTGACTTAACAGGGAGCACCTGTCATCTTCGTTAAGAAGAAAGATGGAACATTAAGACTGTGCATAGATTATTGCCATCTTAATAAGATGACGATCAAGAATAGGTACCCGTTGGTCCGCATAGATGATCTATTTGATCAGCTGTGTGGAGCAATAGTATTTTCGAAGATCGATCTAAGATCAGGTATCATCAAGTAAGGGTTAAAGATGAAGATATTTTCAAAATAACTTTCCGAACTCGGTATGGGCATTACGAGTTCGTAGTCATGCCATTTGGCTTAACTAATGCTTCAGCTGTATTTATGTGTTTGGTGAATAATATTTTGCATAAGTACTTAGACAAGTTTGTTGTTGTGTTTATAAACGATATTTTAGTGTAGTCAAAAAGCAAAGAAGAGCATGATGATGTTAGGAACCTATGTAAACCCTTCTCTTTACTATGTTAGTATATTGTTATTGGACGCATATGCTTTGTAAGTCGTCCCGTAGTATTTGTAGATCCGTAGTTTATATTAGCCCGTATTATTGACCCATAGTATTGGACGCATATGCTTTGTAAGTCGTCTCGTAGTATTATATGTCCCATGGTTTTGACTCATTGTATTGGGCATAGACTTAGTATATAAGTGTGTGTTGAGGTCATCGAAGGAGGGGTGAAGTTAATTATATTGAGCTTGCTCAAAGGAGGTTGCCCCCTCGAAGTGGCCTGTGATCAATATAAAAGCAATTATGTTCTATTATTTCTGATATCTCGTGTATTTGCATTAATTAATTATTGCAGGTACATCACATCTGGTATCAGAGCACTTTCCTTGGCACAAGTGGGAAATTTTTTTTTGGGCGGCAACTTTCAGATCAATTTCTGAAACTTTCTGCACAAAATCAGAATAAACCGATTGCATATCTGAATTCCTCTTTCAAAAATACGCAGTTTCAAAAAACAAATCATCTCATTTGGAGTTCTAAAAGTGGAGATATCGCGGATTTAAAATCAACAATTTTTCAGAATTTCGGTGACGGCCGCGGAAATTGCGGCGAGAAAATCTCTTGACCGAGTGCCCAGATTTCTATTCCGCTTACATGGGTAGAAGCAGAGTGGTTGTTCCAGTTCCGGAAACATGCTATAATAGCGATTCTGAGCAATATAGATCCATTTTTTTAACATTGGGTGGAATTTCTGCCTAAATTTTTTCTGTTGCAGGTTTGGATTTGGGAATCATCCCTATCCGCTTAACTGTGGGAAGTACTTGGGTATAAGACCTAAAACTCATTGTGAGGAGTACCACAGGAACCTCGAAGTCACTGGCCCATTGAGAGGACCTGCCAGCGAAAAGGGCAACGACCCCTACCTGATTGACTAGTTCCCACCCGTGAGGTAAACCAAGAGTTGTCGTTTGTGGCAAAGCGGTTATCAGTTTTACCTGAGCCGTGGAGTGAGGGGTACTGCCCCAATACGCAAGCCGTCAGACAACATTGGTGGCCGAGTGAAACCCCTGAACTGTTAGGAAGCGGCACATACCTGGGGTCCATATCTACTTTCAGCTGAACTATTGTTGATCACTGCTGCGCCGTTTCAGATCCATTTGCAAGCCATTCCAGATTCAACCATTTTCAATCCGTTCGGCGTTGTTCCAGATCCCTTTCGAGCCGTAGCCGCTCCAGTCTGAAAAAGAAAAAAAAAACATTTGTCTATTTTTAGGGTTTGCCATAACTTCCTCGGATTTCACCCAATCGCCTTCAAATTTTACCACATAGTTCCTTTCTGAACTCTGCTTCTTTGTCCCTCTCTGCCAAATTTTCTCATTCTATCACCCCGCTTCTGAAATCCTCCTTTTTGCTTTCTTGTCATTTCGACAGTGTCCAAAATCTAGTCAAACCCCAATTACCCATCAGATTGTTTCCCCAATCCAAATTTTCCTTTACTAAATTAGCTTCTGTTTGTGTTTTTCTACCCATTCCACAAAAAAAAAAAAAAAAAAAAAACCCTGGTTATGGTTGTCACCCGTGCAGGAGCAAACACCGTGGAGGAAGCACTTGCAGCCATCCAAACCAAACTCCAAGATCTGGATGAAAAATTTCTCAGCCTCCATCTTCAGCATTCAGCCATGAACAATAACCGACAGCTAGAATCTTTTGCAGCCACCGGGTTCTCTTCTTCCAACAATTTTCGCGGTCCGAAGCTTGATTTTCCTCACTTCAATGGTACTGATCCAACTGGATGGATATACCGAGTAGAACAATATTTCAGTCTGCATAATACTTTTGATGTCCAGAAAGTTCCACTTGCATCCTTTCATTTAAAACAGGAAGCCCTTCAATGGTATCGTTGGTACATCAAATCTCATCCCGAGCCAAACTGGACAGATTTTTGCTAACTCATTTTGCCACGATTTGGCCCTAGTGCTTTTGATGATTTCACAGGAGCACTCACTAAACTTCACCAAATTGGCACAGTGAGAGAGTATCAGATAAAATTTGAGAAATTGGCCAATCACACAGAAGGATTGTCTGATGAATTCTACAGGAGTTGTTTTATAAGTGGTCTCAAGGATGAAATTCGCTCAGAGGTCAAAATGTTTTGTCCCAACACAATGATGGAAGTCCTAGGGTTGGCTAAGCTGGTTGAGGACAAGATTGCAGCTCAACAACGCTCCAAACCCACCCTTGTTCCCTTCAGAAATATGGGTTCCCAATGACCTCCCATCATGCCTTCTCCTCAACCAACTCCTATCAAGCATTTGTCTGAAATAGAAATGCAGGCATGCCGAGAAAAAGGGATTTGCTATAATTGTGATGAGAAATTCACTCGGGGACGTAGATGTGTTCAACAAAAGCTCTATCTCTTGGATGTGGATTCTCCGCCTGCCTTAGAACTTGGTGAAGTAGCTACAGATACAGTGGATGATCAGATCGACATTCAACACCCGCCTGCTGACAACCCACCTGAGATCTCTCTCCATGCTGTAACCGGGGTCACCACCCCACAAACAATGCGGGTCAGGGGATACTTCAAGAAGCTCCCTCTTACCATACTCATTGATTATGATAGCACTCATAACTTCATTGACCCTCGGATTGCCAAACAGGCTGATTGTTTTGTCCATCCTTGCTCCAGCTTTGAAGTCATGGTTGCCAATGGGGGCACCTTACCTTGCAAGGGGAAGTGTCACAATGTGTGTATCTCTATGGAAGATTATAACCTATGCTCTGACATGTTTGCCTTGCCCTTAGGCGGATGTGATGTGGTTTTGGGCGTTCAATGGTTACGCACACTTGGCCCCATCTTATGGGATTTTGCTGAACTTTGGATGCAGTTTAAAGTCAATGGGGCACAACCCAAATTTATGGGCTTACAACCAGGGTCTCTCTGCATCATCAGTTCACATCGCCTGGAAAAACTCCTTAAGAAGAATTCACATGGTGTCATCGCTCAGCTCAATTCCATTCAGATGCACCCATCACCAGTCTCCACTACTTCCTTGGATAGATATGCAGGTAGCTTTGCTGAACCAATGTGCTTGTTACCTTCACGAGACCTTTCCGGTAAGAATTTAGCCACATCTACCTCTCGGCAGGAAATGATGGCTATTTTGCATGCAATACAGAAGTTGCAGCCATACCTATTAGGGAATTATTTCTGCATCAATACTGATCTCCCGAGTCTGGAAAATTTTCTGGAACAATGGGTCTCCTCCCCAACACACCTGAAATGGGTTATCCACCTCATGGGTTATCCCTATGTGATCACTTACAAGAAGGGTAAGGACAATATGGTGGAAGATGATCCTTCTTGCACAATTGACGACCTAGTTTCTCTTACAACTCTTTCTCTGCTTGTTCCAAATTGGGTGCAATATGTTCAATAGGGCTCTCTCTTCTATGAACTCCATGCTTCTTCATCAACAAGGCACTCTGGGTTCTGCAATCGGTATGACCAAGAACAATGTAACTTCTTTTGGCAGGGACTAAAAATGACAATTCGACAGATGGTGGCTGACGATGATACTTTCCAAGTGAACAAGGGTGAAACAACACTCCTTTTGGGATTGCTCAAACCCTTTCCCATCCCTAAACAGCTTTGGCCAACTATTTCTATGGATTTCCTAGCAGCGCTCTGGTGGTACAATACCACATCTCACAGAACACCATATGAAGCGGTCTATGGACAAACACCACTAGTTCTTCTTCCATACACCCTTAGCAGCTCCCCAGTTCAGGCAATTGACTCAGTTCTTCGAAACCGCAATCAGATTCTTCTCATTCTGCAGGACAATCTTCACATGGCCAGAATTCGCCTGAATCAACAAGCCGATCAACACCGTTCTGAGCGCATTTTCCACGTAGCTGACAGGGTTCTTCTTCATCTACAACCTTCCAAGCAATCCTCCTTGACACTCCAAAGGCGTCAGTGGCCTGAAATGCAACCCGAGGATGCTACCGGGGAACCACTCCTTCAGCAATTTCTCCAACCAAAGCTTTGAGGACAAAGCTTTTTCTAAGGGAGAGGGGATGTTAGGAACCTATGTAAACCCTTCTCTTTACTATGTTAGTATATTGTTATTGGACGCATATGCTTTGTAAGTCATCCCATAGTATTTGTTGATCCGTAGTTTATATTAGCCCATAGTATTGACCCATAGTATTGGACTCATATGCTTTGTAAGTCGTCCCGTAGTATTATATGTCCCATGGTTTTGACTCATGGTATTGGGCATAGACTTAGTATATAAGTGTGTGTTGAGGTCATTGAAGGAGAGATGAAGTTAATTGTATTGAGCTTGCTCAAAGGAGGTTGCCCCCTCGAAGTGGCCCGTGATCAATATAAAAGCGATTATGTTCTGTTATTTCTGATATCTCGTGTATTTGCATTAATTAATTATTGCAGGTACATCACAGATGAACATTTACGGATTATCTTACAATTATTAAGAGATCATCAATTGTATGCCAAATTTAGTAAATGTGACTTTCACAAAGACAAAATTCAGCATCTAGGACACATAATTTCAATGGAGGGAATCTCGGTTGACCCCAACAAAATAAGGGCCATTAATGACTGGCCGGTTCCAAAAGATGTGTCAGATGTGAGATCATTTATGGGCATTACGGGGTATTACAGAAAGTTTATAAAGAATTTCTCAAAAATTGCCAACCCCATAACTTCCTTGCAGAAGAAAGGGAAGAAATTTGTTTGGGATCATAAATGTGTTGAGAGTTTTAAGAAATTAAAGGAACTATTGAGAACATCACCTATCTTGAAGATAGCTAACCCCAACAAGGATTTTGTAGTTTGTACAGACGCATGCAATGATGGACTCGGTGGAGTCTTGACACAGGAAGGGCATGTGATAGCATATGAATCGATAAAGCTGAAAGTACATGAAAAGAATTACTCTACATATGATTTAGAGTTATTAGCAGTTATTCATGCCTTAAAAATGTGGCGTCATCACCTTATTGGCAGAAAGTTTACATTATTAATAAATAACATAGGTCTGAAATATTTATTGGATCAGACAAACCTGAATGCTAGACAAGCTAGATGGTTGACATTCTTAAGTGAGTATGATTTCAAAATTCGGCATATCAAAGGAAAGGAGAATAAAGTGGCATATGCCTTGAGTAGCAAAGCAAAACTAAATTTCATTTTAGCAATTAGTAATTAGTCAACTGATTTGGAAAATCAGATTTTGGAAAAAGGTGAAACAGATGAAGAATACAGAAAAATGAAGGAAAAGACAACCTATAACAGTTCTGAAAATTGTATGATAGATTTCAGAATTAAGGAAAATGGTCTATTACTGTATAAAAACAGGTTGTATGTACCAAATATACCAGAAATAAAATTTCTGATATTAAATGAGATGCATAAAAGTCACTATTCTAGTCATCCAGGATGTCAAAAGACCATCACTATACTGAGAAAAGAATACTATTGGCCCAGAATGAAAGATAAAGTAGCATAATACATTGCAAAATGCTTGGACTATCAAAAAGCGAAGGTTGAACATGAACATCCTGCTGGATTGTTGCAACCATTACCAATACCAAGCTGGAAATGGGAAGTGATCAACATATATTTCATTACTGGATTACCTAAAAATCAGAAAAAACATAATTCTATCATGGTGGTGGTGGACAAACTTAGCAAGGCAGCACATTTCATACCAATGAAGACCACACATAAAGCACCAGACATTGCAGAGATTTTTATGAAACAGATTTTTAGACTGCACAGAATACCAAAGGTAATAATTTCAGATTGTGACTCGAAGTTTACAAGAAAATTCTGGAGATCATTGTTTAAGGGATTGAATACTACTCTAAATTTCAATACAACATTTTATCCACAGATGGATGGACAGACAGAAAGGGTAAATCAAGTGTTAGAAGATTTATTAAGAATGTATGTTAAGGATCAACTTGGTAAGTGGGAAGATTATCTGCACTTAGCAGAATTTGCTTATAATAATCATTATCATGCTTCAGCCAGACTTAGTCCTTTTGAAATTCTTTATGGTAGGAAATGTAATACACCTGTTTCGTGGAATGATCCAGTCAATAGAGTTGTTTTAGGACCTGAATTATTGCAAGAATTAGAACTAATTGTGAAACAGGTGCAAGGACATTTAAAACTTGCCCAAGTTAGGCAGAAAAGTCAAGCAGATTCAAAAAGAACTCATAAAGAGTTCCAGGTGGGTGAACATGTGTTTCTCAAGGTAAGACCGAAAAAGAGTTCACTGAAACTGGGGAGTTGTGCCAAGTTGGCACCCAGGTATTGTGGTCCTTTTGAAATATTATCTAAGGTTGGGGCAGTGGCATACCAATTGGCCTTACCACCTAACCTGAAAATACATAATGTTTTTCATATATCATTTTTAAAGAAATATGTGCACGATACTACTCATGTTGTAAACTAGAATGATGTACAGGTGGGACAAGACAGATATTTTCTGGTGGAACCAGATTGTATCCTCGGAAGGAGGGAAACTATTCTTCGAAATCGCAGCATTGGGCAAGTGAAGGTGCAATGGAAGCACCTTAGCCCAGAAGAGGCAATCTGAGAGTTGGAGAGTAGTATGTGGGCATCATACCCAACTCTATTTTAGGAACACTCAAGGAGTGACTAGCCAACATCGAGGATGATGTTGAGACTCAAGGGGGGGTGTATGTCACCTACCCAAATTTCTGAACATTATTACTTATTTGCAAAAATACTTTATGTTAAATTTAATTACAAGTTTTGTAATTATGATCAATTTTGATCATGGTTGAATATTATTATTTAAATAAATTAATTAGGAGACAAACACTCAGGAGGACTGTTGAATGAGTGTTCACTGACCCACTAGGAGGAATGGAAGTTGTTGGAAGGTATGGGACACATGACAGCAGTTACATCACACCACTAACTGTTGGTTATGGGACAACTTCCCCTAAAATAGGGAATTATCCCCTAGGTGGAGGGAGTGAGCAGGCAGCTCATTTAATGACCCAGTAACATTTGAAAAGGCCTAGGCAGCCTATAAAGGAAAATTCGAATTGGGCAGGCAGCCCTTAATCAACATTTCTACAGAATGTTTTCCTCTTGTAAATCAGGTGATTTCAAGAGAGATTCGAATAAGGGAGGTTAGTGGTGACTGGAAAACTGAGTTTTGCTTATTATTGAAGAGAAACAGGATTGTAGGAGCAAGTCTTTTCGACTGCTACCTATTGAAGAATTAGAGGATTACTATTACAACAAGAAGAAGTCCTAATTCCTGAGCTTCTTCCTCCTGGTGGTTCAGTGAATAGGCTCGGGGGTCCTAAGACAACATTTGACTGTTTTTAGGAGTTTCGTTGGGTGGAACAGTCTTTTTGAGTTTTTTGTTGCCCTATAGGTTTTATTCAGGTTCCACAATTTCTTACTTATTCTCAGTAAATAATTTATGTTATGTTTAAATAGTATTTTCTGTGTTTCTGTTTTTGAAAGAAAAATCTAATCCTACAATTGTTCTAAGTCTGAATGTTTAAGTTTAATGTCAAAGATGAATTGATAAACCAATACCTCCATTTTTCCACATGATGTTTAGAAGCATCGTACTCTAGTAGAGATATGCAAATTAAAGATAGGTTGAAAGATAGGCGATTGCCATTTTGAATTCGACAGATAAATATAGTAAGTCTTATGTTCATTGTTTTCAAACCTATGATGAATAGATGTAAAAGGTTCTAGATTATAGTTAATTATATACATATGAATCTTTTCTTTATCCCTATGAAATTAATCAATGTTAAATTTCCTGTACATTTTTCTTGTATCATATATAATTTTATAATATGCACAGGAAGCAGAAAAAAACAATCTGCATATTGTTTTATGGACTGCTGAATTTAAATAAAAACATTTTTTATGTTAAACTGGAAATACAATAAGATTTACACAGATAACATATTTTTTTACACTTCATTCACACACTATTCCATCGTAAATACTCTATCATTATTTATGAGTTTAGAAATTTAAAATAGATAGAGTTGCTTTTATACAGACTTCATAATTTTGCACAATATGCACACAGTAATTTCTTATCTATTTTTATAATGCTTTTCGTACAAAATTAAACATGAGAAGAACCTTGTATCTACCATTATCACCATTATTCATCATCCATTTAAACTGTAACATTGTTCTTTTTCTATTTTCTAAGTTTCCATATCAAAACCCTAGTTAGGTTCGTTTCTTTTCATTGTTTAACAGAAAAATACAACACTCCTTTTTAAATCATCGTTTGAGCCCTACTCGGCTAAGCCCTCTTTGCAAGAAGCGCGACTTAGGGTTTAACCCTACCTATACTTTTGTTAAACGAAACAAAGATCTTGCATTTCAAATTTATACTCTTCTGTTTCCAGTTTTCAAACAAACAAGAAAACCATCATCATTCTACAGTATTAAGACGAACGTTACAAGTCATCTACACAAAACTTTTAGCACATCATTTATTTATATTTATTTATGATGACAGTTTCACAGCTTTATAGTTCAAACAAGGTCTAGTATGCATCTATGGAGAGAGAAAAGCATTGATATACAGAAGACAAGCCTCGGCTCTAATTCATCTCTTAACCTTCGAAACCATCAAATCATGGTTCCCAAACAAGGTTTACAAACTGTTTTTACAGTAAAAAATAATCAACAAGTGTTTCCATGTTTCTTCAACCATAGAACCCAAACACTTAAAGCATCGACGAGCTACTTTTCAAATCGATGACATCAAATCAAAGACTAAGTATTACAGTTTATTAAACAAGCTTCAAATGTTCTCATCATCATCATCAATGGAGCTACAGTAGAGCTGGGTAAGGCAGTTCCTCTTCAGTGAAAAAATATATCAACCACAGACGAAGAACCACAGATGAAGAAGTGCTATGAGGGTATGGAAGACCCGAATCTTACCGGCGTAGAAGCACACAATTGTATTTCCAAATCCTGGTTCGAAATAACCTTTCAAGCCTGTAAACTGACATATTAAATTTAAGTTAGGAGTCTAGAAAGTTGAAAGATCAACTGTCGTTCTACAAATCAACAGCATTACTATTTTTCTCCAAGTGGTTACCTTCTTACCAAGTTGCCAAGCCGTGGTGTGCTCCAGGCAGACGTTGCAGAGAAACGATGGGAGAACGCTACCTCTTGACAGGTTAAGAATAATGTCTTCAACTTTGCAAAGGACATAAAGTCCATCAACACTCAACAAATTTGAACCAGAGACAGTGATCACGACCAGTAACACTATACAGGGTTCAAAGATTACAGTATTTCAATGGGGTGGTAGGTCTGAGGGTCGAAACCCTACACTGCATTTCTGCTATGAATTCGGCAACCTGTCGGCCACCTCCAACAAAAACAATAACATAATGAACCAATTTTCCAAGCTCTTAATTCAATTACAAAGTAGACTTTAGGGTTTCCATCCGACAGTTTAGACTCACGATCATTGACGGTTACAATAGTGCCAGCTATGGCCACTTTGGTTTCAAGGAAATAAACATTTAATGCCATCCTCCATTATCGTTCGATGTAGCCACCTTGGCAAACGTTTAAGTCAGCAATAACTGGTACCAGGCGTAGTATTCTACCACATTAGCAAGTAATGAGGAAAGCACACCTACGTGGAAACATGGACTATCCAACTTAGCAGGGATATGGCACCAATTTGATAATGGAATATCATTACAGGATCTTTTTACAGTTCAAGACTCTTGTCAACTTAATTAATTGAAGAACCTGTCACATATAAAATTTAATGCCACTCTGCATTACCATCAAACATTGCCACTATGGCATGCGGTGGAGCAAGCACGATCAACACTTGATGTAGAACCCTTACACATCAACAAGTATGGAGGTATTCATGTCTACATGGATTCCTGGAGTTACAACTCGGCAGTAATGCAGTACCAAATCTTTAATTGTGATATCCTTCCGTGATCGTTACCTTAGCTCGAGATCAACATCGAATTTATGAGCCTGCGACCTCTCAAAACCCCTTTTAATGCTTGTCAGTACCTTCATGTGATAACAAACTTTATATTTTTCATTTGTTAATATAACAATATTTTAACAATGTCGTATTCTTTATAATGGTAATAACGTGTATGCAAATACATGATTATAATTCCAAAGGTTTGCATTGTATTGTAACCATTTTCATACATTATAATGTTTATATTTAATTTACAACACTTGAATAGTATTGTCAAAATTCTAATGATGCCTATATTTCCAATATCTCCAATATATGTTTTAATATTGACATTAAATCGAAAATAGGAACAGTCACACTATTGTTTGTATAAAGACTTTGGAATGTTTGTGTTTTGTTTATAAATAGAATAACCATTATATATATAGTCCAAATCTTAATTGCACTATATCTACATAACATTTGGTAAGTCATGTTAATATATTATTGTTTTTATCTCTTCAAATAATATTGGTTGTAAGAGCTTACAAGCTCAAACCCTTTACATACACTTTGGTATTATCATTATAAATGACAACAACAAGACAACCATCACTACAACCATCTAGAACAATGATGACAACAACGACAATGTGTTAATAAGATACTTGTTCGACAGTTAATTAGGGTTGAGTTTACCCAATCATAACATGAACCTTGGAGAGCAAAGGAGTAAGCATGTGATTCATACCTGAACGTTTTGATAGTTGCAACAATCTTTAAACATGCTATTTTATTTACAACGTTGATTGAACTTTACATGAAACTGGAATTTATTTGCAATCATGAAACTCCTTACCTGACATCTGCACATCGAACAAGTCTAATGCTTTACCGTTGCAGCAAAGTAAGCTTCGTGGTCCCTCGTAGGACTCCCTTGGACATCAAAGAAGCAAACTGTCAGTATAATCTCAAAGAAAAAGTACCATATCATATTTCTAGCGTGGCATTTCATTATTACGTCATTGATACATTTCATTGCATTTAAAAAGGTGTCGCATCAAAAGTTGATATATTCATGCATTTAACTAGTTAATGATAGTTGTTATAAATATAATTAAGATGATGTTGACGTAGTAGTTATAATAGAAAATTATTTATGTTTAATACAACATCTATTAAGATTAACATTGATGCAGCTCGTATTATTAAATTCCGCAGTTACAAATGATCATTGATTAAGCTAATTATTGCTATTTACAAAATTTTTAAATTTTTATGAAAATATGGGATGTTACAAGGATCCAACCCCATAAAAACCTCTGCTATCTTACTAGATTCCACAAGTATAGCAAACGTACAGCAATCGATACCCTCTCAAGGGTCAATCAAAATATTAGCTAGGGCTATGACTCTTAATTAAAATGCAGAAGGGTTACACAACATTCTTCAAACAAACTGTACACGATATCATACAGAGAAGCGTTATTCACAAACGATGGTACAACGATCGATTCCCATCGCCATTTCATTTGAGACCCTTTTGTTTTCTACCTACTGCAAATAGCCATAAATGTAGCAGTAAAGACCCAAATCTTAGATCATGGCAGGAGTATTACTTTATCCTCAAAGTTACAATTCGTGACATCAAAATTGTCATAATAACAACCAACATCATTCCAAAAAGAAAGGAAACCCTTGATACAGACAACATTCATATGAATTAAAAATGCAGAGATGAAATAGGGTACGAAACCCTTATAGACATTACACAGAAGGACATTCTAGGGCCCATACAAATACATTTCGCAAACATAGTTCTCTAATGTAAACCCCAGTTAATTTTGGGCATTATTGCCAACATCGAGAGTTCAACAAAATATAGACATAGAACCAGATATCCAAAACCTCGCACTGAAACCCTCTAGGGCTTGCAAATGACAATAGATACATCATTTCACAACAGTCCAGCCAAATGGCGAATTCCAGGAACCTGAAATTTGTCGCAATGAACCCCATCGATTTCACAAGTTCCTCTTAGCAAACGCAAGACACTCCATAGAGGCGAGAGGAGGAGATAAGTTAATGTGGAATATGGGCTTACCGGTTTCCAAGGCCTCCAAGTCTAAAGTCTTGATTATCAACCAGTACCCACGCAAACGAGGGAGACCAAACCACTCACGTGTCAAGCAAGTAAAACATTCAGTCATAAACTATTTCATTATCGTCTCTATCAATGTAAAATTTGCAAGTAGAATGAGGAGGATATTACTTTCAGCTATCACCATGTCTGCATAACAAAACCTTCGTGGTGTGCTGACCATGAGCCAAGCTTAGGTCAGAACCCCAAACCCTTAGATGCATCCAACATATAGACAGAGGCAAACGAACTACGAGAATTGAAACCCTTGATGGTGTAGTACCCAAGACCAAACCCCTAGCTTAGCTGGCAGACGTTGGCATGTGCATTCGTATGGTTGCTTTAAATGCCACCACCAACCCCAAACATTCGCTACAAGTCATGATATCTATAATGGTGAAGGCATTCATGACCAAGAAGTAATTAAAACACAAGGGTGTTACATAGACCCCAAGTATTGGGTAAAGTCAACAAGTAATGGCAAGGTCATTATGTTATGAAATATCAACAGGACTCCCAATCTTCCAACAAAGCATTTCGAAGTGCCAACCACCACACATTATAAACAATAGTATTAATTAAAGTATGGAAATTGCGAAATGGACACCATAAGTAGGCACCTCTGTAAGGAGACCTACAAACCACGAAAAAAAGTGGATGCATTAGCGAAAGCGCTAAGGAAGACAAGAGTCTCCATTTACTTACCCCTACCTCTCAGCAGCCCTGCAAAGGTACCTTGCCCTTTGAAAATACCAAGCATCTCATAATGGGCCTCAACCGCCACCAATGAAGGTTCATTCCACCTGAATTACCAGATAGATTTTAATACATATGCATCCAAACCCTTAGAACCGTAAGAAGGAGATTCCCATCATTACATTCAACACATTCGTACACATGCGACAGTTCATACATATTTTTAAAAGAAACACATCCGCAAAAGCTGTAGTGTTTATAATGAGCAAACCATGACACTTATAAACGAAGACACTTCAAAGAGTAGAAATCAAATACCAGTACAATAGGTACTTATCAATGTTGAAGTAATTTATTATTCCTCACCTCTTTAACAGTTTAATTTAGTATCGGAAAATTTTCATATTTTTTTTGCTATTTTAATGGACATTACAAATGATATAATTAGTAATGTCACATTGAAGGCATGTTTAGATCCTACCAAAAAGGGTCTAAAATCCCATCTAGAAGGATCAAGTGGTCGGAATATAATATTCATTTCCATGATACATAATACAACAATATTGTAGTATCTAAAAACCATACTTTGAATCATCCACATCAACAACATTTTACAAATGGCAAGGACTTTCAGTCTTTTTTAATTGAGTCTCCGTCACTCGATAATTTGTTATCTAAATATTTTATTTAGTGACGTGTGGAAAACTAATTTTTATTTGTTATTTTATCCTTTTCCATAAATGTAGTGTCAAATGCACAACTACATTTTCCGGTGGCAACAATTTAAAGGATAGTTCTATAAAAATATTTAAAATTTTACATCATCTAATGATACTGCAGATATTTAAGAAATATTTTGAATGTATTATGGAATTCACCTAGTTTTTTACACTACCAATAACAAAATTTTCCACTTCAAAGGCAAGTGGAACAACTGCAATTCCAAGATCCAAATAATTCTCAATATATTCAATTATTTATAGCTTCATAAGTGTTACCAACTGATCTATTCTTTCGATCTCAATTGCATCAATGAGAACAATATCATCAACAACTAACCAAATTTTAAAAGCACCATCATCATCCTAAGAATTAATAGAATGTTGGACCTTAAGAGAATCACCATGGGAAAAATGTACAGCAATAAAAAAATAGTTTCACAATAAACAACATTATCTACAACACTATCAATAGAAGCAATGAAGCTTTGGGTTAAAGCAACAAGAAAAAAATAAATATTAGCGGCAACAACATAAATTTCTGAAATTTTAGCTACAACAACTTTTAATCTCAACATCAACACATTCACATTTATTATTAAATTGGTCTGAAATTTTATTTTTTGCAAAATATAGAAATAGATTCATCATTCTCAAAAAATCAAAAAACCAAAGTACACCTGAATTATGCAAGTTTGATAGTTGTTATATGGAATTCCAAAAATTTATTACCAAATTATGTCATAAATTACAAAAAAAAATAGAAACACAACATTTTTAAACTACGAGGAATACAATAGGCTCAAACCAAATCTTACTTCCTGCTAGAGAAACATACCGGAATTGTTTTGGTTCTACGGAATACAATAGGCTCAAACCAAATCTTATTTTCTGTTGGAGAAACAGACATGAATTGTTTTGTTTCTCAAAGAACCAGGAAAATAAGAACGTTAACAATTTCCTCATTCTACATGTGGAGAAATGTAATTACGATCTCAATGCGAATCTAGTTCACATAAGCTGTGTCAGTCACTGAGTCAATCTTTTTTTTCCGTTCGCAGAAGTCACAGATATGTCAGATAGTCAATCAGTCTATGAGAAGGATTCATGCACACTTCCTTGTATTTATTCAGCCACGTTTCTATTCTGCAAGTCAAATTTCTTAGGTAGAAATTAATTACAATCTTTAATGTATCACAGTAGCTTCCATGTGAAGCGATCTCAAGTTTGGGTATATGTAGAAGAAGAAGAAATGAAAATCAAAGAGAGAAAGAGAGGAACGGAGGAAAAGAAAAAGGAGAAGAATAAATTGGCTATGAAATCTTTTAAGATCCCAACCTCTGTAAAATGGTGAAAGATTGAAGTAAAACTCATCTCTCTGTAATACAGCAAAGTTGTTTGTTTTACTGCGGTAATATAAGTCCATATTTATATTTGTTCATTCTCAAGAATGTTGGTTATTGCATGTCGCACATATTCTCCAAATTTACTTGTGTAAATGTTGTTTGCATTTACGGTATGTAAAAGAAATCAAGAGTTCCAAATATTTCATGGTGGTAAAAGTTATATTTTAATGCGGAGTAACTTCGACCTAAACTTCATTTAAATATTTTGATTCTTATGTTTCTAGCAAGAAATATTTGAATATAAAATTTTCTTAAGAGTGGGTTTGTCTAAGTCAAGAATTTTGTGAAGTATAGCCTTTCACAAAGTTAAGAGCTTCACATAAGTGTGAAGTAAATTTAGTGCGAAGTAAATTTAGTGTGAAGTAAATTTATGTGAATTCAAGCTGTGCGAAGTAAAGTTCCGCGAAGTTAGTCTTTGCGAAGTAAATGCTCGACGAAGTGAAATTCTTTGGCGAAGTAAAAGTTGGGGTTTCCGTCAAAGTTCCAAAGTGAAAAAAAAAAGAATTATTTACTGTGTAGCTAATTTTTAATTGAGTGCACCGTGTGCTTTTCCCTTGATCTCGTATCAGAGCAAGGTTTACGGAGAAAGGAAATTCTATTTACAAAAAGGGAAAAGTGATTAAGAATGGCTTCCACTTCTGGTAATTTGCAAACTTCAATATCTTCTCTTAAAAATTATGAATATTGGTCTGTAACTATGAAAGCTTTGTTTAGAGGTCAAGATGTATGGGAAATAGTTCAAAATGGCTATGTAGAACCATGAGATCTGAAAGCATATAACAATATCACACAAGCTGAGAAGGATGTCTTGAGGGAATAGAGGAAGAAAGATGGAAAGACATTGTTCCACATACATCAAGCGACACGTGAATCCATAATCTCAAGAGTAGCAGCAATGACATTAGCTAAGGAAGCGTGGGACACACTCGAAACTTCCTATCAAGGCTTGAACAAGGTAAGGACTAACTACAAATCCTTAGAAGATATTTTGAATCTCTGTCGATGAAAGATATAGATTCAGTAGAATCATTCTATACTCATTTTATTGGTCCAATTAATCAAATAAAGTCTCATGGAGAAAATCTAAGTGATCGAAGAATTGTTGAAAAAGTTCTTAGAGTTATTCCAAAGAAATTTGAATCTTTAGTTGTGACCCTCGAGGAAAACAAAGATCTATCCTAATTTACTATTGATGAGTTGCAAGCCTCACTCCTCAATCATGAATATAGAATCAACATATCAGATACATCATTAGAAGGTGCATTCGCAACACAATCATCCATAAGTCGTGGAAGAGGTAGGGCAAGATCAAACTCTAGAGGCAGAGGAGGAATTTCTTTTAGAGGAGGTTGCAACAAAAGCCCTGCACATGTCGCTGGTTGAGGTCAAAATTAGATCCCCAGTCAGCCAAGTGGACAAAGGTATGATAAATAAAAAATTCAATATCAATACTGTAAGAGGTTTGGACACTTCACATATGAATGCAGGAAGAAACAATATGATCAAGGAAAGCAAGGTCAAACAAAGTCAAGTAACATCAACACTTCGAACAGCTCATTGTTCTTAGCATGTGCATCTCCACTTGAATGCAATGCTGTCCAAGAAAGTCCAAATGACATATGGTATTTAGACTGAGGCTATAGAAATCATATGACTTGTAATTTAAATATATTCTCTAGTTTAAATAAATCATTTCAAAATGATGTCACACTTGGAAATAATATTCAAGTCACTGTTTTGGGTAAGGGTACTATTGATATTCTAACCAAGTAGGAGGATCATCAATTTACGTGTGATGTTTATTATGTTCAAGGTTTAAAGAATAATTTGATGAGCATTGGACACCAGATAGAAAAAGGTTACAGAGTCCATATGACAAGAAGGAATTGTTTGATCAAGGACATATATCCCATCAATCACTTAATAGCTGAAGTGTAGATGACAAGCAATTGCTTGTTTCCTTTGAAGATAAGACCAAACATAAAAGGAAAAACAACTCAAGTTGTTCATGGAAGTCAAAATGAAAATTTTGTAGCTGCATTCAAAGCATAAAGTAAAGAAGTTGACATTCACTACGACAAGAAAAGCAAAGACAATGACAAAGAAATACAAGCAACGTTTCAATCAGAAATAAATAATGAATTCTGGTTGTGGCACTTCAAATTTGGAAATCTGAATTTTGGTGGGCTGAAGCTACTACACATGAAGGACATGGTGAAAGGATTTCCATTGATTAAAAAGACAGAAAGAATTTGTGAAGGCTGTATTTTTGGCAAACAAACCAGAGAGACTTTTCCAGTCACAAAGTCATATAGAGCTCGCACATTACTTAAAATTGTGTACTTTGATATTTGTGGACCAATGCAAACACCATCCATGGGAGGAAGCACTTTCCTTCTCACATTTATTGATGATTTCACAAGAAAAACATGGTCATATTTTCTAAAACATAAATCTGATGCATTTGGATGTTTTCAGCAATTCAAGACACTTGTGGAGAAGCAGAATGGTTACAACATCAAGATCTTAAAACAGACATAGGTGGTGAGTATGCTTCAAATGATTTCTCAAAAACTTTTCTAAAAATCATGGCATACACAGGAAATTCATTGAGAGGTATAAACCACAGTATAATGGTGTTGCAGAGAGGAAGAACATAACCATTATAGAAATGGCGCGCAGTATGTTGGAAGCCATGCATCTATCAAATGAATACTAGGCTGAGGCAGTGGCAACTGCTGTATACATCATGAATCGATGCCCGACGAAGAGTGTGAAGAAAAAAGTTCCGCAGGAAGCTTTGCAGGTATCAAACACCGTGTTTTGCATTTAAAATTTTTTGGTTGTGTAGCATACACACATGTTCCATATGAGCTTAGAAGGAAATTAGACAATAGAGGAAAAAAATGTATTTTTATTGGGTATTTTGAAGACACAAAAGCATACAAGTTTTATGATCATGTTGCAATAAAATTTATTATTAGTCGAGATATTCATTTTGTAGAAAATAAAGCATGGGATTGGACCGTAGAGAAGGATGTGAAAATCATGCCACATGTCGAACATGATGACATCATAGAGGATGTGGTTGATACCCCGCATATGAATTAGAATGTCGCAGCTCCATCTAATCCCACGACAACACGACATGTTTTAGAATGAGGTACTCCAACACAAGTCGTAGCTCAAGCTACTCTGACAAGCACACCAAGAGCGCAGCAAACTCCATCAAGTAGTTCGCGGAGTTTGACACCAACAACTCCGACAAAGACAAGAAGTCTGCATGAGATATATGATACTCGTACACCCAATTCATTCTGAGTTTTTTCATTATTTTCTCAAATTAATGATCCGCTAACATTTGAAGAAGCTATAGAAGATACAGTTTGGGCACAAGCCATGGATGAAGAAATATAATGCATTGAGAATAATCAAACATGGGAATTAGTCGATGTTCCTATCGACAAGGATGTGATAAGAGTCAAATGGATTTATAAGACCAAGAAAGATGTTGATGGGAATGTGCAGAAGCGCAAGGAAAGATTGGTACCAAGAGGGTTCACACAACAGCCTGGCATAGACTTCAATAAAAAATTTGCACCGATAGCATGAATGGACACTGTTAGAACAGTTTTGGCCATCGCAGCACAAAAGAACTGGCGTGTTTATCAAATGGATGTTAAGTCAGAATTTTTAAATGGTTATTTGGAGGAGAAACTATATGTGGAGCATCCACAAGGCTATGAATTTCCAGGATAAGGACACAAAGTATACAGGCTGAAAAAGGCACTCTATGGTTTAAAGCAAGCCCCTAGAGCTTGGTACAATTGTATTGACTCTTACGTCATTTAGAATGGATTTCACAAAAGTGAATGTGAGACAAAACTGTACACAAAAATCAACACGCAAGGTAATAAGCTAATTGTCTTCCTGTATGTTGATGATTTAATATTTATTGGTGATTTTAGCATAGAGTAATTTAGATTAGTCATGGAAAGTGAATTTGAAATGACTAATTTGGGGATTATGAAGTATTTTCCAGGCATTGAAGTCAAATAGACTGAAAATGGTATATTTATATCTCACTCGAAGTATGTAAGTGATGTCTTGAAAAGATTTAAGATGTTAAACTGTAAGACATCTCCAACACCAGTGATAACACGTTTGAAATTGAGCAAGGAAGATGATGGGTCCAATGTAGATCCTACACTGTTTAAAAGGCTTGTTGGAATCCTTATGTATCTTACAGCGACAAGGTTAGACATCATCTATGGAGTCAGTTTAATCTCAAGATTCATGGAGTCACCAATAGAATCTCATTGGCAAGCAGGTAAAAGAATTATGAGGTATGTAAGTGGAACAAAAGACTTTGGTATTTTGTATTCAACCTCAGAAAATTTCAAACTCATTGGCTACACTGACAGCGAAAATGGAGGCAACATAGATGATAGAAAAAATACATATGGAAACGCATTTCATTTAGGAACAGGTGTTGTATCATGGGATTCAAAGAAAAAATCCATTGTGACTCTTTCTTCATCAGAAGGAGAGTATGTCGCAGCTACAAGCACTGCATGTCAATCTGTTTGGATGTGGAGGATGTTAAGTGATCTGTCGTAGAACCAGCAAGAACCCACATCCATTTACTGCGACAATAATTCAGCTATTGCACTGTCAAAAAATCATGTGTACCACAAGAGAACCAAACACATCGACACAAGGTATAATTTTATCATAGAATTGATAAATAACAAAGAAATCTGTTTAGAATTTTGCAAGTCTGAAGATTGGGTAGCAAACATCACAAAACCATTGGAAGGAGACACATTCCAATATCTGTGAAGTTTTTTGGGAGTGACAAGTTTTGCATAGTGAACTTCGTCATGCACAGAGCATGTTTGAACTCTGAAATATTTTGTAAAATTTTATTTTTGTTTAATGATTCCCATCTCCTCATAATTAAGGGGGAGTGTTGGATAAATGTAATTACGAGCTGAATGTGCATCTAGTTCACGCGGCTCTATCAGTCACTTAGTTAGTCTTTTTGTTAGTCGGCAGAAGTCGAAGAGATGTCAGATAGTCAGTCAGTTTGGTAGAAGGATTCATGCACACTTCCTTGCATTTATTCAACTGTATTTGTAATCCGCAAGTCAAATTTTTTAGGTAGAAATTAATTACATTCTTTAATGTATTACAGTAGCTTCAAGGTAAAGCAATCTCAATTTTGTGTATATGTAGAAGAAGAAGAAATGAAAATCAAAGAGAGAAAGAGAGGAACGGAGGAAGAGAGGAAGGAGAAGAAGAAATTGGTTGAGAGGAAGGAGAAGAAGAAATTGGTTGTGAAATGTTTTAAGAGCCCAAGCTCTGTAAAATGGTGAAGTAAAACTCATCTCTCTGTAATGCAGCAAAGTTGTAAAACTCATATTTACTTGTGTAAATGTTGTTTACATTTACAGTATGTAAAAGAAATCAAGAGTTCCAAATATTTCACAGTGGTAAAAGTTCTATTTTAACGCTAAGTAACTTCGACATAAAATTCATTTAAATATTTGTAATCAAGAGTTCCAAATATTTCACAGTGGTAAAAGTTCTATTTTAATGGTAAGTAACTTGGACATAAAATTCATTTAAATATTTGTATTCTTATGTTTTTATCAAAAAATATTTTAATATAAAGTTTGCTTAATATAAGTTCAGAGTAAATTTATGCGAAGTTAAGTTCTGCTAAGTTAATATTCGCTAAGTAAATTCTTGACGATGTGAAATTCTTTGGTGAAGTAAAAGTTGGGGTTTCCGTCAAAGCTCCAAAGCAAAGAAAAAAATTATTCTAAGCAGTGTGCTTTTCCCTTGGCTACCACCAATCTACTACAACCATTTGATAAGTCTCCAAATTTTCGTGAATGGAATAGACACAAGTGTATCAAAACTCAAATGGATATCGACATTGGAAGATGCCATACAATCAGAAACCAAAGAAGCTATGGGATTTTCCAAGTCAATTGTAGTTGAAAACCCACTCATAATATGACCCTTTTGGACATCCTAATGAATTTTCACTTGTGAAACTTCCATTTAAAATAAAGCTATCATGCTCTGTAGACACGAGAAAAACGTTTAGACAAAAAAATTTAGGAGAAAAACATGCTAGAGTGATCCAATTTTTTGAGGTGTAATTTTTTTTTTTTATCTTAAATGTTTTAAACATTAAGAAAAAATTTACCCCTCAAGATATTGGATCCCCATGTTTTAATTTTTTAATTACTTTTTATTCTTGATAAGTTATGAGTGGACATGAAATTTTTTAATTACTTTTTATTTTTGACAAGTTGACAAATGTGACAAACTTGACAACATCTCTTCCATACTAAGTTGTAATCACCCTTACAACGAATTTGGTACAAGAATATAATCTCAAAATAAAGAAATGGAAGCAAATTGAGATGCTTAGGTGTTTGTACAGCTTACTCAAGAAAGTAACATGAATCTGTCTACCAACAATATTGACTTCCCTTCTTAAGACATGCCAATAAATGCTAATATGCATAATGCAAATGACAAAAACCTCACTGTCTAATAACAAAACAACTCTTATTGCCACACATTGGCAAGTGCATAATCATGAATGGTTATAACCTGAAAGTCTTTCATCAAAAACTCACTTTAATTGTCATAAAATATTGCTGTCATTAACACTGTCCTATTTTACTATTTTTCACCCAGTGAGAGAACAATGTGATCATTATTAAACAAAGTCAACAACTTTACACATAGCATTTTGAGGTCCCCTAGCTGGCTAGGACTATGGATGTGTCTAGCCCTAATGTACATTTTCCAGCTCAAGCCAACCATAAGTTTTTGTGGAAAGACAAAAGTCTCGAGTCTATACCAAAGAAAGAAAATATTGGGTCTATCTCTCCATGTGATATAACGAAAGAAGGTTGAAACCCAAGAGAAATGTATGTCATTTCCGAATACCATTCAAGTTGTATCCTAGATCGAACAGCTAGCTAGCGAACAAAATGAATGGAGCACTACTTTGATGAAGCCTAAGGGACATGACCGTAGAAGCTATACATGGAAAAGTTGACATCAAATCATTGTTGATAGGCATGTTAACTCGAAGATAGAAACAAAAGCTAATTAAGGATGGACAAGTACAGTATGAATCCTCACCACAAGCTATAAACATTGAGCCTATTATAGTTACTTCGACAGAAGTCCCTGTGTCACTAACGAGGCAAAAGAAACATGTTAAACATGAAGTTCAAAGGATAATACCTTATTCTCATAATTTAGCTATCTTAGAAGTTATGAATGGCAGGGAATCTCATGTTTGAACCACATCTTATTTATTGCACACTCTTTGATGCAGGCATAAAGTTAAATGCAACATATTGTTCTGCTAGTGTGGGGCTTACAAGAAGTTATTTTTGCATACAATGTTATAATGGGATTCAACATTATACAGTTGCAGTTGAGTTGTATGGAGTGACTTACTTTATTGTTCTGCTAGTGTGGGGCTTACAAGAAGTTATTTTTGCATACAATGTTATAATGGGATTCAACATTATACAGTTGAGTTGTATGGAGCGACTTACCTCCAGTAAAATGTAAACAAGGGGGAAAATGGTGAAGAAACTGAATAAGAGGTAAGCATTAGTGATTTTATAGAAGGTATTATATATATTTGTTCAGTTTCTGTATATGGATTTTAACGATTTAAGTGGATGATACACTGTAGTGGATGAAATGTTGCAAGTGCAAAGTATGACAACACCACATATTTTCTCTTGTCAGTGCTTGAAAGAATGAAACTAGGTGTGCAGATTATACTTGTCCTAATTGATGCATAGTGGAGACAGAGAGAAGAGAGCAGAGGTCTTTACATCAAACTGTCATTCCTGGCCACAAAGGATTTACCTAGACAGAATCTGAATGACTACATTGAACACAGGCATTATAGGAGGCTGAGATAGGAGAGACGAGAGAGGGTGAGATCATTGTAAAACGGAGAAGAGGATGTAATAATTTGGTTTCTTATAATGTTGAAAATGAATGCAAATACTTGACAAACTACTTTCTGTTTATGAATGGAATTATAGATGAATAGCATCATTGAATTGTATCCTTGTATATTGAAGATCATGATTGTCTGATATTATTTGTAATTCAACGTGATTGAAAGTTTATGCAGTTGTATATGTAGGTAGTGGGTATTGAATTTTCAAAAACTATGCAGCCATAATTATGATAATAAAAATAATTTTTCATTCTTACAATCATCATAAAATTATAGTAAAAGGACCAAGCTACATGGCTCCAAAATTTTCAACACCCAATTTATTTAAAACGGAAATCAAATGCTTATCATATTGTGGCAAAGCACATTTTTATGCTATACCCTTTCCCATCCGAAGCCGAACCTAACCACCTTCCTTATCTTTGCCTCTAATGCTTAGAGATAAAAATGTTGAAGATTGAAACATACTATTAAGGTTACAAATATCATTCATTTATGTACAATTTTTTTTAAAACCAAAGTGGTCTTCAAATTTTTTTGGTAAAAATGTATATGATGTCTTTGTCTACTTGGAAACTATGGCACTTTATTTTATGAATGTAGATTCTCGTGTACTCATGATCAATGAAAACTCAACTTTTTACTTAATTCTCTTTATATATGTCAATTTGGAATGGGTTTATTGATCAAATATTGATTCTCAGAATGATATCTATGAACAAAAATATGGTATTGTTTAATGTAGCATAATTTATTGATGGAAATGAAAAATCTTGTTATAATAAAATAATTTTTTTTATTTTTTATTGAATCATTGGTATAGATATAGATGTGGAAAGGAGATCAAAGGAGATCAACTTGTTGTAAACTAACATGTGTGTTGATTAAAGGAGATCAACTTGTTAAATAATATCTAATCATATTCATTTAGGAAAATAATATTAAAAATGTGAATAGTCATATATTATGCTTATTAGGGAATGTGGTGTAAAAGGTTTGTAAAACATGTATTTGGATATGATTATCTAGTAAAATAAAGAAAAATGATATTTAATAAAAATAGGGTTTTTAATTGAAATATTCTTTAATATACCATTAGATTTTATAATTTTAAATTAATAAAATATTCTCCATAAAAATCTTTAATTCATAATGTAAACTTCTATATAAAAATTAGCTAAATATTAAAAGATATTTAGAATAACTAGAAGCTAAAAGGGAAGACCCTATAATTAAAGGAAACTAATGAGCATCTCAATGCTTTGAGCAAAATCTTGGATATATGTATAGTCACTATGTGATTGATCTTTCTAAAGTGGATTCTAAATTAAAAACAATGTGATAGTATTGTTAAATGTTAAAAAAACATTGAAGAAAATTTTAATTAAAAATTGATAAATTTAACTATGCATTATTTTTTTTTAATTTAGATCAAATATGACTCATTATGTAATGGAAAACACTAAATATAATGAAGAAAAATAATAAAAATACATGTATAAATAAGCAATCTTCAAGTCATTACCTCCAATTTTTTTTGCTCATAACCATGACCCTCAAATTCTAAATCCTCTCCATTCTCATTTCTTGCTCATGACCATGACATAAGAAAATATGGATAACTTGGACATTTAAACTTACCCTCAAATCTAAAAACCATTCTCATTTTCTTTACATTATAAAAGTGATTACTCATAAATCAAACTATATGTACTAAAAACCATTCTCATTTTCTTTACATTATAAAAGTGATTGTTCATAAATCAAATTATATGTGGTAATATCAAGTTGAAATATTATCAATAATTTAGGAAAAAATCATTTACATAAAACAAGATTTTAAATAATCATTTTCAAATGGAAAAAAACATAGGAGTTTTACAACTAATAATCTCATAAATCTCACTGTAATGTTTCGAATGAACTAAAGCCATGACATGATCTAGAAAGCCATGACCTAGAGGTATTATTACAACGCAAGCTTTTTAAGATCTGTGTCTAAATTAAGAGAGCTGAGTTAATATATATTCAAAAGTAAACCTCCCACACATTAACAAACGTTGAGATCATAAGTATAAATGCATTTGCATTCTCTTACAAAGCCATAATAACTGGAACTAATTTGAGTATACACACAACGTCTAGCCAACATCCTTAACTTTACAATTCAATTCCAAAAGGGAGTTAATATAGATTCAAAAGTAAACCTCACACACAGAAACAAACGCTGAGGTCGCAGGTATCATTGTATTTGCATTCACTAACAGAGGCATAATAACCATACCTAATTTGAGTATACACACAACGTCCAGTCAACATGCCTTAACTTTACAATTCAGCCCCAAAATTTGTAGATTAAGAGGAAAAGAGACAAGTGATAAGACTTCAGCAAAATTTGTAGATTAAGAAGAAAAGAGACAAGTGATAAGACTTCAGCATGCCTATAGGACAAATAATTCTAATAAACTGGATCTTCTACGGCAGAAGGAAGGCCATTCACCACCTTCCCTCCTAATCTTGTTGCCTTATTTGTGACTTGAGGTTCCCATCAGGATGTAGAGGAAACAACAACAATTCGTTATTGTTTCCATGTCTTCCTGCCTCTGTACCTCCACGAGGGTTGCGTCTGCCTTCTAAAAAATGACGCAGCCATCCGTCAATTATAACTCCATTATCTAGCGTGTTGTTTCTCTTACTGACGTCACCAGGGGTTCCATATAGCGTTTCATTTCCAGTTGATTCTGGTGAACTTGTTAGTGTCTGATCATAAAGTAAAATATAGCATAAATTAGTAAGAAAACAACATTTTTGAAATTTGATTCCTACAGGTGTTCATAAGACTTGCCAGAGATTATGTGTTGAGGGTAAACTTACCGGCGGTGAAAACGGCGCCCTAGAAATTGCTGCTTGCCCAATGCTGCTAAATGCTGAACTTAGACAAAGCTACAAAATAAGAAACAAATATGGAAACGTTTAAGATTATTCTAAAGCAACTTGAAACAAATTTAATTTACCATTCGTTATGGATGAGCAGATTGTTCCCGGGGAAACAATATCCTTTTGATTGATGGTGTACGCCCCCTTCGAATTCGTTTCCAGCTTCTGCTTCTTGATAGTGCGATTATTGTGACATACAGCTTCATTCTCAGCCAACTGTAAATTAGGTCTCAGTGACAAATCAACTGGCAATACAGTGTCTGTTGGGGTACTGAATGTAGATTCTCGCGAATTTGCGAGTTCCTAATAGTAAGACAAATATAAACATTTAATATCTGAAATTTAATATAGAAAACAATGTAACATTAAAAACACAAAATCCATGTAAACAATTTATCTTTTAAACACTTTTCACAGTTGGTATTTTATTCTTTTAACTACGGCTGAAATAGATCTATAGTGATACTAATCCAATCATTAAAATGAATCTAATACAAGCAAATAACGAATAAAATTCTTCTTACCTGCAACGAAAACTCTGTCAATCCCAATCCCAATCTCAATGAGGGTTCAAAGGAACCCAATCTCAATGAGGGTTCAAAGGAAGAGGCTGAAGACACTACGGTACAAAATAAAATATCATTATGAAAACAGTTAAGAATATTCAATTGGCATTGTCTGGCTGGCTAAGAAAATAAAACAAACTATATCTTACCATTGGCTGGAGAGAAGCGTATCGGGGTTTGATAACTTCCTGCAGTTTCGTTTTGCTCAGGAGACAATTCCTGCATCAATTCTTTTTGTTGGTGTCGCTTCCTACGTGAGTGAGAATTTAGAAACCAATAAGATATATTCTTTGCCTCTACTTTGCCATAAACTTTCAGCTGATTGGTAATGTCGTTTACTCGTTCGCGACTAGGTTTTCTTTCACCTGCATTAAAGTGCTGTTCCAAAATCCGTTTCTGATCTTCGGTGGGTTTCCAACGATTGGATCTAACTTCTCTGTTTCCTTCCATGGAAACTCCTGCCTCCGGGGACTCTACAGAACTTAAATCAGAATCTTGGTTCTGTGGCGAGCTTAGATTCGTTACCTGTAGATGGAGAGGCTGAAAGGAACGAAATCCACGGACCATGGTTCCTCTAATTTCAAAAGCCCTACTTAACCGAGATAAACAGATTGGAAAACCCTAAGCGAACTGAATTCCTCGCTCACCCAAATGAACAGATTGGAAAAAGCTTCACTTGCTGAAGCCCTAGCTCACAAATGAATAGATTGCAGGCTGCACTTGCTGAAGCCCTAGTTCACCGAACTGAACAAATTGCAAAACCCTAAGCCCGTGGGGAAATATATAGCAAATTTCAAATGTTATAATAAAGCGGGAAAATGAAGCGCGCAATTAAAAATAAATAAAAATTCCAGACACTAGGGAAACAGAAACTTCACGATGATGATTGAGAAGGTGGATGGATGGATGGATTAATTAGTGTTGACATAGGGAAAACGTTTTCCTCGGATCCCAGAGAGCGACCCACAAAAAATTAATTTGGTTACCGTGGATCCCGGACTCAAAGTGGAAATCGCCCCTGGTTTTAACAAGCTTACATAATAGTCACCTTGGAAAACCCAGTAAACAGATTTGCGTAAAGACTTTACATTTTTAGTTGGACCAAACGAAAAATTAATAAAATGGGTTTAAATCCTTTTTTCAAGTAGATTCATTTTAGTTTTCCTTCAATTGGCCTTAATTATTAATTAATGTAATTTTCCTTATGAAAATTACAGGTTGAAGAATTAATAGCTTCTCGAATAAAACAATTTCCCTACACACCCAAAAGGGGAGAAAGCCACATGTTCCCACTTGACGATCCCGGTTTCTTTTATTAATAATATTACAAAAGTTTGAATGGCATACATGAGAGAATCCTGGGAAGGATTGAAAAGCAAAGTTAGAAGTTTAAATTATATTATAATAATAATATTTTTTAATATTTTAAAATAATAATAAAAACTTCATAGGAGAGATAATATGACATCATATGATAAGTCTTTCGAAAAAAATGTTGTTAATCATTTGACAAAAAGTTGTAATGAGATTTTTAAAGGTTTATTATTAATCTCTAACTTTTATATGAGGAAATCTTAATAGAAAGAGATTCAAATTTTCTCATAAATACCATATAACAAGTCTGTTTATGTTTATTTCCTTTTGAGTATTATATATCCAAGTTGGATTTATATTTTGAGAATATTGCATCCATTTTATTAAATATGTTTCTTTTTCTATGTGATCCATGTTTAATGTTCAGTGTTTTTTCCTTTGAAAAAGAACTATTTTGATTGTTTGGAATAGTGTTTCTTCTGGTTTTGTCTTCGATAGACGATACTAATTCATGATCATTATAGCTTGACAATGGTGACAAATCAATGATGGTGTTAAGCTACTATACATATGAATTATCCTCATTGTATATATTGAAGTTAAAAACAATAGGAACACTCCTTTACACTAGTAGAAATGTTTTTCATAAGGAAAAATTGAAGAGGTGTGGGACAAAGCATCTAAAGCAAAATGCTCCCAAGATTGTGCAAGCAAAACCTATTATAACATGGTGTCAATTCGGTATAGCCCTAGAGGTAGTGGGATGAATTTTTACCCTCCCCACCTAGGTTATCTATTATAACATAGTGTAGAAATATGAAATTTACCAAATCAAATAAGCTTCACTAATATATAAATTTTATTTATGGACAATTGGTATAACACAATGAAATTTATGTTCTTCCAACATTGATATTTCATTATTTTTCTATAATATAATGCATGTGTTTCCATTAAGGAATCGGTTTAGTATCAAAATGATGAAATAAAAAAAATGCAATTGTAGATAAGAGCTTGTTATTGTGTGCCATTGGTTTTCTAGATGATGTTAGTGTTAAATTTATATTTAAAAAATGATAGAATCAAAGAAACAATAAAATTGTGGGCTCATGCAAGTTCACATTTGAGTCTTTAGTTTAATCAATCACTTTTATTTTATTTTTATTATGTAGGTCTCCATCTATACTTTCCCACCATACAATTTGTTTTCCAAATGGATGAACGAATAACAAGTTACACCATTAATAAAAGACCTAGGCAATTAATAAATATGATATACGTATAAATAAAAGTCACTAAAAAATAGAAACTAATACTTTGTTTTGTAAGAAAACATATATTTATAATACACACTTAGAAAGTTTTGTAAGTGTGTGCAGCTTCATTAGTAATCAACATGTGGTTTACATGTAAGCATGTGGCTGAAAATGACCTTAAGAATGGGGTACTGGAATAATGATTTATATATATATATATACATCCCTCATTCTGAAGCTAAAACTAAAGCAACCAACTCATCCAACATGTCAAGGAAAATATCTATTCCTAGCAATTTTCTTTTGAATCTATAGAAGCACACATGTTTTAGTAACATATGTGTGTTATATGAGATAAAAGGTACCATTACCATTCTAGATATAACATAATTAGGGTCCTAACCGACCAATAAAGATAATATTAATATGATAATAGAGTTGTAATGTCACAATATACATGGCTTAACACACACATTATTATTGTCCATGTTTTCTTATTATGTATTCTTATTGAAGGCCCTTGATCGTGACAACTGTTAATAAAATCCTAAGAAACTAATTTTCATTCTTTAATGGTGGTTAAATACCCAAACCATCAATGCTCCCATGTGGTTTTCTTGAACATGGTCATGGTGCTTGAGCCTAACAGCTTATGCTTAATGCTTGATGATGGTGTATCTCTCCTCGAACAAATGTTAATGTCCTTAGGGTGTTATTTCTTTCCCATGACTATGGTCAAGGATTAGAGACCCATCCACTACATATAAAATATGTTAATGTCACTCATATCCAACTTCTAAGGTAAATCCTCCCAAGTGTGAGGTCATGTCACTATGCTTAAGGTTTGTTAATGACACATGAGCTGAAGAAGGTCCAATTGGGGATTAACTCCCTTTTTCATGCCCTTTATAATATGGAACAATCCATTACCATTTTAAGATCGAAAAACCTACCCATGAGAATTGTCTCCCACTCACAAGTCTTAAAAGAACAAACATAAAGGACTCATGTTGGTACAATGACTTATTGAAGACTCTTGAGTCTAAGAAGTTTAAACAATATCCCAAGGTTCTTTTTTTCCTCCCCCAACCATCTTATTGCATTTCCACCCATACTCAGTGTGCATAATATCTCAATGACATCCATATCCAACCTTGATGCCAAATATCTCTAAGTAGGATCTGGTTTGTAGGTTTATTCATGGAAATTGAGCCTAAGAAATGGCTTTTAGGGGAAAATATCCCATTAGTATCCTCTTTGAGAATAGATAGAATGTAGACACATTCATAGTGCACAACTAACCTATTTATGGCACACATAACACCCTTAGACATTATTGTTAACTAACACAAGTTGATTGTGGACATTTGAGGACTCACCAACATAACATAATCGTAATAGGCTATGTTTAAGGCTTGAGGATAATGCTTCCCTCCCTTGGTCAATGTTAATGGGACTAGGATTTTCTTTCTTTACAAAAAATATGGTTAAGTTGTCAATACCTATGCATAGTGTGCAAAGCATCTTAATGGTAACCCTATACAAATTATAGGGAAAATACCCCATATTGAGGTCTCATGTCATTGTTTCTAGGGTTTTTTCATGGATCCTCAGATCAATACGGTTCAATTAGGGATTAAATCCCTTCTTTATCTAGGACCATGTGGCATGGTCCATACAATTTTTCACAGAACAAAAACTACCAAAGACACTTATATCTAACTCTTGAACAATTGTATAGAACTGCCACAAAGGACTCATGTGATGGTTTGGTGATCCATTCAAGGATCTTGATTATGAGAAGATTCAATAATATACCAAGGATTTTTTTTCCTTCGGTGTCCATGTTCAAGTCCTTATGACCCAGAATAGGTGTTGAAAACATTTTACTAGCATATGTATCAAACCTTGATGGAAAATATCCCCAAGAGAGCGATTTCATCACATTTTGTAGTTCTTGTTCATGGTGATTAATCCTGAGAAGTGGTTTTTATGGTACAATAATCATTACTCTCCTCTTATCAAATTGGATAGACTTATGGGCACATTCTTGGTGCACAATTAACCTATTGATGGCATGCATATAGGCCTTGGAGATTATTGTTAACCAACAGATGTAATATGTCAAGGTTTGAGGACTCAATAATGGCACTTAGGTGTTGTTTAAATTTCTTAGGTGTAATATCCCGAATTTTGCTGATTATAATGATGTTATATATTGGGCGTAAGCCCCGATGCACATGACATATTTTAGTTATAGATATAGATATTTGGGCATGGACCATGACAGATGTAGTTTATTGTTATATACTGGGCAGAAAGCCCCAATGTATTTGATTGATGTTTTATTATGAGATTGGGTACAAAACCCTAATATACTGAGATGATCTTTGTTATATATTGTGGAGAGTTCTGATATGCATGACTGACTTTTATGATGTGTTGAGCATGGACTTTGGAGCACATAGATGACCTATGTACTGGGCATAAGCCCTGATGTACATAGAGGACTTTTATTATGTATTGGGCATAAGCCCCGATGTACATAGAGTGTTGGCCATGAGCCCTGGAGAACTCCAAACTTGATGTTGAGCATAAGCTCTCGAGCATCGGATCTTTGTCCATTGTATCCCTAGGTGTATCTTACAAATACATCCTACCACTAGTGTTGAGCAAAGAGCTATGGAATTGGACTAGCATAATTCCCATGCGAAAGTGTTGATCCTAAGCTCTGAATAACACTATGGGTTACTTTACTTAAGAAGGTGTTGAGTTGAGGAAGGCTGTGAATAGCACCAGTCATCATACTTATTTTATTATGATTAACTGATTCATTACTCATCTCATCAAGGATGGAGGAAACTACCACATAAAATGAGGTAATCCAACATGCAAAAGGGACCTAGAGCTACCTAACCTAGTCAACCATCCAAACCTACCAAGGCTTTGTCAAAAGAGTGGACCTTAATTAAATAAAGCATCAAATTTATAATGCTATATATATACTTGATTTATTTAAAGTGATTAAGTCTAAAGAGCCTCACTCATGTACAAAAGATATACATAAATATATGTATACGAAAGATATTAATTATAATTAAAAGATATTACTTATAAATAAAAATATTAGTAATATAAGTAAAAGATAATACTTATAAATAAATATAATATTCATAAGAAAAAATATAATTATTATGTTAAATGATAAATATGAAAGTTCCTTTAATAAATTTATCAAGAAACAAATTAAAAAGTTCTAGAGAAACTGAAGTGATAATTTTCAAATTATATATATATATATATATATATATTAATTCAAACTGAAAATCAACTTAAGTTAATATTAAAAGAAATTAATATTCTCAACTGTTATTTTCCAAAGTTCACCTATAAAAACTAGGACATTCCCAAAGAGGGGAGGATCTATCTTTTTACCATTCTTTTATGGTAACAAGAGAGAATTTGTCCCATAGAACTGAAAGAGGAAATTATTCCAAATTTGGATTATCATCAGTTGTTTTTCCTATGTCCTCTAGTTTCATATTGCATGTTGGAGCCAACTCGGGGTGATCCGATCAGAACCAAGAACAATTCTGGGTCATGGTTGTGAGGAATGTGGTAGTTCCAAATTCATTCGATTACCATCCTACAGGTCAGCTAAGCATCATTGTTTTCATTAATTAGTGTTTGAGGTATGCAGACTTGTGCAAGGAGAGGATCCGAGCTTCAAATTCAGGTATGAATTACTTTTATGTCACAAGCTGAAAGTTATGGATTAAATTCAATTACTATAATCTCCTTTCTAATTAACTCCAAGCATTGGGAGCAAGGGCTATTGCATTGGATCCTCGCGTTAAAATTATTTATATTTCAAGTTTAAATTCATGTTTAATTTTTCAAACCCTCGTTAAGATGGAAGTAGTAAAGAATTTACAAAAACCTACTAAATTGATTACTACAACAAGATCATCTCTAGCAAAAGAGATCGATTCGCTTGGTCTCCCAAGATTAGAAACCTAGATTCCAAACTTAAAGTAAAAAGATCAAACTCCACTGCTGTGCCAAACGTTTAATTAAAATAATAATCTAAATATCAATCCCTCACAACGATTGCGTAGAGTCTTGTTCAAACCATTTAAAAATCAACGCAGCATGATCACTAACACTTCGATAAAAACCATCACCCATAAACTCATTCCTAAAAGAGAAACCACTACAGATTTATTCTCCTAAGTCGCCGTACACAGGTTGTTACATTTAGGGTACATTTCCACACTTGCATTCTCCTATTAAAATTCAAGACTCAGGATCGAGTCCTATGCACAACACTTTTAAAAACCTACGAATCACATAACGGACCATGCTACAGTAGGGATTTCCATCCAACTCATCGTAAACATTAACCGCAAAGAAAAGTATAAGTGAATGTGATTTTTACGCTAGGACTCTTCCGATCAAGGATAATTTTAGCGGCGAAATTTAGCCCATGGGCTATTTTTCCATGTTTTTTTCCAAAAAAGATTCTCCAATTTGCATTTTTTGAAGCCCCATTTCGCCCAATTTTGATGGGGTAATCTTTTTTCACTCTAAAAATCACCAAATTATTATATAAACTATATGAAATTCTTATAAATTGACATAATTTTAGAAAAATATCGCCAAATATTTTATAGTTGACATTTTAAGAATTGGTAAGATTTGCCAAGGTTTATACACTTTTAAATAAATATGGGTCCTTAAAATTATCCGTGCTTCCCATAAAATCCACATAAGAATATTCAAAACAAGAATTTAACTCAGGACCATTCCTTCTTACATCCAACGCAGAGATAACAATTTTTCCACAATAATTTCATATCCGAGCCAAAAATGTTAGATACGATTTCGTTTCACAGTGGCTGTAACTGGCCAAAATGCAATAGGGTTAGAATTACAGCAAAGCCTCGTTCTCAACTTAAACATAAATACATCCTTTTCAATTTTAAAAATCACACGGAAGAACCTAATCACCATACACAGAAGCAAAGCAAAAACGCACAACGAGTTAGGTCTTTACCCATTAATCAAAATTAACAACACTTCAACCATTTATCCTACAGAAAGATTCGATTTCGATATCAAATGCATAAGTTAAAATGACGAGAGTAAAACTGAGAACACATTAAATTATAAACGTAGACAAGATCGTCACACTCAGTCTTCACTCAACGAAATAGTAAAAACCTAGGTTATACATAAATATTCTGAGAGTTACATAGGCTAACTCTACACACAGTAGCTTGAAACAAATTACATTATATCCAAAACTCTGACAAAGATCAATTAAAAAGACTTCATATTAAATATTAAATAGATTTTCCAAAAATGCTGAAACCACAATCGATTTTGTACAGGAATCAAGTTAGGGCCTCCTCCAAACCCAAAAACTCCATACAGGCTACAACTTAATGAAAAGTATAGATTATACATTTACAGAGAGTGCCACAAATCTTGGCCACGATTTCTCATCCAAACTTAGCATCACATTAAAACCCCAGAAAATTCGAATGGGTAAACCATTCACAAAAATTCTTACATACTAACCAAACAAACAGTACAGGAAACCATTCACATGAGAGGAGAAAATGGCCACATAGGACCAGGATTACCATGGCCATCATAGCTGCGAATACCCCATCATGCCAAGCTTGATTTTCCAACACTGTAGACCCTTTCACAAAGTCAAACTCGAAGCCTTAGTCACCATTCTCAACAAATCGAAAATGAGGCACCAATAGTTAAAATAGAGAACAAAATTTCAGAAGTTATCTCATACGAAAATCTTGCCCTCACGCTATTTGGATGAGTGTAGGCCTCAGAGAATGCTCATGGCCAATGCTGGTCTCATAGCCTCACTTCGCATCCCTAAGAGCCCCGTTCTCTTACCATCAAACTTGCACACCCTAAGATTCCTCTATCCAAACTCAAACAACGAAAATGAACTACAATGAAAGTCACCCTAGTTGCATAGGATCTTACCACGCTCTAGTTGGATAGCATGATCAAGAACAAGTGCATTAAATGCCACCAAACCCCACTACTCCTTAGACGTTTACCCACTCTCTAGAGTAGAGAGTGTCACTCACCTTAAGTTCGATTTTGTCACCTTGGCATGTTGTGCATTCAAATGTTTTTGACTACTAGCATAATAAACTTACACTTGGTTATAAAAATATAGAATGTTAAACTATAATTTAGTTTTCTAAAAGAATACCTACAAAACAAAGGAAGAATCAAACCTTAGCATAAAGCTAAGTAATCCAGTCATATGCCACCAAGTTCATCCCCTCACGCCGATGAAAAGAATTACAAAAAAATACATTTTTACATATATCAAAACTAGTCCTTTCTCTTATTCTCAAGTATACAGACAGTTTGACATTAAAGTAATAACTAATAAACCAATATGTCAATATAAAATAATTAGAGTTAAGCATGCACAATTTTCAGGCTTTTCAACAAAACATAAATATATCCATGTGGATCATTAGGATTACCGTCCAAAAACATCGCTTCCGCAGAAATACAAATGAATCCATTTACAGTAAATAAACCAAGCAGAGAACTATGAATAGAAGGACAAACTTTACATATACATAACTTTATTAAGACATCTATTTACCTCTCAGTGTTGAAATTAATTTACTAATATTTTGACCAATTTGACGACAATAGCCATACATAATTTTTCTTAAAATTTTACAGTTTTAGGGACATTACAAGTGGTATCAGAGCCCAGCTACAACACTAAGACACCTTTTCGGCTCACTACACTAGACATCCGCTACAGATACATATATTGCGCAATAATGTACTTATGATTTTCATTTCATATATATATAAACTAACCGAATTTGTGTTCTTACTAATTGATGGAACATTACAGGTATTAAGAACAATCTATAGTATGAATGTAGAAGATGACAGTAGTAGACACATGAACTTGAATTCCCCACCATGAGAACAAGAGATCGTTGTAGAATTGAACTTATATCTAATGAAGTCAATACAGAGTTTACAAGCAGAATTACAGAGTTTCAAATATGACAATATGCAAAAAAGACGAGAACAATAAGCAATAAATGAAGCTCTACTTCAGAGCTTAATAGGGGAAAAACCCCATGGACAGTCCACCCACATAGCAAACATATCCAAAGAAAAAAACTGTCACACAAAAATATCCATCAGTCTTAGAGAAGATGAGTATGAAGAACACATACCTGATTTCGTAGCAAAGGACTATAAGAGCTCTTCCAATGATTATGGCTCACCTTCCCCTTGCAAGAGAATGAGGAAAAATGATGATAGCTTGCAGGGAGAGTTCCAGAAAATCAAAGCCCCAACTTATGATGGAGAGATAAATATTAGGGAGAAAGTTGAAGAGTGGCTGTTAGGAATGAACAAGTATTTTAAACTCCACAATTATTCTAGCGAGATGAAAGCACGGTTAGCCATTTACAACTTAAATGGAAAAGCAGCTAGATGGTGGAGAGACCTAAAGCTTACAAAGGGAATGAAGTAAAAGACAATAGATGGAGTGCTTTCAACAATTTGTTCCAAGACAGGTACATGTCAAAACGGTTCTTTGACAGAAAAATCAAAGAATTTCATGAACTGAAGATGGGCTCCCTAACTATGGAAGATTTCATCAACGGATTTCTGGATCTACTACATTATGTACCATACATAAAAGATGAATAAGTCAAGATACAACAATTCTTAGGATTCCTAGTTTGACATGCCTAAAACTTTAGACGTGACTTTGCACAAAGCTAGACTTTGTTATGATCATGGACAGCCAATAAATAAAAACATAAACAGAAACATAGATTGATTCAGAACTTTTTCAAATAACTGAAGACTAGGTTTTAGGCCACCCCATTACCGGAAACAAAACAATAGTTTCCCTCCCAATAGAGGCTTCAACTGACCTCATGCACGGCTAAATATGCCTGCACCACATACCAACAGACCAGCTTTTAACATAGGAGCAAAAGATGCCACACCAACCATTACTTGCTAGAAATGCCAAGGACCCCACTATTTCAAAGATTGTCCTAACAAGACAGACGAAGTTTTACACAACATACAAGAAAACCCAACAGTAGGGGACATGGCAAGAACACCAAGAATTTATGCCGCACTTGATGGCCGACAAGCATATCACCAGGCCACTATGGTCGAGATTGAAGGTAAGGTTTCAAACATAGCCATTTCAGTTTTGATCGATCCTGGTGCATGCTGAAGCTATGCCTCCCCTAAGATAGTCGATACTTGTAATTTTAACACTGTAGTGTTAAAATTTAGTAAATTGTAATTTTAACACTACAGATGGATTTGGAGGCCCCCTTCTAAGGGGTCTCCAAATCCATTTGCAGTGTTAAAATTTAGTAAATTGTACAAATTCATTATCAAAATTATAATTTCCCATTGCCGGAATGACACAACTAAAAATGACCACATAAATGACCAATTGCTATGTGGCCATTTTTAGTTTAGTTCTTATCTCGTGACCAAATTGGTCATTTATCTTGGTAATTTTTTGTTTAGTTCTTATCCCGTGACCAAATTGGTCATTTATCTTGGTCATTTTTAGTCAGTTCACTTAATATTTCTCAATTTTGGTCATTTATCCCTTGAAAAAGTTGTGGTGACCAATTCTTTTGGTCGCTTGGTCACTTATCTCTCATTTTGTACTAGTGTAGTGTTGTAAGAATCTCCTTCCCTATATGTAAAAATCGTGCGGCTTGACTTTGGTTTTGGAATTGAAGAACAGATCTTGGCATTTTGTTATGTTGCTATTCAACTTTAAGAGAATGGTGCACAAAACCTATGGATACTGTAATTATTAGCTCCTCGCTCATACTGAATGTATAAATGTTATAATTTCTCTATCTCTGTATTTTCTTTCCTATGGAGTGGATGAAGTTTTTATGAACCTATAAATGTCGATTGCCATTCTGTTCTGTAAATAGTCATTTTGTTTTGTTTTTGAAAGAACACTTTGTAATCGTTGAAAATGATAAACCTCTGTCAATTGTTTTTGAAATGTTTGTGTTGGCTAAGTGGGATGCTCCAGGGGTTTGCTTTCCCCAACCTTTGGTTACTAGACTCTGTAGTTGATGGTTCTAAATGCTTGGGTGACAGATACGTTTCAATGGCCATCAGGGTTTTTCGAATCTTTTATGACAATGTTTACAAGGCATATGTTGATACTGTAGGAAGGCGTAGTTGTTTGTGTCTGTTTAATGGTCATGAAAAAATGTCTGTCCAACATTGATTTTCCTGCAAACCCCAGGGGGATTTGATTCTGTGACCTGGGTTTGTCTTTGAGTTTTGTCTATATGCTATCATTAATGTGTTGAATAAAATGTTGGTCGAAAGGGGAGCTGTGTAACCCTTCTGCATTTTTCTTTTGGAAGGTCGTAGTCCTAGCCACTCTTTCGTTTGACTCTGAAAAGAACCAAGGTTAGCAAAAGAAGTTTTTGTAGACTATAGATTTTATTTCTAGAATGATAATCGTTGATTTTTCCTCCTTTTAAAAGTTTAGGTTGAAGAATGGAAAAGTGTGTGACTAAGTTGATAAATCATGAAACCTGGAAATTACTTGATGCATTTAAATATTGGAAATGCGTTGACTGTGTGCTATTGTGGTAGTGGTTGATGATTTCATTGGTAATGAAAACTCTGGTCCATACTATAACTTGTTTCTTCTACCTGGTGCTGCAATTCGATGTTTGACAGTTTTAAAAGAGTAGTGTGGTTGAAACTTTTGATGTCTTCTTTGTTTTAATTCTATTTGATAATGCCTCTGATAAAGAAAATAAAAAGAACTAACATGCATAGATATAACTTTGTACTGTGAATTAGAAATATGATTTCAACAGCCAATAGGTACTTGTAAATTATAAATACCCTAACCTGGAAAACAATATATGTTGTCCAGCAAAGGCTAGCTTGGCTAGCCCTGCTAGACCCTCCACTAGATTCTGGGCAGAACCTTGATTTTTTTGGTAATGAAGATACAATTTGTAATGAAAACAAATGGGTAATGAAACAATGTTGTAGTATCTATTTTTAATTTTTAAGATAAATATAAGACTACCTCATACCTGGATGCTTGAACGCTTGGTTCCTTCCTGTAGAAGCTTAACCGCTTGGCACTTTAAATCTTCCCTATAGTAACCTGCACACTCAAAAAATAGTTTAAATAGAGCCTGATGTATCTTGCTGACCTATTTAGAATGATTGGATTAGGCTGGCTAACTTTGGGGCTAGCGTATTCCTCCCAACCTTGACCCCTGATCCGTTCCCGGTTCTATCTGGATCCCCTCGAGCTTGGTTCCAACATGCAATAACAGATAGAGACCCTAGGTCCACTGCTGGTTCAGATCTGGGAATTATTATGTGCAGCTACTTCAGTTTCTTGGAGCATAAAAATACTTTTCCTCTGATTACCATAAGGGAATGATAATAAAAGAATATGATCCCCAACACTTGGGATCTTCCCTCTTTAAGTAGGGGAGTCTTGAATTAGGACTATTGGAACAATCAGTTTCTTTAACTTAAATAATTAATATTTATTTAAAAGAAATTAATTACTTACTAACTACTCCTCTTGAACTAGGACTCTTCCTTTTGTTTTAGTTAGGAATGATTTTAATTTAAACTTTTCATAATAATTTAAAATAACAATAATTATCATAATAATAATTACACTCTACTTAATTATTAATACATTATTTATAATAACAATAAATAATAAAGATAATAATAATAATAATAATAATTACCATAATAGTATTTCTACCTAAGTATTAATGTACTATTAATATTATTTGCCAAGGTGGCTTCCCACTAAACATTAATACTTCATTAATATTTTAAATTAATGTGGCATCCCATTATGCATAACTTATGTGCTTGTAAAAATTCTTTTATAAATAAATAGTCACATCATTATTTATTTAAATTCTTAATAATAATAATATTTAATCTTGTTTCTTCACAAGATACTTTGTTTAACAAATTAGGGATAAGGTCCACTTCTTTGGACGGTCTTTCGGTGGCTTGGATAGGCACCTCTAGTCTCTCTCTTGCATGTCAGATTCCCTCGTTTAACATAGTAGCTCCCGCAGTAGGTGAGGATAGATAAAAAGATGAATCAATTATTTGAATTAAATAATTGTGATAAAAGTGATCTTCAGAGTTCTTATGACTCAACACTTTGAGAATCAGTAACCCCAAGTGCTCTTCAAAGCCTTTTAACTCAACACTCTCACATGGCTGTTACTCTAGTGCAATTCCAGAGCCCTTTACTCAACACTAGTGCTAGAATGTAGTTGTGAGGCACATCTAGAATATATATATTTCCTCGGATCCGGTATTCATTTATCAAGCTTGGAGTGATTCAGGGCGTATGCCCAACACTCAATGTACATCGGGGCTTACTCCCAGTACATAATATTTCCTCTAGGTACATTGGAGCTCTTGCCAAGTACGTAATTCATCCGTGTGTTCCTGAGTCCATGCTCAACACATCATATAAGTCAGTCATGGCATTCACATCACTGCATAGTATGTAATAAAAGATCATCTCAATATATTAGGGTTTTGTACCCACATCATATGGTAAATGTTGATGTATATGTGGCTTTGAAATGTATCTCACCTATGTATTTCATCTATGTATATTGTACTCCTATAGAGATGTGTTATTCATCTATAAGGAAGTGTCGTCATTTGTATTGACAAGTGTGACAAGTGTCATAACTTGCCGATGGGTTGTTAGACCACCATGTGTGGGGTCGGCCCTGACTAAGTTTACTTGGGATTATTAGGATGAGTTAGACAAGTCGGCCCCATAGGTTTATTAGGCTGCTCATAACAAGTATAAATAGAGAGCGGGATCTCTCTATTTGATCATCTCATTATTCACTTGTACATTACTCAGAAAGTGGCGCACTAGTTGAGGAGGAGGAGGAGCTGCTAATAGAATACTATCTCTTATACTTTGGTTGTACCTTGGTTGTATTATTGCTCTATCTATCTCTGAGGAAGTTGTGGGGTTTTTCACCTTAGGGTTTTCCCCACGGAAACTCTGTGTGTCTATTGTCTCTTATGGTTGCATCTTGTTATGATTGACATGCTTGATATGATTGATGTGCATTGTTATACTTGATATGTTGCACATGTTATTCTCTAAGTAAAGATCCTAGAGTATATTGAATTAATGCTAAAAAATTAACATGGTATCAGAGCTTCCCTCAGAAGAAGACATTGTGCAGTGGCGGAAACTAGGGTTTCCTGTTTATTGGGTTTCTCTCCACAGATTTTGGAAATGAAGTAATGTAGATTGACTCTACTCATCAAGGAGAATCTATCTATCCAATCAGAATTCAATTCTGAGCACTTTCAGTTTTGGTCCTAAAAGTTAGGGTTTCCACAAAAATAGGAATTTATGAAATTTGAAGGCATAGATGGAAGCTCCTTGGAAAAATCAAAGTTTAGAGCTTTGGATCGATATTGTTGGTTGGGTAAAGCTCCGGGAAACTCAAACCCTAATTCAAGGTCCTCCGAAGTGAATCCGAGAAGACTAAAAGGCATTTTCGAAGGGTGAAACTTTGTAGATCTCAAATTCTGAACATAGCAGGCTGATCAACTCATCAAGGTGCATCTTTCTATCCTTACGAATTTTGAAATTCACATTTTGAATTTTTAGGGTTTCTCTAACAAACCCTAATCCAACTTGAGATCGAGGTTGCAACAAATCAAGTGGTAAGACCTAAATCTTTTCTATTTCCATTTGAAGTACTCTTTAAAGATGTCTCATCACACCAAGCTTAAGGATAAGCTTGATGGAGCTAATAACTTCCAAGCATGGAAGTATACGATTGGGTTAATCCTAGAAGAAAATGATTTGGACACTTACATCAGTGAAGAGGTCCCTATCCCAGAGGAAGATGAGGCTAAGGCCTTACACAAGAAGAATCTGGTCAAGGCTAAGAGAATCATTGCTAATTCTATCAAAGACCATCTCATACCTCATGTGTCTTCCCTAAAGACACCTAAGCAAATGTTTGACTCCTTAACCAAGTTGTTTGAAGGAAAGAACATAAATCAGAAGATGACTCTGCAGAACCAATTGAAAGGGGTAAAGCTTCAGAATGGGGATACCATTCAATCCTACTTTTCTAAGGTCTCTCAAATCAAGGAACAACTTGAAGCTATGGATGAAGTAGTGGAGAATGGTGAAATTGTGATGACCACATTAAATGGCCTACCTAGGTCATGGGACTCCTTCATCCAAGGAATCTATGCAAGGAAGAAATTGATCTCTTTCAGTAGACTGTGGGAGGAATGTTCACAAGAAGAAGCAAGGCTTGTGGCCCGAGAAAAAAATATGGGGAATGAATATCAAGCTCTCACAGCTCATGCCAAGAAAGGAAAGTTCAAAGGAGAGAGATCTCATAGAAAATCTTCTCACCATACTCAAAGGGAGAAATTTAAAGATCCTTCTCTTGGTGGATGTTTTACATGTAATGAGAAGAGACACTTTGCCTGAGATTGTCCCAAGAACAAGAAGGACAACAACAACAACTTCAATAAGAAGAAGAACAACAACAACAAGAGATATCATGCTCATGCTATTGAGGATGATGAACTGCCCAGGAAGAAGGCTAGAGCAGAAAGTGATGACTCATCAAGTGAAGATGAATATGTTCTAATCTATGCTCTCACAGGTACTATATCTCATGGTTGTAATGATTGGCTTATTGACAGTGGGGATTCCAAACACATGACTGGATTTAAAGAATCTTTTGTAAATCTATCTGAACATGAGTCACCCCACAAAGTGAAACTTGGGGATGACTGTCAATATCCTATCAAAGGAAGTGGTGAATCCTCTTACAACCTAGACTCTGGGAACTCTTTGAAGATGAAAGAAGTTCTTTATGTACCTGGGATCAAGAAGAACTTACTCTCCATATCTGCATTGGATGCAAAAGGCATGAGGGTTGCATTTGTAGATGGCCAAGTCCTAATGTGGCCAAAAGGAAAAACTCTAGATGATGCAGTGGTGATTGGAGAGCAAGAAGGAGGATTGTATAAATTGAAGGGACAACCTGAACATGCCATGGGACATGAATCCATGGAGCCAAGTGAACTTTGGCATAGAAGGCTTACTCATGTGCACGATAGAGCACTACCAATTGCAAGCAAAGTTGTAGAGGGTCTTCCTGAAATCAAGACCAAGCATGAAGGTGTTTGCAAAGGATGTGCAAAAGGAAAGAACATTAAGAAGGCATTTCCAAGAAGTGAAAGAAAAGCCAAAGGAATTTTGGAAATCATTCACTCTGATGTATGTGGTCCGATGTAATCTAGTTCTCTGAGTGGGTATGTATACTATGTCTCTTTCATTGATGATTTCTATAGGAAAACTTGGGTTTACTTCTTGAAGAACAAGGATGAAGTGTTTGATAAGTTCAAGGAATTCAAAGCCTTGATGGAAACTCAAACTGATAAGAAGATCAAGAAGCTATGCAATGATTCAGGGATTAAGAGGGAGTTGACTGCTCCTTACAATCGACAACAGAATGGAGTTGCAGAAAGGAAGAATAGAACAATCATGGAAGCAGCATGAGCAATATTATTGACCAGGATCTTCCTATGCATCTATGGGAAGAAGCAGCTAGGACAACTATATATGTGCAAAACATAACACCTCACAAGATATTGGACAACAAGACACCAGAAGAGGTCTTCTCTGGTAAGAAGCCTGAAGTCGGCCATCTCAGAATATTTGGTTGTCCAGTATACACTCATGTTCCAAAAGAAAAGAGGACAAAGCTAGATCCTTCAGAAAAGAAGGGTATCTTTGTGGGTTACAGTGAAAGCTCGAAGGCTTACAGAACATACTTTCCAGGGTTCAAGAAGATTGATGTCAGCAGGGATGTAACATTTGATGAAAACTCAGCATTCATCAAATCAAGGAAGACACATGTTGAAGATCATGAAGAACCAAACGAAACTAGATTTCAAGATATTACCATGACTGAAGCAATTCCAGATGCTGATCGTGAAATTGAAGATCCGTAAGAACCTGTAGATCCACCTCATGAGAAGGACTCTCACAAGAGGAAGCCTGCATGGGCCAGAGAGCTCATTCAAGAAGCAGAAAGGTATGGAATTCCAGGAGAAGAACAGAGAGCAAATAAGAGAACCAGATCACATACTAGCTATGTTGCTTTACTCTATGATATCATGAACAAAGAAACTTCCAGTTATGAAGAGGCAGTGGAAAAGAAAGAATGGAAGGATGCCATGGTCGAAGAATACCAATCAATAATGAAGAATGATGTTTGGGATGCTGTCCCAAGACCTGGAGGGAAGTCTATTGTGACTTCCAAATGGCTCTACAAGATCAAGCATGCTGCAGATGGCAGCATAGAAAAATACAAGGAAAGGTTTGCAGCTCGTGGCTTCTCTCAGAAAGAGGGAATAGATTATGAAGAAACTTTTGCTCCTGTAGCCAGATACACTTCCATTAGAACAGTACTTGCTCTGGATGTAGTGATGAAATGGAAGATACACCAGATGGATGTCAAGACCGCCTTCTTGAATGGTGTAGTTCAGAAGGAAGTGTATGTGGAGCGGCCACTTGGTTTTGAGACACATGACAGGAAGTCATATGTGTGTGGGTTGAAGAAAGCCTTGTATGGATTAAAGCAAGCTCCTAGGACTTGGTATTGTAGGATGGACAGTTTCCTATCCAGTTTGGGGTTTACCAAGAGTAAAGCGGATTCCAACCTTTACTACAAGGTTGAGGAAGGCAATCCTGTGATACTAATCTTGTATGTGGATGACCTGTTTGTTACAGGTGATGATAGTTTGAGTGCTGATACCAAGAGGAAGCTTGCTACCGAGTTCAAGATGAAGGACTTGGGGATGATGCACTACTTTCTAGGTATGGAGGTGTGGCAGAGTGCAGATGGAATCTTCCTTGGACAAGGGAAGTATGCAGTATAGATCCTGAACAGGTTTGGGATGATGGACTGCAAGGCCATGGCTACACCTATGGAATTGAACCTAAAGCTTTTGAGTGATGATTCATCTGATCCAGTTGATGGCACTATGTATCATCAGATGATTGGGTCCTTGATGTACCTAACAAACACGAGACCAGATATTTTCTTTGCGGTGAACACATTGAACCAGTTCTTGATGGATTCGAGGAGTGTTCACCTGGTTACTGTAAGGCATATTCTGAGGTACCTAAAGGGTATGGTTGATTATGGGCTCAAGTATGATGCGAATCAAAAGTTTAACCTGGAGGGTTATGTTGATTTAGATTGGGCAGGGCTGTAGATAGGAAGAGCACTTCCGGGTGCTACTTCAGTATGGGATCAGGTGTGATCTCTTGGTTTAGCAGGATGCAGTCCTGCATAGCACTGAGTACAGCCGAATTAGAGTATGTTGCAGCTTGTTCGACTAGTTGTGAGGAAGTATGGCTAAGGAAGCTACTATCTGAGCTATTTGATCTCTCGTTGGATGATACTGGTATCTTTTGTGACAACCAGAGTTGTGTGAAGCTGTCTAAGAACCTGGTGTTCCATGATAGGTCGAAGCACATAGAGATCAAATATCACTATATTAGGGATATGGTGCAGAGAGGATCAGTGAATCTCCTGTATGTTGCGATGGATGAGCAGGTTGCAGATGTGTTGACAAAACCACTAGCCAGAGTGAAGTTTGAGTACTTCAGAGGGAGGCTTGGTGTTCTTCAGATTGATGACACTTCAAGGAAGAAGTGATGGACACATTTGCAGAAGCCATTCCAAGCATGGTGGTAGGAGGATCCTCCCATGGCTGTGGATGTAAGCGCTGTGTGATGAGCATCAGGACGATGCTCCAGTTACTGCTTGGATATGATAAGTTGGATCATGTATATGTTTATGCATCATGTTAGATGCTGGATATGATCAGTTGCATCATGTATATGATATGTATCAAGTAGATGCATGATATCTATCAGGTGGATACATTGTATGATTAGGTGGATCATGTATGTGATATGCATCAGGTGGATGCATGATATGTATCAGGTGGATACATCATATGATCAGGATGATCATGTGTGATGAGTATCAGGATGATGCTCTGGATGACATGCATTAGGACGATGCAGGGATGATGATTAGGATGATCATGGACATCAGGATGATGTATGATGAGTATTAGGTTGATACTCTGTGGCCGTGGACAGGTTGTGCAGATAAGCATATAATAGTGCCCTGGGGGATTTGCAAATGCTCTTGATATGTTTTGCCGCTGGCATATAATAGCTCCTTGGGAGATCTGGCAAATGCTCTTTCGAGGTTTTGCTTGGAGGGACATATAATAGCGCCCTATGAGATTTGTAGATGCTCTTGCTAGGTTTTTTCTTCGGCATATAATAGCTCCTTGGGAGATCTGGAAAATGCTCTTGCTAGGTTTTTTCCATGGCATATAATTTCTCCCAGGGAGATCTTACAGGTTGTGCTAGGCACGTAATCAGTCCTAAGATGCTCTTGCTAGGTTTTGATTGGTAGCATATAATGTCTCCCTGGGAGATCTTGTAGGTTGTGCTGGGCACGTAATCAGTCCTGAGATGCTCTTGCTAGGTTTTGCTTGGTCACATGTAATAGCTCCCTGGGAGATCCAATAGGTTGAGTAGTGTGCTCGTAATCAATCCTAGGATGCTCTTGCTAGGTTTTGTTGACCCACGTAATAAGTCCTGAGGATTCCACAGTATAGCCAGTGATGATGAAGACCTGCAGGTGATGATGAAGACCTGCAGGTGGTGGGCCTACATCCAATATGAAAAAGGACTAGCTCTGTAGAACTTCCTATGATGAGTAGATTCAAAGATTGATTAAGATAGCAGCAGCCATGACGATGAAGATGATTCGAGGATGAAGATTCGCTGATGATGATCCAGAGAAGAAGACGTGTGCTAGCAAATCTGTGCCGAGAAATACATTCCTAGTTAAGTGGGAGTGTTGATGTATATGTAACTTCAGAATGTATTTCACCTATGTATTTCATCTATGTGTATTGTACTCCTATAGAGATATGTTATTCCTCTATAAGGAAGTGTTGTCATTTGTATTGATAAGTGTCGCAAGTGTCATAACTTGCCGATGGGTTATTAGACCACCATGTGTGGGGTCGGCCTTGATTAAGTTAACCTGGGGTTATTAGGCTGAGTTAGACAAGTCGGCCCCATAGGTTTATTAGGCTGCTCAGAACAACTATAAATAGAGAGCGGTATCTCTCTATTTGATCATCTCATTATTCACTTGTACATCACTCGAAAAGTGGCGCACTAGTTGAGGAGGAGGAGGAGCTGCTAGTAGAAGACTATCTCTTGTACTTTGGTTGTACCTTGGTTGTATTATTGCTCTATCTATCTCTGAGGATGTTGTGGGTTTTTTCACCTTAGGGTTTTCCCCATGGAAACTCTGTGTGTCTGTTGTCTCTTATGGTTGCATCTTGTTATGATTGACATGCTTAATATGCTTGATGTGCATTGTTATACTTGGTATGTTGTACATGTTATTCTCTCAATAAAGATCCTAGAGTATATTAAATTAATGCTCAAAAATTAACAGTAAAAACATGAATCAAAACATTGGGGCTTCCTTGCCCAGTATATAATCAAATAATGAAATTCAGTCAGGGCCCATGCCAATATGTCAGTCTACAAAAGAATAAATCATATGCACTAGGGCTTATGCCCAATAATCAAAATAAATCATAGGTGTTGGGGCCGTGGCCTAATATAACATCATAAAACAGTGAGTCCAAAATTTGGGATATGACATCATTTGACATTAATGCAGAGCGGGAAGCATCTCTTCAAGCGTGTCATGCACTAGAAAATGACCAAGGTAAAGCTGTTGTGTACGACATGGCCCCTACTTTTGATACTACTTCAAGCATTTTTGGAACATTGTTTATCCCTGGCAAGAGATCCTGACACTCTTGTTGCGATTGAAGCTTTGTTGTGACAACCAGCCCAGGATCGACAAGAGTTCGCAGTTAATTCCCTACAACGACGGAAGACGGGTAAGGAGATGCAGATGAATATTCAAATTGGCAACTATGATGTTGATTTGTTTATTCTGGATCTTGTTTCGGAGTCCCCCATTAAGCTAGTCTCCTGTACAGCTCCGGTTAGCTAATCACGCTAAGGTGACACCGATTGGGAGAGTTCCACGAAAGGTGGTGGACATTGAGGGAATGAAAACATATGCCAACTTTGATGTAATTGAAGTAGTCGAGGGAGGACGCTCTTATGCATCACTACTGGGGATTGGATGGGATAATGATAGTGGAGCTTTAATCAACTTCAAGCGATGGATGATGACTTTTGAAAATCGCGATCCCAGAGTTATCGCCCCGTTGGATCCGACTGAAGGACTCCGCTACATAGAGACAGTGAAGGATGATGATCCCAGCGGATGGGACCATGCATTCAATATCTCTGAAGATTATATCCATCCGACTGCCCACGATGAGCTGGGATGGCATAGTGACAGCTCTGCGTCTTTTGACTCTGATGATGCATTAGAATATTGGCAAAACCACTTGCATGAGGTGTCGCTCTGTAAGTGCATGTTGATCGCACAGTCATTATGCCGTGTCGCAACTGAAATGTTTACACTACCAACATCTGAAGGAATTCCTGGCTTATCTGACTTTCTGACAGAGTTCGAGGAATGAGTTTTTGAACCATAGTGGTTGCTGGCATTGAACGAAGCATTGAAGGCTGCTCTAGCACATTGGTCGGAGACACACAAGGAATCAATTGATGGATGGTCAAAATGCAGAAGATTGATGATGGTATGCTTCGGTGCTACTGAGGTTTACCACACTGGAAAGTATGATGGTCGAAATGATCCTAGTGGTCACTTGATGGAGTGTCAGCGATTATGGGTATCGCGACCGAGAGACGAATGGGTCCATGCTTTTATCCATATGTTGGATGAGATGCCATGATCATGGTATACTGCGGCTGAGTTGTGAGGAGAAATTTCTACTTGGCTAGAGCTCACATTGTGTTTTACCCATACATTAAAATTCATCCGTGATATAATTCTGCAGGTTGTCCCAGTAGCATATCCTACAGATCCGCATACGCACTTCCATATGCAGTCTCATGGAATGCTTCAATATAAGTGGTGGACCAGAAGATGGTGATTATCCACAAAATGTGAATATCCCAGAATCAGAGGGAAGTTGTGTTGTGGTACCACTTGATGCGCCAAGCGATCCGATCAGTCAGCCACTGAAGATCTGAAAGATTAACATTGGGGCAGAGGACAATCCGAAGTTCGCAAATGTCAGGGATTACTAGGATGATGAGCTGATAAGAAAGGTCACTGATTTGATCCATGAGTTTCAGGATGTGTTTCCCACAAAATTTTCTGACATGAAGGGGATTCTAGGTGACTAATGGGAGATGAAGATTCCATTAAAACTGATTCTAAGCCCATCCGGTAGCGACCCTATTGATTGAATCCACGACATAAGGAGAGGGTCAAGGTAGAATTGGATCGCATGTTGGACGTCGGTATCATTGAACCAGTCGAGGAGTCAGAATGGATTAGTCCTATGCTGGTACAGGATAAGAAGACTGGTGAGGTGCACATTTGCATCAACCTCAGGAAGCTAAATGATGCATGTTTGCATGATCCGTTCCCAACCCCTTTTACCGACGAAGTGCTCGAAGGTGTGAGTGGCTAGGAGATGTACTATTTCACAGACGGGTTCTCTTGCTACCATCAGATCCGCATTGCAAAAGAATACTGCCATAAGACAACTTTTGTTACCGAATGGGGTTTCTTTCAGTACACCGTGATGCCGTTCGACTTAAAGAATGCACCTGCAATATTTTCGCGGGTTGTTGTTGCTGTATTCAAAGATTTCATTCAGAATTTTTTGCAGGTATACATGGACGATTGGACTATCTATGGTTTGGTCCACAATCATCTGGCGAATTTGCGGTTGATGTTGGAGCGATGTCGATAGCACCAGATATCATTGAACTTAAAGAAATGTATCTTCTATGCACCATTTGGCATACTGTTGGGTCATATTATGTGTAAGCAAGGATTGCTGGTTGACCCAGCAAAGATTACGCTCATTCTGAGTTTGACACCGTCGACTACTGTTAAGTAATTATGGGGACACTAGGACACACGGGGTATTATCGCAAGTTCATTAAGGGTTATGTTGTGATTACTGCCCCTATGGAGAAGTTGCCGAAGAAGGATGTGGTATTCTAGTGGAGCCCTGAATGTTAGGATAGATTTGAGACACTAAAGATGAAGATGGCTTCGGCGCCGATATTAGTATTTCCTGACTGGAGTAAGGAGTTCCATGTTCATGTTGATGCCTCATCGATCGCACTGGGAGTAGTGTTGGCCCAACTCGAAGAGGGGGATCTTGATAACCCCATTTCTTTTTCTAGCCAGAAGTTGTCATCTGCAGAAAGAAACTATGCTACTACAGAGAGGGAAGGTCTGGACACAGTTTACGCATTGCAGAAGTTTCACCATTACTTATTGGGAGGCCATTTCAAGATGTTCATAGATCATTCTACAATAAAATACCTGCTTAATAATCCTGTGTTGGGGGGGAAGATCTGTCAATGGCTACTTATGTTTCAGGAGTTCGATTTTGAAGTAATTGTGAAGCCAGGGCAGTTAAATGCTGGCCCAGATCATCTCTCCCAAATTGAAATAGGGGAGGAGCCAACTAACATTGAAGATGGGTTGCCTGATGCGCAATTATTTAAAGTCGAAGTCCCTGGTGGATATTTTGAGGAAATCATCTAGTTTCCGGCGATCGGTACCACACCAGAGGAATTCACCACCAGTCAGAAGAAGCAGTTGGTAGTCAAGGCTACAGAATTCCAACTAATCGCAAGAGCACTATACAAGACGGGTGCTGATGAGATATTGCAATGGTGTGTTTTTCCACATGAGCAAGAGAAGATCCTTTACGAAGCACATGCAGGAGTGGATGGAGGGCACTATGGAGGTCATGCGATGGCAAGGAAGGTGGTTCGAGTGGGGCTCTGGTGGCCTATGCTGCACATTGATGCGATAGATTATGCACAGTCCTGTGATGTTTGTTAAAGAACCAGGAAGCCATCCAGATGGGATGAGATGCTATTGATGCCTTAGTTGACATTGCAACCATTTGAAAAATGGGTCGTCGACATTGTGGGACCTATCCATCCATCGGGTAAGTGCACTGGTGCTAGGTATGTCATCACGGTGATAGATTACTTGATGCACTGAGCAGAAGCTGCACCAGTCATTGATTGTTCCGCAGCCACAGCAGTGCGGTTTCTCTTTGACCATATTGTCACTTGCTTTGGCTTCCCTAAGATATTGTTGAGCAATCAACGAAGCCACTTTCTCAATCGCACCATCAGTGCATTGACGAAGGAATTGTAGATATAGCATAAGAAGGGTACACCCTATCATCCGCAGGTGAATGGCACGGTGGAGGCTTTCAATAAGATATTGGGGTATGCACTGACAAAGGTGTGCAATGTGAATCGTGATGACTGGGATCTCAAAATTCCTACAGTATTGTGGGCCTATCGTACCGCATGTAAAAGGATGACAGGGAAGACACCCTTCAAGCTAGTGTATGGGAAAGAGGCAGTTATGCCCATGGAGTATATCATTCTGAGTCTGCATATAGTGGCAGAAACTGGTATGGATGATGTGGCAGCATTAGAGGAACGTCTTGCATGATTAATACAGCTGGAGGAAGATTGCTTCATTGTCGGTTTCCATCACGGTGTGGAGAAAGATCACTAGAGGGCTTGGCATGATCGCCATATCAAGAAGAAATAGTTTCAACAAGGCGATTTGGTGTTGTTGTATGACAACAAGTTTATGAAACATCCAGGAAAATTGCAGATGCATTGGCTTGGTCCGTATCGCATTAGTAGCATTACTTCAGGAGGAGTTGTATAGTTGCAGTAGTTGGATGGGGCGATGCTTCCCAAGTTGATTAATGGTAGCAGCTTGAAGCCCTATTGGTCGGGCTTGGAACAGTACGACGCCTGAGTCGCATTAGGAAAAAAAACACAAGTGTAGATTGGTTGGTGGCAGGATGGCGCACCAATAGGGACAGAATGTGGAAGCAAGGAGAATTCTGCCGCAAGTTAGAAGTGGTCTATTACAAGTGGCAGTGTTGTGATTGGGTCACATCAGAAATCATTATACAACTGGCATTTCTTCTTTTGGGGTAGATATGATCGTTAGTTGAATCAGATCGTGTCAGAAGAACGTAGTTTGGAATAAGGAATACACCGAGGCAGCATGGCCGATGACACCTAGAGGGATGGTTTGCAGGGTTGGCATGAGGCATCCACCATGACAGCATGGCTAAAGGACTGCTTCGCACATTTTTGCACACAGGGCGACAGGAGGGGGTATGATCGCTCCACCCACCTCCGACGTCCAAGATCGCTCCACCCACCTCCGACGTCCGAGCAGTGGAATCTTATGATTACCCTAGAGCGTGAGCAGGTGGTGCACAGGATTGCCAAGGCTGATGAATGGTTCAATGTGATGTATAAATATAAGACCCAAGGATAGTGGGAGCACAGAAGTTGTTTCAGTTAAGAGGGGTTATGTTACGAGACGCTCGAGCATCTAGCTAAGTTAGGAATTCTAAGGAGGTTGTGGAAATGATCCATTTTATTTCCTGTGAGCACACCAGGTGTGCTAAGGCCCCGAACCATGAGTGTACATGAGCAGTTAGAGAAAGCTGTGCCTCGGACACTCAGGGGTTACAAGCATGAGGTCTTGTCCGATATGTCTAGGCAGTTGGTGATGGTTCTAAGTCTCATGGTCCTTGCGACCACACAAAAGGGGGGGGCCGTCGCCCCCGAGTTCCTATAACGTATGCTTACTAGTGCGAAATAGATGTGCTAGAACCACTGGCTTGTTTTAAACCCTGCCATTGCTTGCAAAATTCCTCTCCATCTACAATCGGTCTCTCAAGACTGGAGGATGAGTTTGCAAGTTCTGCGATAGTAAGCTGGGAAGAGTCCACTTTTGGGGAAGAAGTACATGACAGTGATCAGGTGATCAGTGTAGCAGAAGGAGCAGGACAACACTGCGCGATCCAGATAGCAAGAACAGTTGCAAAACTATAGTTTAGCACTACTAGAATGAATACCACAGAGTACACCATATTCAGTTGACATGGCTCGAGGGCGAGCCACAAGATTGTGTTGGGTGCCTATTGGCAGGTGATTTGGTAAGGAAGAATCACAGCATCGTTGATGCTGCGACACGTCAGTCGAGGTCATGGAAGGAAGAAGTCTCTATTATTTTATGTATATTTTGAGTCGTTTGCACAGCAATAGGCGAGTTTTTGGGGTCATTGGACCATATGAGATGTAATTTTGAGTCGTTTGTACCATAGAATACGGATTTTTGGGTCATTCGGACTGTGTGAGTTAGATTTCGGGTCATTTGTCTAGGACTCAGTTAGGAAGTTGTTAGTAAGTGGACAAACATTGTAAAGGCGAAAGCCTATATATAGAGAGAAAGTTTTAGGACGGGAGAGATCAAGCATAGAGTTGTGATATGTGTTTTGTGCATATGTTCTGAGATCCAGAGATATTGCTAAAGTTTGCAATCTGTAGAGGCTTTGTATTGGGTTTTTGCAACGATAATATGATGTGATGAAACTGTTCTGTGCAATCCTGGTGTGTCTTCTGTCTTTTGATGGTAATGCAATGTTTATTTGATGCAATAGTCACTTTACTATTATAATCTGTTGTAACAATGAATGTTTCCATTAAATGATGCTGTGAGTACAATAATGTTGAAGTGAATGCATAGATTTATTGTTGAAATTTGCAATAATATTAACTAGCTAATGCCACAACATCCTCCTTCATTCGGTGGAAACATGGTTCCGTCTACTCTCCCTTGATCGCCTCGGGTGAGACCTCATCTGCTCTGCAGGTGTTGCTGGGCAGGGTAAAACCTGTCTGTGCTAGTGCTCACGGAGATCGCGGTGGGTTGCTGTTGACAGTGATGGGAACCCCTGTCGACCGGGTTTTAGTCAACAGTAGCCATGCTGGGCCTTCTAGTTTGACGGCGACAATGCCACATATTTGTCCACATTGCAGGAACACTTGCCTTGGCCCGATCGAGGGCTTCTATATGGAGCAGGTTAGCACTTTTTTTAATGTGTTTTCAATCATCACTTGATAATTTGTAAAGTAATTTTAAATTATTTGTGTTTGACTTAAACTATTATTTCAATGTACAATTATTTAGAGTTGAGACAATGTCATGGGAGAACGTAGGATATCCCAACCTGGACACAACAATGGCAACTGCAACTGAAATTATGACACCTCACATGGAAGTATTTTCAATAAATCACACAATATTGTTTTTACTTATGGCTTTTCTATTATTTATGTATTTATATTTATGACATACACAATGATAGTTCATACAATATTTTTAAATATTTTGATTGCCTAAATAATTACTTGTTTAATACGTTCATAACGTGCATGCATTTTGGTGTCCACAGGTATGGATAGAGTATGATGACCAACCATCTCTGCCAGGGATCAAAAGGTCACCATATACACAGTTACAATGTGTATTTAAAAGCACGCTCTTAATTTAAATTATTATGACTTACTATGGTTTAATTTGATTTTTTTCTACTAAACTAGGATATTACAAATGTATATGCAGGGGTCACCAGCAGCTGCAGGTGACACTATTCCACATCCCCACTTTAGTCCCATGTTTCCACCCTCTCCCATGAGTCACCCTCCTCGCTTCCATCCATATCCCTCCCTCCGTCCTCCCCCTCCATCCATCCTCCCCTATTAGTCCATGCCCCCTATCTATACATCCTACCCCATTTATCCACGCCCTCCGTCTATCCATCCTCCCCCATTCGTCCATGCCCCCCCTTCCATCCAACTTTCTCCTTCTGTCCACAAACTCCCTTGTATCCATCCTCCTCCCTCTATCCAAAACTTCCCTCCCATTCACCATCCCTCAACATCCCCCCTATCCCTTTTGGGTCGATACCCCCTATCGTACAACCGGTAGGGGTTCATCGTCCACGATGTCCTCCTCCACCCCATACCACCATGCCCTATTTCACCATATCTTCTTCAATTCTCGCCACTATTGTGGAAACTACTCTTCTAGTATCCATCGATGTATCTATAGTGGTTGCACTGGTAGTTGTTGCAACTACATCTGTGCCCCCCCCCCCCCATTCCCATCAGTGGTGAGTTATTTAAGATTTGAATTCTACAATAATTTTATAAATGTGGTAAATGTGAAACTACAAATGTAGTATACCTTGATGAAGTGAATTCAAAAGATGATGAAGTAAATCCCACTATACAAGTGGATGATGAAGGAAAATATGTTAATGTTGAGGAAAAGGAAACCATAGCAAAAGTTCCACATGAAGCAATTCAAGCTACAAAAGTTAAAGAAATAGAAGAATATGCATAGGAAGATAAACAGTTTGAAGAAACAAAATTTGATGAAGATTTGGCATTTATTGAGGATTGGCTTGCAAAATCAAAAGAAGTTGAAGATGATAGCCTACTTTCTAAGGAAGAGGAAAATGTATCTAAATTTGTGGAAGAACAGACGAAGAAGAAATGAAGGTCAAGGAAGATGTGCCATGGGGCATAGTTAATTTTACTAATGGTTCATTTGATTTTGTAGTATAGAAGATGAAGAATGTAGCTAAGTTAAAGAAGGTGCAAGAAGAATGTTTGAAGAATATGACATGAATCTTGAATATCTTTTGGTAACATATTCTTGAGATGAAGTCTTGAAGAGATTCATTTTTATTACTCATTGCTCAGTTGTGATTAGGATGACATTGTCTAAGTTGATGAGATAAACAAGTAGAAAATTGCATCATTTGGCATGAAGTACATTTAGTGTTTGAATGATGATGAAGATATTATTGAATAAGGTGAAGGTAATTTTTATTACGATTTATGAAACTAAAGACAAGTGCAGTGTTGCACCTCCCAAATTCAAGAAGAGAAAATGGATGAAGCCAAGTAGTTGCAAGAAGCAGAAAAAGAAAAGAATTGAAAGCCTGAAAGTTTGGAGCATTAAGTACAAGAAGAAGTCACATCATCAAATAGCAACAAGAAGAGTGAAGATGAAGAAGTTAAAGTATTCATGGTTCAGGATTTGACATCAACCAAAGTGGAAATAACACAAAAACAAGCATTTGCATTTCTAAAATTTTGTTGGAAGTCTTTAGAAGGAATATCTTTTTTTATCAGTAGTTTAAACAGCTGAGATTAAAGAGGATTGTTAAAGAATATAATCTCCTTGTTAATACTAATGAATTCCTAAGTGTTAGTTAGTGATTAGTTAAGTTTATGTAAGTGAACAATGTAACTGAATTATTAACTTTTTATCTAGGAAGAGCATAGACTGTTTGGTGTTCATTCTTCATCTTCTTGTCTCTATAAATTTGTTAAATACATGGGTATAAATGTGATTTAAAACTAATAGGAAGATCTTCTTAGATTGGATTTAAATGGGAATTCAGGTTATGTGGTCATCCTGGGTTATGATGATTTCGATCCGAAATTATTAGGCAGTCAGGAATATTGTCACTTCTATAAATTGTTTTGTGCGGTTAATGAAAGTCAATTTTTGGGGGATTTACCCAACCATTTCTCCCATGCGCTTTCACCTTCAACTTTACAGGTAATAAAATATGGCATCTAGAAGTTTAGATAGTTAAATGTTAATGGAAATTACATCAATGAGAGTTCAAAAATAACAATTGTTTCATATGTACATTAAACATATGAAGAAAAATATTAATCAACTAAGCATGATTACCTACCATTGTTCCAGAGGCTAATTGTTACTCAACGTACACTTATACATTGTCACTTCTTTAGAAATCAATCCTGATTTTCAGCAACTTGTTTTGAGCATTATTTCAAGCCTTCTCATAGTTGCTAGAGTTTCAAACAACATCAATGAATTAAATGAAGTTTTGAAAACTATAGCATGAAGAAAACATTTAAAGAAAAACAATATATAATGGTTAAATTCTGTATTTTTTCTTTTCGTATTTAGCATCATCCACGGGACCATGTTTATTTAACGAAATATACATATAACCTTTCTTTTTCACAAAAATATGTATACGGTTTTTACATAATCATTTTAGGCCTATACAATTTTAAAAACCTATCCATCTTCAAATTCTCCCAATTCACATGTATGGAATCTTTTAACAAGAAAACATGCATGCTTAATACTTCCATTTTTTGCATACAATAATTATTACTTCCAATATTTGAAGGCAAATAATTTACATTGTTATGTTTCCATGGATAGGTTGTCATTTCTTTATGGTATATCATATTTGCATAGCATTTTGTAAGACTATATGCTTTTCTTTTTCTTGATGTTTTCTCAGATTCTAAAATGATAGAAATTTCCCATTCCCAAGGTTGGGCTTCTTTGAATATTACCACACTAATAACAAATAACTAAAGCAGAGCCCAATTTTTTACTGGCCCACTTAATTATCTCAACAATAGTTACTTTTAATGCAACAGAAATGACAAGAATGATGTAATATCCCGAATTTTGGACTAACTATTTTGTTGTTATATTGGGCCATGGTCCCAATACTTATGTTTATTTCGAGTATTGGGCATGAGCCCTAGCACCTATGATTTATTCTTTTGTATATATATATCGACATATTGGGCATGGACCCTGAATGACTTCTTTATTTGAGTGTATACTGGGAGAGGAGGCCCCAATGTTTTAATGATGTTCTTCTGATTTGATATGGGTACAAACCCTAATATACTGAGATGATCTTTTGTTACTTACTATGCAGAGTTATGACTTTTACATGATTCGACTTATGAGTGTGTTGAGCGTGGACTCAGAAACACACATATAACCTACGTACTAGGCATAAGCTCCGATGTACCTAAAATAACGTTTATTGTACTGGGAGTAAGCCCTGAGGTACATTGAGTGTTGGGAAAAACCCTGGAGCGCTCCAAGCTTGATAAACAAATACCGAATTCGAGGAAACGTAAATACTCTAGATGTTCCTCACAACCACATCTAGCACTAGTGTTGAGTAGGGGCTCTGGAATTGCACTAGAAGTAACGCCCATGTGAGAGTGTTGAGTTAAAAGGCTATGAAGAGCACTTGGGGTTACTGAGTCTCAAAGTGTTGAGTCAGAAAGACTGTGAAGAGCACTTTTATCACATTTATTTAATTTGATTAAATTATTCATTTTTTTATCCATCATCACCTACTGTGGGAACTACCATGTTAAACGAGGGAATCCGACATGCATAGAGAGAGAGTAGAGGTACCTAACCAAGCTGACCAAGACCATCCAAAGAAGTGAACCTTGTCCTTAAAAGTTAAAGAGAAAAAAAGTGTCATGTGATGACACATAACTAAATAAAAGGTAATTACCAGTAGTCTTTTATGACTAACATGTATAAAGGCCTCCAGGATATTATTATTATTAAGAGCTTTAATAATAATGGTGTCATTATTTAATTATAAAATATAATTAGTATATATGATTTATGCATTATTTAATATTATAAATGGTGTATTAATAGTTAAGTGAAATATAATTAATGTTAGAATAATTATGGTTAGTATAATTATTGTTATTACAATTATTATTAAAAGCATAAATCAAAATCACTTATAGTTAAATAGTTGGAAAAATCCTAGTTCAAGAGGACTAAATATTTAATTAAATAATATCTTTTATTTATTAATTATTTTATTTAAAAGAAACTAATTAATTCAACAGTCCTAATTAAAAAGACTTCCCTACTTAAAGAGGAGGGCAGATCCCAAGTTTGAGGATCATCCATCATTCTTGGTCATTATCATTCTATTATGGTAATCCAAGAAAAGTATTATGCTCCAAGAAGCTGAAGCAACCTTACCTAGAAATTCTCAGAACTGAACTAGTAGTGGAACTAGGGCCTCTACCTCCCATTGCATGTTGGAACCAAGCTCGAGGGGATCCAGATAGAACCAGAATGGTTCAAGGGTCAAGGTTGGGAGGAACATGGTAGCCCCAAAGTCATTTTAAAAGGTCAGCTAAGCTCATAGGGCTCTACAATAATGATTGTTTGAGTGTGTAGGTTACTTCAGGAAGGGAGCAAGCTACAAAGTAATCAGGTATGAAATGTGAATCTTCCATTTCAAGTTATAATAGAGGTTAGATAAATAACACAGGATGCTACCCCAGCATCATTTGGCCTTGTTTTTATTTCATCCTAAATCGTTTAAATATAGACTTTCTAATAGGAACAAAAATAAAAGAATTGTTGTAAGCTAGGATTATGTTTACTTAGAAGCTAGGATTAGTAGAATGTCTAGTAGGTCTAGCCAAGCTATTTTGTGCTAGACATCCTAGCAAATCCATAACCTAGAGATCTGTTCTTAATACTTAGATACACCTAGATCGCTCCATTCAGAGCAGCATTATTAAATTATATATATATATATCCATTCTAAAACAGTGTTTGAAATTACGTTTTCCATAATCTGTGTATAGATAGGATAAGAATTCCATTCGCATTACTTCATATATTTATCTCTACTAAATTCCTATTTCAAATTTACAACTTCAACATATCACAAATCTAGTTAGGATCATGTTTGAAACTACTAACCCTTTCAGGAAAACGAATACAGACTTCAAATTAAAAGTACCAAGTAGTGAAGGCATGTACAGCATATTCTTTCTCAAAGCTTTCCCATATTCAACAAGTTAATCATCCACTACCATGAAAGCACCACAAAACTTTTATAAGGGTCGATTATTACCAACAATCAACTCATCACAAGGATTTAAACGCATCTTTGAGGCATTATGATTTATACACTTAGTATCATAAATTTTCAATCTTGCAACCTAAACTATGGAAAAGAAACTCAACGACTTTCATTTCAGAAATCAAACAATCCACAACATACAAAATCGTTAACATATCACTCTAAAAGTCAAGGGATCCAACCCCATCTAAATCTCTGCTATCTTACTAGATGCCACAAGTATAGAAAAAGTACAGCAATCCATACCCTCTCAACGGTCAATCAAAACAGTAGCTAGGGATATGACACTTAATTAAAACAAAGAAGGGTTACACAACATTCTTCAAACAATCTGTACACGATATCATACAAAGAAGCGTTATTCACAAACGATGGTACAGGGATCGATTCCCACCACCATTTCATTTGAGAGCCTTTTGTTTTCTACCTACTACAAATAACCAGAAATGTAGCAGTAAAGACCCAAATCTTAGATCATGGTGGGCGTATTACTTTAGCCTCAAAGTTACGATTCGTGCCATCAAAACAGTCATAATAACAACCAACATCGTTCCAAAAAAAAAAGAAACCCTTGATACAGACAACATTCATATTAATTAAAAATGCAGAGATTAAATAGGGTACCAAACCCTTATAGATATTACACAAAAGGACATTCCAGGGCCAATACAAATACATTTCGCAAACTTAGGTCTCTAATGTAAACCACAGTTCATTTTGGGCATTATTGCCAACATCGAGAGTTCAACAAAATCCAGACATAAAACCAGATAGCTAAATCCTCGCACTAAAACCCTCTAGAGCTTGCAAATGACAATAGATAAATTTTTTCACAACAGTCCAGCCAAATGGTGACTTCCGAGAACTTGAAATTTATCACAGTGAACCCAATCGAGTTCACAAGTTCCTCTTAGAAAACGCAAGACACTCCACAGAGGCGAGAGGAGGAGATAAGTTAATGTGGACTCTGGACTTACCAGTTGAAAACGCCTCCAAGTCTAAATTCTTGATCATCAACTCATACCCACGTATATGAGGGAGACCAAACCACTCACCTATCAAGCAAGTAAAACATCCAATCAGAAACTATTTCATTATCGTCTCTATCAATGTAAAATTTGCAAGTAGAACCAGGAGGATATTACCTTCGGCTATTGCCATGTATACATAATGAAACCTTCATGGTGGGATGACCATGAGCCAAGATCAGGTTAGAATCCCAAACCCTCAGATGCATCCAACATACAGACAGAGGAAAATGAACTCTGAGAATTGAAACCCTCAATGGTGTAGTACCCAAGACCAAACCCCTAGCTTAGCTGGCAAGCGTTGGCATGTGTATTCGTATGGTCGCTTTAAATGCCACCACCAACCCCAAACATTCACCACAAGTCATTATCTCTATAGTGGTTAAGGCATTCATGGCCAAGAAGTAATTAAAACGCAAGGGTGTTACATAGACCCCAAGTATTGTGTAAAGTCAACAAGTAATGGCAAGGTTATTATGTTATGAAAGCTCAACAAGGACTCCCAATCTTCTAACAAAGCATTTTAAAGTGCCAACCACCACACATTATAAATGATAGTATTAATTAACGTACGAAAATTGCGAAATGGACACCATAACTAGGCACCTCCATAAGTAGACCTACAAACCAGGAAAAGAAGTGGATGCATTAGAAAAAGCGCTAAGTAAGACAAGAGTCTCCATTTACTTACCCCTACCTCTCAGTAGCCCTTCCAGGATACCTTTCCCTTTGAAAAGACCAAGCATCACATAATGGGCATCAAACGCCACCAATGAAGGTTCATTCAACCTAAATTACGAGATAGATTTTAATACATATGCATGCAAACCCTTACAACCGTAAGAAGGAGATTCCCATCATTACATTCAATACATTCGTACACATGCGACAGTTCATACATCTTTTTAAAAGAAACACATCCGCAAAAGCTGTAGAGTTTATAATCAACAAACCATGACACTTATAAATGAAGACACTTCAAAGAGTAGAAATCAAATACTGGTACAGTAAATACTTATTAGTGCTGAAGTAATTTATTATTCCTCACCTCTTTAAATGCTTAATTTAGTATTGGAAAATTTTCAATTTTTTTTTGCTATTTTAAGGGACATTACAAGTGGTATCAGAGCCCAATTACAAAACTAAGTGACCTATTGGGCTCATTACAAACATCCATTGCAGATACATAGTAAATAAAATTACATTCAAATTTTATTTTGTTTTATGCTAAAATAAACTAACATGATTTTCTGCTCTTTTTACGTATATAAAATTTCAGGTACAGTCACTGAAATGTCTGAAAATGAATGCAGAAGGGGGCGACATCATACATGGTAATATGAACTCCCCACCACGAGAGCAAGAAATTGTGGTGGAACTCAACTTGGATTTAATGAAATCAATGCAGAATCTACAAGCCAAATTCAAAAGTTTCTGAGACGAAAACATGTAAGAAAGAAGAGAGCAGCAAGCCATAAATGAGGCGTTGCTTCAGACTTTAACAAAGGCAAAATCTCAAGGACAGCCCACACTCTCAGTCAACACCTTTATGAAGGGAAACAATCACAGAAAAAGGACTGCTAGCCCTAAAGGATAAGAGCAGGAAGAACACATACCTGAATCAATGGAAGAAGACCGTAAGAGCTCTTCCAACGAGAAGGTTCACCACCTCCTTGCAAGAAAAGGAGGAAAAGTGACGACAGACTGCAAGGGGAATTCCGAAAGATAAGAGCCCCAACACATGATGGAGATATTAACTCTGGGGAAAAGGATGAGGAGTGGATTTTAGGGATGAATAAATACTTCAAAGTTCACAATTACTCCAGTGAAATGCAAGCCCGACTAGCCATATACAACATGAACGGTAAAGCTACCAGAGGGTGGTGGGACTTGAAACACACCAAAGGACAAGAACTGAGGGACATAACCTGGGATACTTTCAGTAGAATATTCCAGGACAAGTATATGTCTGAAAAAATCTTTGACAAGAAAATAAAAGAATTTCATGAATTAAAAATGGGCTCCCTGACTATGGAAGCATTCATAAACCTATTCTTAGACTTGTTGCACTATGTGCCGTACATTAAAGACAAGAAGGTCAAAATTCAGCAGTTCTTGGGAAGGCTGCCACCAAACTTTAGAGAAAAGATAGAGTTTGACATGCCCAAAACCCTGGATGTGACCTTACATAAAGCAATACTATGTTATGAACACGAACAACCAAGGAATGAAAACATCAACATAAATAGAGATAGGTTCAGAACCTTCTCGGACAACCGCAGACTGGGTTTTAGACCTCGACCTTTCTGAAAACACAACAACAGTTTTTCGCACAATAGAGGCTTCAACCGAACTCAAGCATGACCAAGTGCGCCCCCACCACCTGTCAACAGGACAACTTTCAACAACGGGACAAAAGGTGTCCCACCAACTATTTCTTGTTGGAAATGCCAAGGGCCACACTACTACAGAGACTGCCCTAGCAAAACATATGGAGTGTTACACAACGTCCAAGCGGAACCTACTGTAGGAGACATCATGGCAAAGACACTGAGGATTTATGCCACCGTCAATGGTTGACAAATAGATCACCAAGCAACCATGGTGGAAATAGAGGGTAAGATCTCTAACACTACAGTTTCAGTTTCAATAGATCCCAGTGCCCTCCGAAGTTATATCTCCCCTAAGTTAGTGGACACTTGTAGGTTAAACCGAGAACCTCACGAGAAACCATGTCTAGTACATCTAGCCACCGGTACTAAACGAAAGGTCTCCGAGTTAGTTAATACTTGTGAGATAAACTTAAACAGATTCCAAACTAGGTTAGAATTAAATATTCTACCCCTAGGGTCGTACGATGTACTCAGCAGCATGGATTAGTTAGAAGAACACCATGTCCTACTAGATTGCTTAAACAAATCCTTACTCTGCAGGGATGACCAAGGTAATCAAAAGATGATTCAGGGCATCCCTAAGAAAGTGTCGGTAAGATAGATCTCCGCCTTACAAGTAAAGAAATGTATCAGAAAAGGTTGAAAACTCTTTGTCATCAATATTCAAAACATAGAAACTGATAGGGAACAAAGGATTGATGACTTTCCAGTCCACGTAGAATTCAAGGATGTATTTCCCGAGGAAATACTGGGATTACCACCCAAATGAGACCTAGACTTTTCCATCGAGCTAGCACCTGTGTCAGTACCAGCTTCTAAAGCCCCATACCGCATGAGCACACCAAAATTGGTGGAGCTCAAGCTTCAGTTACAGGAGTTAATATACAAAGGGTACATTTGACCAAGTGTGTCCCCTTGGGGTGCACTGATACTCTTCGTCAAGAAAAAATACGGGACGATGCGGATGTGAACCGATTACCGCCAACTCAACAAGATGATCATTAAGAACCGCTACCCAGTCCCTAGGATCGACGACTTGTTTGACCAAGTCGGAGGGGCAAAGATCTTCTTGAAGATCGACTTACGATCCGGATACCATCAGGTGAGGATCCGTGATTAGGATATCAACAAGACCACATTTCGAACCCGTTACGGCCACTACGAGTTCGTGTTGATGCCCTTGGGGTTGACGAACGCACTGGCCAACTTTATGTGCATGATGAACAGTATCTTTAGTAAATACCTTGATAAATTCCTTCTAGTCTTTATTGATGACACTCTGATCTACTCCAAGAATGAAGTAGAACATGAGGAACACCTCTAAATTTTTTTATGAATACTAAGGGAACACCAGCTTTACGCCAAGTTTAGTAAGTACGATTTCTACAAACCCCAGATTCAATACTTAGGACATATCATTTTCGAGAAGGGAATAGCTGTCGACCTCGAAAAGGTCAAAGCTATCGAGGAATGACCCACACCTAAGTGCGTATTCGATATAAGATCGTTCTTAGGATTAGCTGGCTACTACCAAAAGTTCATTGAGAAATTTTCACGGATTGCATGTCCCATGACCGCCTTGCAGAAAAAGGAAAACAAGTTTATCTGGACGGATAAGTGTGAAGAAAGCTTTCAAAAGCTGAAGCAACTACTGATTGGTGCACTGATTCTATGCATTGCGGATCCCAATGGGGACTTCATCATTTGCACAAATGCAAGCAAGGAAGGACTCGGGGGAGTCCTTATGCAAGATAATTTTTCCATATGCTACGAATCGAGGAAGCTAAAAGAACATGAGCAAAACTGCCCTACTCATGACCTCAAACTAGCCACCATCATCCATGCTCTGAAGATGTGGCAACATTATCCCATGGGAATGAAATTCCTATTGATGACTGATAACATGAGCTTGAAATACCTTTTCAACCAACCCGACCTAAATGTTAGGGAGGCCAGGTGGTTAGCCTTCCTTAGTGAATACTATTTCGAACTAAAGCATATAAAAGGCAAGGAAAACAATATTGCAGATGCCTTGAGCCATCGAGCACACATGCTTTACGAGGTTACGGTGAGCCAAACCGACTCAGACTTACACCGTAGAATTTGAATGACATGTAAGAGTGATTGTTATTACATAGAAATCCTCACAAAGACCCAGGAAGGAAAACTTTTCCAACAGTAGAGAGAATATAAGATAGACGAGTCGGGACTACTGTGGTCGAAAGACCGACTTTATGTCCCAGAGAGTGGAGAAATCAGATCAAACATTCTCATCGAATTTCACTATAAACCCTATTCAGGGCACCCCAGATATCAAAAGATGATATCGGTCATAAAGAAACATTACTTTTGGCGTAAGCTGAAAGCTGACATCGCAATGTTCATCGCGAAATGTCAGGAGTGCCAATTGGTCAAAGTAGAACACCAACACCCGTCTAGGTTACTTCAACCTTTACCCATTCCAGAATGGAAATGGGAGTTAATAAGTATGGACTTCATTGCAGGCTTACCCAAGAGTAAGAAACTAAACGACTCCATCTTTGTAGTGGTAGACAAGCTATCTAAAGCATCCCACTTTATACCAATAAAATCTACTTACAAAGAAGTTCACATCGTGGAAATATTCTTGAAAGAGATTTCGATTGCACAGTAATACCCAAAGCAATCATTTTCGATCGAGACACGAAGTTCACTAGTAACTTCTGGAGAGCATTGTTCTCCGGGTTGGAAACCCAGTTACAATTCAGTACTCCGTACCACCCCTAGATCAACAGACAAACAGAACGAGTAAACTAGATCCTCGAGGACATGTTGAGGATGTATAAACCCTACCAAGTGGGAAGAATATTTGCGCCTCGCGCAGTTTGCATACAACAACGGTTATCAAACCTCGGCCAAAATGAGTCCTTTCGAAGTATTCTACAGCAGGAAATGTCAGACCCCCGTGACATGCGACAGTCCAGTAGACAGACTTATGTTAGGACCCGATCTATTGAAGGACTTGGAACAACTAGTCTCTAAAGTACAACTGAACTTAAAAGAAGCACAAGAATGCCAAAAGAGTTATGTGGAAAAGAAAAGAAAAGACAAAGACTACCATGTCTAAGAACATGTGTTTCCAAAAATAAAAGCGAAACGAAACTCATTGAGCTTGGGACGTTGCAGGAAACTAGCCCCAAGATTTTGTGTAACTTTTGAAATACTGGCCAAGAAGGGCCCAGTAGCTTATGAGTTGGCCTTACCAATGCATATAAAAGTTCATAATTTTTTTTATGCTTCACTATTAAATAAATATGTATACGATACTAAACACGTTATTGATTGGTCCTTATTACAGGTGGAGCCCGAAGGGGAGTTCAGGCCACAACCAATCCACATTCTGGACAAGAGAGAGGTCTAGCTTAGGAGGAGGACCATTACACAGCTAAAATTGGAGTGGAGGCACTTTGGACCAGATGAGGCTATGTAATGTCCCCATTCAAATAATTTCATAGTAAGACAATCCCATCAATCCTACTAGTTTCCTAGGTTGGATGGGCACATGTGGAATGGTAATAAGGAAGATAATAAATGATGTTTAGACATTAGAAGGGTTCAATTATTTAATAAATAGAGTGAATAAAGAAATTCAAGAGAAATCCTAGATAGCAAATGGTTTTGGAGATATATGGAGGATGTGGGACCCACACTAGCTTGATTTTTCATAATACATGGTATCTCTCTCTTGCAAATTCGAATTAATGGGAAGGTGAAAAATCTTGGGTGATTTGGTAAGTCATAACACATGTCATTGAGCATCTTAGGTCTAATTGGTAAGGATTGGTAACCTCCATGGAAGATAAAGAGTCAAATTGGAAGTTTGTGGACACTTGGGCTAGATTCCCTAGCCCCTATGACACCAATGATGGAGCATCTATGACAACTATGACAAATTGCAGACCTGACCTCTGAGATCTGACCACTATGACATGTCAACCCCAAAAATAGGCTCAAGGAAGGTGCTCATGGGAGTTGGAGAAGCCAAAGAGACTCAAAATCGAATTTGGGAGAAGATGGAAGGTTGGAACTAGGAGACAAGTGGCCAATGTGGAATATTTCCTAAATGGAAATCTATTGAATCCATTGAGAGGATTTTGACCCTTAGAAGGATAATGTTGGTTATAAAATGTAGAAATGAAGTATGAGAATGGCTTTTGATGATTTGAGAAAAAATTGCATTTGTGAAGAGAGAACTAGTGGATGACTAGTTTCTTGCCTTAGCCAATTTCGAGGGTGAAAGATTCCCGTCCAAGTTGGTGTTTGGAGAGGCCACTCATGTATTTCATGGTGCTTTAATGGAGTTTTATTTGCAGGTAGAAGCTACAGGAAGTTTCATGGTTTGGTTTAATGCAACACTCTCTCTCCACCATTTCCAGTGTTGAAGGCATATTCAGGCTCATTGACGGATTGCACTTTGGGTGAGATCTTACACTCATTGGGATAGCTTCATATGATATTTTTCTGATTGTAATAGCTTCATATCCTCTGTTATTCATATTCAGAGACTCTCAAGTGGAAATACCCATTGATTGTATGCAAAATTATTGATTAATGAGCAAACAATGTCCATTTCCCCAATGCTTTAATGTATGACACTATACTGTTGATTATTTCGAATGGATGGATGATTCTCTGATACATTTATGATTCATATACTTCCATGGATATATTATACAAGTTTCATGTACTATACTTGAGCATTTGAAGCACTTTTACTCAGTTTGTTTCTATTGAGAGGTGAAATAGTGCCATTTCCCCAAGGGTCGAATTGGGGGTTTTTGTTGTTGAATGTGAGAGAGTTAGAACAATAGTAAAAATCAATTAATGGTGCATATGATACCTTAATCACATAATTAACACATTGCATACCTATGTGAATTTGTGGGATTTTGGAGGCATTTGGAAGGCCATTTGCAGTGTTACCCAGGGGGGAGTTGATGCACAAATTACTAGTCAAAATTACATATATCGATCAGAATACAGATCAAGTTTGAAGCATTATTTGGAGGGCCATAAAACATCCTTGAACCTAATATTCAATTCTAAATACCTATCATACACTCGTACAGAAAATTTGGGAGCATTTGGGTTGATTTGGAGGTCAAAACAGTAAAACTGGTCAAAGGTCAAAATTAGGGAAAAAGTGGGAAAATTGGCATTTTAATAAAATTTTTAAAAAGGGTCATTACAGGCTACTTGGGAGAATGAGGCCACCATGAAAGAGGCATACCCCACCTTGTTTCATGACTTCATTCCCAGTCCCTAGAAACAACGGGACAATGTTGTTCTAAGTGGGGAGGGATGTAATATCCCGAATTTTGGACCAACTATTTTGTTGTTATATTGGGCCATGACCCTAGCACCTATGTTTATTTTGATTATTGGGCATGATCCCTAGCACCTATGATTCATTCTCTTATATATATATTAACATATCAGGCATGGACCCTGACTGACTTCTTTATGTGAGTGTATATTGGGCGAGGAGGCCCCAATGTTTTAATGATGTTCTTATGATTTGATATGGGTACAAACCCTAATATACTGAGTTGATCTTTTGTTACTTACTGTGCAAAGTTATGACTTTTACATGGTTTGACTTATGAGTGTGTTGAGCGTGGACTCATAAACACACATATAACCTACGTACTGGGCATAAGCCCTGATGTACTTAGAAGAACGTTTATTGTACTGGGAGTAAGCCCTAAGGTACATTGAGTGTTGGGAAAAACCCTGGAGCACTCCAAGCTTGATAAAAAAATACTGTATCCAAGGAAACGTAAATATTCTAGATGTGCCTCACAACCACATTCTATCACTAGTGTTGAGCAGGGGCTCTGGAATTGCACTAGAAGTAATGCCCATGTGAGAGTGTTGAGTTAAAAGGCTCTGAAGAGCACTCAGGGTTACTGAGTCTCAAAGTGTTGAGTCAGAAAGACTCTGAAGAGCACTTTTATCACATTTATTTAATTTGATTAAATGATTCATCTTTTTATCCATCAGCACCTACTGCGGGAACTACCATGTTAAACGAGGGAATCCGACATGCATAGAGAGAGACTAGAGGTGCCTAACCAAGCTGACAAGACCATCCAAAGAAGTGGATATTGTCCTTAAAAGTTAAAGAGAAAAAAAGTGTCATGTGATGACACATAACTAAATAAAAGATAATTACCAGTAGTCTTTTATGACTAACATGTATAAAGGCCTCCAGGCTATTATTATTATTAAGAGCTCTAATAATAATGATGTCATTATTTAATTATGAAACATAATTAGTATATATGATTTATGCATTATTTAATATTATAAATGGTGTATTAATAGTTAAGTGAAATATAATTAATGTTAGAATAATTATTGTTATTACAATTATTATTAAGAGCATAAATCAAAATCACTTATAGTTAAACAGTTGGAAAAATCCTAGTTCAAGAGGACTAGATATTTAATTAAATAATATCTTTTATTTATTAACTATTTTATTTAAAAGAAACTAATTAATTCAACAGTCCTAATTAAAAAGACTTCCCTACTTAAAGAGGGTAGATCCCAAGTTTGGGGATCATCCATCATTCTTGGTCATTATCATTCTATTATGGTAATCCAAGAAAAGTATTATGCTCCAAGAAGCTGAAGCAGCCTTACCTAGAAATTCTCAGAACTGAACCAGCAATGGAACTAGGGCTTCTACCTCTTGGTTGCATGTTGTAACCAAGCTCGGGGGGATCCAGATAGAACCATAAGGGTTCAAGGGTCGAGATTGGGAGGAACATGGTAGCCCCAAAGTCATTTTGACAGGTCAGCTAAGCTCATAGGGCTCTACACTAATTATTGTTTGAGTGTGCAGGTTACTTCAGGAAGGGAGCAAGCTACAAAGTAATCAAGTATGAAATATGAATTTTCCATTTCAAGTTATAATAGAGGTTAGATAAATAACACAGGATGCTACCCCAACATCATTTGGCCTTGTTTTCCTTTCATCTTAAATCGTTTAAATATAGACTTTCTGATAGGAACAAAAATAAAAGAATTGTTGTAAGCTAGGATTACGTTAACTTAGCAGCTAGGATCAGTAGAATGTCCAACAGGTCTAGCCAAGCTATCCCGTGCTAGACATCCTAGCAAATCCATAACCTAGATATTTGTTCTTAATATTTAGATACACCTAGATCGCTCCATTCAGAGCAGCATTATTAAATTATATATATATCCATTCTGAAACAGTGTTTGAAATTACATTTTCCAGAATCTGTGTATAGCTAGGATAATAATTATGTTCGCATTACTTCTTAAATTTATCTCTACTAAAGTCCTCTTTCAAATTTACAGCATCAACATATCACAAATCTAGTTCAGATCATGTTCGAAACTACTAACCTTTTTAGGAAAATGAATACAGACTTCGAATTAAAAGTACCAAGTAGTGAAGACATGTACAACATATTCTTTCTCAAAGCTTTCCCATATTCAACAAGTTAATCATCCACCACCACGAAAGCACCACATAAATTTTCTAAGGGTCGATTATTACCAAAAGTTAGCTCATCACAAGGATTTAAATGCATCTTCCAGGAAATACAATTTATACACTTAGTATCAGACATTTTCATTCTTGCAACCTAAACTATGGAAAAGAAACTCAACGATTTTCAGTTCAGAAATCAAACAGTCCACAACATACAAAATCGTTATCATATCATTCTATGAGTCAAGGGATCCAACCCCATCCAAATATCTGTTATCTTACTAGACACCACAAGTATAGCAAACGTACAACAATCCATACCCTCTCAAGTGTCAATCAAAACAGTAGCTAGGGCTATGACACTTAATTAAAACGCAGAAGGGTTACACAACATTCTTCAAACAAACTGTACACAATATCATAGAGAGAAGCATTATTCACAAATGATGGTACAGGGATCGATTCCCACCACCATTTCATTTGAGACCCTTTTGTTTTATACCTACTACAAATAGCCAGAAATGTAGCAGTAAAGACCCAAATCTTAGATCATGGCAGTAATATTACTTTATCCTCAAAGTTACGATTCGTGCCATCAAAATAGTCATAATAACAACCAACACCATTCCAAAAAAAAAAGGAAACCCTTGATACAGACAACATTCAGATGAATTAAAAACGTAGAGATTAAATAGGGTCCCAAACCATTATAGATCTTACACAAAAGAACATTCGAGGGCCCATACAAATACATTTCACAAACATATGTCTCTAATGTAAAATCCAGTTCATTTTGGGCATTATTGCCAACATCGAGAGTTCAACAAAATCCAGACATAGAACTAGATATCCAAAACCTCGCACTAAAACCCTCTAGGGCTTGCAAATGAGAATAGATACATCATTTCACAACAGTCCAGTGAAATGGTGACTTCCAGGAACTTGAAATTTGTCACAATGAACCCCATCGATTTCACAAGTTCCTCTTAGCAAACGCAAGACACTCCACAGAGATGAGAGGAGGAGATAAGTTAATGTGGAATCTGGACTTACCAGTTGCAAAGGCCTCCAAGTCTAAAGTCTTGATCATCAACCAGTACCCACGCGAACAAGAGAGACCAAACCACTCACATGTCAAGCAAGTAAAACATTCAGTCAGAAACTATTTCATTATCGTCTCTATCAATGTAAAAATTGCAAGTAGAACCAGGAGGATATTACCTTCAGCTATCGCCATGTCTGCATAATGAAACCTTCGTGGTGGGCTGACCATGAGCCAAGTTCAAGTCAAAACCCCGAACCCTTAGACACATCCAACATACAAACAGAGGAAAATGAACTCTAAGAATTGAAACCCTTGATGGTGTAGTACCCAAGACCAAACCCCTAGCTTAGCTGGAAGACGTTGGCATGTCTATTTGTATGGTCGCATTAAATTCCACAACCAACACCAAACATTCGCTACTTGTCATGATCTCTATAGTGGTGAAGGCATTCACGACCAAGAAGTAATTAAAACGCAAGGGTGTTACATAAATCCCAAGTATTGTGTAAAGTTAACAAGTAATGGAAAGGTCATTATGTTATGAAAGCTCAACAAGGACTCCCAATCTTCCAACAAAGCATTTCAAAGTGCCAACCACCATACATTATAAACAATAGTATTAATTAAAGTACGGAAATTGCGAAATGGACACCATAAGTAGGCACCTCCGTAAGGAGACCTGCAAACTAGGAAAAGAAGTGAATGCATTAGCAAAAGTGCAAAGTAAGACAAGATTCTCCATTTACTTACCCCTACCTCTCGACAGCCCTGCTAGGGTACCTTTCCCTTTGAAAAGACCAAGCATCACATAATGGGCCCCAACCGCCACCAATGAAGGTTCATTCCACTTGAATTATGAGATAGATTTTAATACATATGCATGCAAACCCTTACAACCGTAAGAAGGAGATTCCCATCATTACATTCAATACATTCGTACACATGCGACAGTTCATACATATTTTTAAAAGAAACACATACGCAAAAGTTGTAGAGTTTATAATCAGCAAACCATGACACTTATAAATGAAGACACTTCAAAGAGTAGAAATCAAATACCGGTACAGTAGGTACTTATCAGTGCTGAAGTAATTTATTATTCCTCACCTCTTTAACAGTTTAATTTAGTATCGGAAAATTTTCATATTTTTTTTGCTATTTTAATGGACATTACAAATGATATAATTAGTAATGTCACATTGAAGGCATGTTTAGATCCTACCAAAAAGGGTCTAAAATCCCAACTAGAAGGATGAAGTGGTCGGAAGATAATATTCATTTCCATGATACATAATACAACAATATTGTAGTATCTAAAAACCATACTTTGAATCGTCCACATCAACAGCATTTTACAAATGGGAAGGAATTTTATTCTTTTTTAATTGAGTCTCCATCACTCGATAATTTGTTATCTAAATATTTTATGTAGTGACGCGTGGAAAACTAATTTTTATTTGTTATTTTATCCTTTTCCATAAATGTAGTGTCAAAAGCACAACTGCATTTTCCAGTGGCAATGATTTAAAGGATAGTTCTATAAAATTATTTAAAATTTTACATCATCGAATGAGACTACAAATATTTAGAAATATCTTGAATGTATTATGGAATTCACCGAATGTTTTACACTACCAATAACAAAAATTTCCACTTCAAAGGCAAGTGGAATATCTGCAATTCCAAGATCCAAATAATTCTCAATATATTGAATTTTTTATAGCTTCATAAGTGTTACCAACTGATCTATTCTTTCGATCTCAATTGCATCAATGAGAACAATATCATCAACAACTAACCAATTTTTAAAAGCACCATCATCATCCTAAGAATTAATAAAATGTTGGACCTTAAGAGAATCACCATGGGAAAAATGTACAGCAATAAAAAAATAGTTTCACAATAAACAACATTATCTACAACACTATCAATAGAAGCAACGGAGCTTTGGGCCAGAGCAACAATAAAAAAAAATATTAGCGGCAACAATATAAATTTCAGAAATTTTAGCTGCAACAACTATTAATCTCAACATCAACACATTCACATTTATTATTAAATTGGTAAATTTTTTTGTGAAATTTTTTTTTTTGCAAAATATAGAATTAGATTCATCATTCTCAAAAAAATCAAAAAACCAGAGTATACTTGAATTATGCAAGTTTCATAGTTGTTATATGGAATTCCAAAAATTTATTACCGAATTATGTCATAAATTACAAAAAACAATAGAAACACAACATTTTTAAACTACGAGGAATACAATAGGCTCAAACCAAATCTTACTTCCTGCTAGAGAAACATACCGGAATTGTTTTGGTTCTACGGAATACAATAGGCTCAAACCAAATCTTATTTTCTGCTGGAGAAACATACAGGAATTGTTTTGTTTCTCAAAGAACCAGTAAAATAAGAACATCAACAATTTCCTCATTCTACATGTGGAGAAATGTAATTATGATCTCAATGCGCATCTAGTTCGCGTCAGCTCTATCAGTCACTCAGTCAATCTTTTTTTCTATCCGTAGAATTCACAGATATGTTAGATAGTCAGTAAGTCTATGAGAAGGATTCGTGCACACTTCCTTGTATTTATTCAACGGCGTTTCTATTATGCAAGTCAAATTTCTTAGGTAGAAATTAATTATGGTCCTTAATGTATCATAGTAGCTTTCATGTGAAGCGATCTCAAGTTTGGGTATATGTAGAAGAAGAAGAAATGAAACTCATGTTAAGTTTTAAACCAAATAGACTAGCAAGATCACTGAAAGAAACATAATCACAAGATAGACACAGAATTTACCCTGGGAAATCCTCATGGGCTAGAAAAGCCAGCAAAGCTTTCCTCAATAAGATGATCAACCAAAATACAAGATGTGCTCCAAGACTTGTCCTTCTTCTCTACCTCACATGCAGACCTCCCAGACACAAGTGCGCTACTTTCTGAGTTATGGAAGTGTGTCAAATGAGGAGCTCCTGTCCTCTACTTATACTAGATCCCGACTAACCAAAAACCCTAATGGGGCCAACCTCTACTGGAGAAGTCTAATAACCTCTAAAATATAATCTCAGGGCTAACCCCCACATGGTGGGTCTAATAACCCTAGTTACCACAAACCATCGGAGGAATAAACATCTCCGGATACATAATAGAATTGCCTTGGAGGGATGAAACATTTCCGGAATAATAATGTACAAATATAATATTCTTAGAAGTTACAATATTCAACACTCCCCCTTAACGAGAAGGATATTATAACAACATTTGCAGGAGTAAGGAGTCATCGACTACATCATACATGATACATCTATATATCATCGGAAGCTTTCTTCAATACATCATCATCAGTAACTCAACTAGTTATTGGAACATCAACATCATTGTTATTGCACAATCATCAGCATCGTCATCAAACGATCACCAGCATCGTCATCACACGATCATCAGCATCTTCATCAGCATTGTCATCGCACGATCATCAGCATCGTCATCACACGATCATCAACATCGTCATCACACGATCATCAGCATCATCATCATACGATCATCAACATTGTCATCATACGATCATCCGCATCGTCCTCACACGATCATCAGCATCATCATCATACGATCATCAGCATCGTCATCATATGATCATCAGCATCATAATCATACGATCATTAGCATCGTCATCTTAGCATCGTATACCCTGCAATACACATGATCATATTACAGGATGATCAATCCTGCTCTCTTTAGGACATAGGTCCATGGATGATGCAATCCTGTCATGTACCTTTTGAACCAAGGTCCAAGGATGATCCAGTCCTACCATGTACCTTTTGAACCGAGGTCCAGGGACGATCCAATCCTATCATGTACCTTTTGAACCGAGGCCCAGGGATGATCGAGTCCTATTATGTACATTTTGAACCGAGGTCCAGCGACGATATCGTCCTATCATTCAATTCTTGGAGACCTCATGTCTACGGCTCAATTCAAGGGACCAAAGTCTGAGGATGATCCAATCCCCTACCTGTTCATTAAGAACTTTATTTTTGGAGACATCTTGTCTACGGCTCAATTCAAAGGACCAAAGTCTGAGGACGATCCAATCCCCTACCTGTTCATTCAAGACTTTATTTTCGGAGACATCTTGTCTACGGCTCAATTCAAAGGACCAAAGTCCGAGGACGATCCAATCCCCTACCTGTTCATTCATGACTTTATTTTCGGAGACATCTTGTCTATGACTCAATTCAAAGGACCAAAGTCCGAGGACGATCCAATCCCCTACCTGTTCATTCAGGACTTTATTTTCAGAGACATCTTGTCTACGGCTCAATTCAAACGACCAAAGTCTGAGGACGATCCAATCCCCTACATGTTCATTCAGGACTTTATTTTCAGAGACATCTTGTCTATGGCTCAATTAAAAGGACCAAAGTCCGAGGACGATCCAATCCCCTACCTGTTCATTCAGGACTTTATTCTCAAAGACATACGTCTATGGCTCTCTTTAGGACTGAATTCCAAGGATGATCCAATCCTCACATCAATACAGGTACAAGTGTCCTCATCCATACAAGTACATTAATATATGTGCATATATAATTAATACAAGTATTCTCATCAATAAATCAATATGTAATAATACAAGTATCACCATCAAAACATGTATCCTCATCAATGCATCAAAGCACATATACATATATCATGTATGATGATCAATACATACATCATCAAAACATGTATCCTCATCAATACATATATCATCAAAACATGTATCCTCATCAATGCATACATTATCAAAACATGTATCCTCATCAATACATATATCATCAAAGTAAAAGAAAAATAATGTAAGTATTCTAAGTGTAAGAAATCTAAATCTAAATAAGCATAAATATCTAAGAGTGGTAAACAGGTATCCTCATCATCAATGACGATACTACTCCCCCTTTCGAGGAGGGTCCTTTAGAGCTACACCAAGCTTGTCTTGAAAGTATTCAAATTTCACATGAGACATGGGTTTGGTTAATATATCAGCAACTTGTTCTTCAATACTCACATACTCGAGTTTGATAGCTCCTCTCTGCACCATGTCTTGTATATAAAAGTATCAGATCTCTATGTGTTTTGACTTATCGTGGAATACATGATTTTCTGTCATTTTGATACAACTTTGATTGTCACACATGATCACAGTGGGATCCATATCTAAGTCAAACACTCTAGATAATAGTTTCCGAAGCCACACTGCTTCACAGCTAGTAGAGCAGGCAGCTATGTATTCTGCTTCAGTAGTACTGAGACCCACACTAGATTGTTTCTTGCTGAACCATGAGATCATGGCAGATCCAAGACCATAACATCCACCTGATGTACTCTTTCTGTCTGAGATACTTCCCGTCCAATCAGAATCTGAGTAACCATGTAATCTGAGTTCATGATTTCCAAGATAATATAGACCAAAATCTAAAGTACCCTTTAGATACCTCATTACATGCTTTGCGGCTATTAAGTGAACCTTTCTAGGTTCTACTAGATATTGACTCAGGGTATTTACAGCAAAGCATATATCTGGCCTAGTATTTGTTAAATACATCAAAGGCCCAATGATTTGTTTATATAGAGTTATGTCCACTAATTCTGATGTGTCATTAACTAATAACTTCAATTTGGAGTCCATGGGAGTGGCCATGGCTTTACACTCCAACATATCAAATCTTTTTAGAATCTCCACAGCATACTTACCTTGATTTAGAAATATTTGTTTTGGTTCTTTCCATACTTCTAGACCTAAGAAGTAGTGCATTAATCCGAGATCTTTCATCTCGAATTCTGAAGAAAGCTTCTTCTCGCATTCAATAATCTATTTCTCATTTCTGGTTAGAAATAGATCATCTACATATAACAGTAGTATAACTGGCTCATCATCCATTACCTTGATATAAAGATTAGGGTTAGCTTTACTCTTGGTAAAGCCCATGCTTGTTAAGAAATTGTCAATCCTTCCGTACTAAGCTCTAGGAGCTTGCTTTAATCCATAGAATGTTTTTTTTCAGTTTGCATAAATGAGTTCTCTCATCTTTAACCTCAAACCCTTGTGGTTTCTTTATGTACACTTCTTCTTCAATTACACCATTCAGAAAAGTTGTCTTAACATCCATTTGGTGTAATTTCCACTTCATCATAGATGCAAGTGCCATGATAGTTCTAATTGAAGTATACCTAGCAACTGGTGCAAAGGTTTCTTCATAGTCAATTCCCTCTTTTTGAGAGAATCCTCTGGCTACAAATCTTGTCTTATATTTTTCAATGCTACCATTTGCAGCATGTTTTATCTTAAAAATCCATTTGGAAGAAACCACACTTTTATCTTTTGGTTTGGGAACTATATCCCAAACATCATTTTTCATTATTGACTAATATTCTTCTATCATTGCTTCTACCTATTCTTTCTTCTGAGCTGCCTCTTCATAGCTAGTAGGTTGTTGATCCATAAGATCACACATCAAGGCCACATAGTTGGATACTAGCTTTGGTTTTTTCTTTCTCTAGTGGAGCCTTCAGGAGCTCCATATCTTTCAGATCCTTGAATAATGTCTCTAGCCCATGTTGGACTTCTTTTCCTAGATAAGTTTGTAATTGGGGGTTCTTGTGGTTCTATCATGTCATGGTCCTCTGGTGTATCATCTTCAAGAATGTGCACATCTCCTGTGATTCTAGGAGGTGTATCTTCTTCATAGATTTCTTCAAGTTGACACTTCCTGGATTTCTTGAGAGTTGCTTCTTCATCAAATGTTACATCTGTACTTATTTCCATATGATGAAAACCTGGTATGTAAATTCTGAAGGCTTTGGATGATTCAACAAATATTCCCTCCTTACCATAAGGATCCAACTTGGTTCTCTTTTCTTTTGGAATGCAAATGTATATAGGACAACCAAATATTTTGAGATGACCTACCTCAGGCTTCTTTCCTGTGAACACTTCTTCTGGAGTTTTGAATTCAAGAGCACTATGGGATAGTCTATTCTGCACATAGACTATTGTCCTAGTTGCTTCAGCCCATGAATACATGGGTAGATTTTGATCATGTATCATGGTCTTTGTAGCTTCCATGATGGTTCTATTCTTTCTTTCAGCCACCCCATTTTGTTGGGGATTGTAGAGAGTGGTTAGTTCCCTCTTGATTCTAGCTTCCTTACAAAAGTCTTCAAAGTACTTTGAAGTATATTCTCTACCATTATCTATTCTGAGAATATTGATTTTCATTTCTGAGAGATTTTCTATTAAGGCCTTGAACTCTTTGAATTTTCCAAAGACTCCATTCTTACTTTTTAGAAAGTATATCCAAGTCTTCCTTGAATAGTCATCAATGAATGAGAGATAGTCTTCAAACCCACTTAGGGAAGTGGTGGGCATTGGTTCACATACATCTGAGTGTATTAGCTCCAAAATGTTCTTGGTCTTTGTTTCACTCTTTGGAAAAGGGTTCTTGATATTCTTCCCTTTTTCAAATCTTTTACATGAGCCATTATAATCAACTTTCAAGTCTGGTAATCCTATGACCACCTTACTTACATAGGGTAGGGATTTACAGTTAATGTGAGCTAATATTCTATGCCATAGCTCACTGGGGCTAGAGGTTTCATGAGCAAGGGAAACTTATGGATGTCCCTTGAGCTTATAGAGACCTCCTTCCTCTTCACCAATGACAATTGCATCTTCAATAGATTTTTCGTTGGGCCACATAAGTACTTGACCATCTATGAAGGAAACTCTAAAACCTTTCTTATCTAGTGCTGAGATAGAGAGTAGGTTCTTCTTCAAACCTGGTACATATAAAATTTCTTTCATTTTCAAGGGTATTCCAGAATCTAGCTTGTAGCTTGCTTTACCAATTCCCTTGATGGGATATTGGTAATCATCTCCTAGAGATACCTTTTGTGTAGAAGACTTTTCTTCAAGTTTTGAGAAAGTCTTCCTTTGACCTTTCATGTGCTTAGAAGCACCACTATCAATGAGCCATGTATCTTCTCCAAGAGATACAAATGCAAAGAGTGCAGAGAATAGGACATATTCTTCTAGATCTTCTTTCTTTACTTTAGATCTTTTCCTTTGAGGCCTTTCCTCTTCCTCTTCTTTTTCTTCTTCTTCTTCTTCACTATCATCTTCTGCCATATGTGCATGGTGTCTTTTGTGGAAAAACTTCTTCTTCTTTTGTGAAGGACAAAATCTAGAAATGTGTCCTTGTTTAAAACAACTGTAACACTGGACTGTGGAGAGATCTCTTACTGGATTGGGTCCTCTTCCCCTTTTAAATCTAGATAAGGGTTGAGATCCTTTGTGGTCAACTTTCTTGAAGTGACCCATTCTTCTTCTTTTGGTGTGAGTAGCCAAGGCTTCGTCATTCTCCTTGAGGAGTGCTTCTCTATTGGCTACCCTAGCCTCTTCTTGAACACAATCCTCCCACACTACATCAAACTTCATACTTTCTTTTCTGGCACACATAGTTTGTATAAATGACTCCCAAGGTCTAGTGAGACCATTTAGAGCAGTCATCACAAGTTCATCTTCATCAAGAGTATCACCAATGGCATCTAGTTGCTCCTTGATTTGGGAGACCCTTGAGAAGTAGTCTTGAATGGATTCTCCTTTGTGCATCTTGGTACTCTTCAACTGAGTTCTTAGTTTCATCTTCCTATTGATGTTCTTTCCCTCATACATTCTTCCTAGGGCATCATACATTTCCTTTGGAGTCTTCTTGGAAGCCACTTGGGGAATCAAGTGGTCTTTAATAGAATCAGCTATGATTCTCTTTGCCCTAATCAAATCCTTCCTATGCTTCTCTTTGGTTTCATCTCCTTCAAGTTCTGCAACTTCATCCTTGATATACTGAGCAAGATCGTTCTCTTCAAGAATGAGACCAATTCTGTATTTCCATGCATGAAAATTCTCTATACCTTCTAACTTGTCTTCAAGCTTAGTGCTTGGAGCCATCTTCTCTTGGGGGAGTCCAAGAGACAAGAGATAGAATAGTAATTACCTCCAAACTTTAACTTTTTACTTTTTCGGATCTGCAACAGAATTTCTGGTTTATCGCACTTTTGGTAAAACTAGGGTTTGACTTTACCAGAGTTCTACCCAACCAAAAACCTCGATCCAAAGCTCAAAAGATAGATTTTTAGAAGAGCTATTCAGCCATGCAATCAGAATCCAAAAATACTAACTTTTGCAGAAACCCTAATTTTGGAAGAGAGAGAGAAATATAATTTCACCTTGTGAAAACTGTTCTATTCAGGCTAGCTCTGATACCATGTTAAGTTTTAAACCAAATAGACTAGCGAGATCACTGAAAGAAACATAATCACAAGATAGACATAGAATTTACCCTGGGAAACCCTCATGGGGTAGAAAACCCAGCAAAGCTTTCCTCAATAAGATGATAAACCAAAATACAAGATGTGCTCCAAGACTTGTCCTTCTTCTCTACCTCACATGTAGACCTCCCAGACACAAGTGCGCTACTTTCTGAGTTGTGGAAGTGTGTCAAATGAGGAGCTCCTCTCCTCTACTTATACTAGATCGTGACTGACCAAAAACCTTAATGGGGTCGACCTCTATTGGAGAAGTCTAATAACCTCTAAAATATAATCTCAGGGCCGACCCCCACATGGTGGGTCTAATAAACCTAGTTACCACAAACCATCGGAGGAATAAACATCTCTGGATACATAATAGAATTTCCTCGGAGGGATGAAACATCTCCGGAATAATAATGTACAAATATAATATTCTTAGAAGTTACAATATTCAACAAATCAAAGAGAGAAAGAGAGGAACGGAGGAAGAGAGAAAGGAGAAGAATAAATTGGCTGTGAAATCTTTTAAGATCCCAACCTCTGTAAAATGGTGAAAGGTTGAAATAAAATCATCTCTCTGTAATGCAGCAAAGTTGTTTGTTTTACTGCGGTAATATATAAGTCTATAGTTATATTTGTTCATTCTCAAGAATGTTGGTTATTGCATGTCGCACATCTTCTCCAAATTTACTTGTGTAAATGTTTACATTTACTGTATGTAAAAGAAATCAAGAGTTCCAAATATTTCAGGGTGGTAAAAGTTATATTTTAATGCGGAGTAACTTCAACGTAAAATTCATTTAAATATTTTGATTCTTATGTTTCTAGCAAGAAATATTTTAATATAAAGTTTTCTTAAGAGTGGGTTTGTCGAAGTCAAGAATTCTATGAAGTATAGCCTTTCACAAAGTTAAGAGCTTTGCATAAGTGCAAAGTAAATTTAGTGTGAAGTAAATTTATGCGAATTCAAGCTATGTGAAGTAAAGTTCCACAAAGTTAATCTTCACGAAGTAAATGCTCAACAAAGTGAAATTCTTTGGCGAAGTAAAAGTTCGGGTTTCCGTCAAATTTCCAAAGTGAAAAAAAAGAATTATTTACTGTGTAGTTAATTTTTAATTGACTACACGGTGTGGTTTTCCCTTGATCTAGTATGAGAGCAAGGTTTACGGAGAAAGGAAATTCTATTTACAAAAAGAGAAAAGTGATTAAGAATAACTTCCACTTCTAGTAATTTGCAAACTCCAATATTTTCTCGCAAAATTATGAATATTGGTCTATAACTATGAAAGCTTTGTTTAGAGGTCAAGATGTATGGAAAATAGTTCAAAATGGATATGTAGAACCATCAGATCTGGAAGCATATGACAATCTCACACAAGCTGAGAAGGATGTCTTGAGGGAACAAAGGAAGAAAGATGGAAACGCATTGTTCCACATATATCAAGCGACACGTGAATCCATAATCTCAAGAGTAGCAGGAACGACGTTAGCTAGGGAAGCATGGGACACATTGGAAACTTCCTATCAAGGCTTAAACAAGTTAAGGAATAACTACAAATCCTTAGAAGATATTTTGAATCTCTGTCGATGAAAGATATAGATTCAGTAGAATCATTCTATACTTGTTTTATATGTCCGATTAATCAAATAAAGTCTCATGGAGAAAATCTAAGTGACCGAAGAGTTGTCGAAAAACTTCTTAGAGTTCTTCCAAAGAAATTTGAATCTTTAGTTGTGACCCTCAAGGAAAACAAAGATCTATCCTAATTTACTATTGATGAGTTGCAAGCCTCACTCCTCAATCATGAATATATAATCAGCATATCAGATACATCATTAGAAGGTGCATTCGCAGCACAGTCATCCATAATTCATGGAAGAGGCAGGGTAAGATCAGACTCTATAGGCAGAGGAGGAATTTCTGTTAGAGGAGGTCGCAACAGAAGCCCTGCACATGTCACTGGTAGAGGTCAGAATTAGATCCCTAGTCAGCCAAGTGGACAAAGGTAAGATAAATAAAAAATTCAATGTCAATACTGTAAGAGGTTTGGACACTTCGCATATGAATGTAGGAAGAAGCAGTATGATCAAGGAAAGCAAGGTCAAACACAGTCAAGTAACATCAACACTTCAAACATCTCATTGTTCTTAGCATGTGCATCTCCACTTGAGTGCAATGATGTCCAAGAAACTCCAAATGACATATGGTATTTAGATAAATCATTTCAAATTGATGTCACACTTGGAAATAATATTCAAGTCATTGTTTTAGGTAAGCGTACTGTTGATATTCTAACCAAGCAAGGGGAGCATAAATTTATGCCTGATGTTTATTATGTTCAAGGTTTAAAGAATAATTTGATGAGCATTGGACACCTCATAGAAAAAGGTTACAGATTCCATATGACAGGAAGGATTTTTTGATCAAGGACATATATCCCATCAATTGCTTAATAGCCGAAGTGTAGATGACAAGCAATCTCTTGTTTTCTTTGAGGATAAGACCAAACATAAAAGGAAAAACAACTCAAGTTGTTCATGGAAGTCAAAATGAAAATTTTGTAGCTGCATTCAATGCATAAAGTAAAGAAGCCGATATTCACTGCGACAAGAAAAGCAAAGAAAACGACAAAAAAATACAAGCAATGTTTCAATCAGAAATACATGATGAATTCTGGTTGTGGCACTTCAGATTTGGACATCTAAATTTTGGTGGGTTGAAGCTACTACACATGAAGGACATGGTGAAAGGATTTTCATTGATTGAAAAAATAGAAAGAATTTGTGAAGGCTGTATTTTTGGCAAACAACACAGAGAGAATTTTCCAGTCGCAAAGTCATATAGAGCTCGCACATTACTCGAAATTGTGTACTCTGATATTTGTGGACCGATGCAAACACCGTCCATGGGAGGATGCACTTTCCTTCTCACATTTATTGATGATTTCATAAGAAAAACATGGTCATATTTTCTAAAACATAAATCTGATGCATTTGGATGTTTTCAGCCATTCAAGACACTTGTGGAGAAGCAGAATGGTTACAACATCAAGATCTTAAAATAGACATAGGTGGTGAGTATGCTTCAAATTATTTCTTAAAAACTTTTGTAAAAATCATGGCATACACAGGAAATTCATTAAAAGGTATACACCATAGCATAATGGTGTTGTAGAGAGGAAGAACATAACCATTATGGAAATGGCACGTAGTATGTTCGAAGCCATGCATCTGTCAAATGAATACTAGGCTGAGGCAGTGGCAACTGTTGTATACATCATGAATTGATGTCCAATGAAGAGTGTGAAGAAAAACATTCCGCAGGAATCTTTGACAGGTATCAAACACAGTGTTTCACATTTAAAATTTTTTGGTTGTGTAGCATACACACATGTTCCATATGAGCTCAGAAGGAAATTAGACAATAAAGGAAAGAAATGTATTTTTATTGGGTATTTTGAAGACAAAAAAGCATACAAGTTGTATGATCATGTTGCAATAAAAGTTATCATTAGTCGAGATGTTCATTTTGTAAAAAATGAAGCATGGGATGGAATCGTAGAGAAGAATGTGAAAATCATGCCACATGTCAAACATGATGACATTGTAGAGGATGTGGTTGAGACTCCGCATATGAATTAGAATGTCGTAGCTCCGTCTACTCCCATGACAACACGACATGTTTCAGCACAAGGTACTCCAACACAATTCGTGGCTCAAGCTACTCTGACAAGCACACCAAGAGGGCAACAAACTCCATCAAGTAGTTCGCGAAGTTCGGCACCAACAACTCCAACAAAGACAAGAAGTCTGCATGAGATATATGAGACTCGTATACCCAATTCAATCTACGTTTTTGCATTATTTTCTCAAATTAATGATCTGCTAACATTTGAAGAAGCTGTAGAAGATACAGTTTGGGCACAATCCATGGATGAAGAAATAGAATGCATTGAGAAGAATCAAACATGGGAATTAGTCGATGTTCCTATCGACAAGGATGTGATAAGAGTCAAATGGATTTATAATACCAAGCAAGATGTTGATGGGAATGTGCAGAAGCACAAGGAAAGATTGGTACCAAGAGGGTTCACACAGTAGCCTGGCATAGAATTCAATGAAAATTTTGCACCGATAGCACAAATGGACACTATCAGAATAGTTTTGGCCATTGCAGCACAAAAGAACTGGCCTGTTTATCAAATGGATGTTAAGTCGGCATTTCTGAATGGTTATTTGGAGGAGGAAGTATATGTGTAGCATCCACAAGGCTATGAATTTCCAGGATAAGGACAAAATATACATGCTAAAAAAGGCACTCTATGGTTTAAAGCAAGCCCCTAGAGCTTAGTACAGTCGTATTGACTCTTACCTCATTCAGAATGGATTTCACAAAGGTGAATGTGAGCCAACTCTGTACACAAAAATCAACAGGCAAGGTAATAAGCTAATTGTCTTCCTGTATGTAGATGATTTAATATTTACTGGTGATTTTGGCATAGAGTAATTTAGATTAGTCATGGAAAGTGAATTTGAAATGACTAATTTGGGGATTATGAAGTATTTTCTTGGCATTGAAGTCAAACAGACTGAAAATGGTATATTTATATCTCAGTCGAAGTATGCAAGTGATGTCTTGAAAAGATTTAACATGTTAAAATGTAAGACATCTCCAACACCAGTGATAACATGTTTGAAATTGAGCAAGGAAGATGATGGGTCCAATGTAGATCCTACACTATTTAAAAGGCTTGTTGGAATCTGTAACGTACCCTCCCATTTGTCAAATTCCTGGAAGGGAACATGATGCCAATCTACAGGGCTTTCAAAAAAAAAAAAACTCATCCCATTCATTAGACTCATAGCCATAAAATTAATGTGTGCAAATGCAAATCAAACATATATGCACAGCGGAATAAGAACATCACCCACACACATCTTTCATATGCATTCAACATATCAATAATAAACATCAAATTAAAACGTTGCAGAGGTAGAATGCACATAGAGAACACTCATCTTCATTTGTGCAATTGCCCCCAAAAAACTAGCTATGTTGCTGCAACGTTCCACCCAACCATAGGCTAGTTGTGTTCATAGATCTCTCAACACAACTGCCACCCCCGAGCTGGGCATGAATCTTACAAGGAAAAGGAAACATTCTAGCTCATTCACAACCAAAGCAATAGATACCCATCTCAATCCCAACCTTCTTTTACACATAGCAACTCAAACTGGGCATGGATGCCCATTTCAACAATGGGATTTTATAGATAAGATGGCCATGGACTTTCCCAAATTGTGGGCACACCAAAAATGAAATGGAAATTGCGAAATCAACCCTCGGAGAGCAAAATCGTTTCCAGAAAATGTTTATGGCATTCAAGGGACAAAAATGACCTCCATAACCCCAAAATTGTGGCTCCCAAACGATCTATAAAAAGGAAAAATTGTCCCCAGGGAGAAACCCAATTTATTCCATAGGTTATGGGAGTTTCCAATGGCCAAAAGGGCCTCCTTGAAACCCCAAAACGATCTGTTCTCTTCACCTTTGGTAAACCAAACAAAAACACCCTCTTCCCAACTGAAAAACAAGGGAAATATAGGAAAACATGGAGGAAAAACGCTGAGGCAGCTCCAAAAATGTGAGAGGCAAAACTGGTTGATGGGTAATGGCTAGGGGAGCAAATTCATGGCTCTTTTATTGCCAAGGAATCAAAAACACGTTTTTCCATGCAGGGTGGTTTCCCATACTCAAATTTTGGACAGCCATACCTCTCATTCCCTAAGGCATTAACTACCTCAACCAACTCTTGGGAGAATGAATGATTGGGTACCAAAGTCAACATGGGTAGTTGAGTGTTTGATGGGTTATCTCATTGACACTTGGCTTGACTTGATTGGATCAAGGGTTTGAATGGTTCCCCCCCCCCCCCCAATTCCTTGTAAAATCATGCCTCCATCTCTTGTTGCATTGCATAGCTAGTTGTGGGTATTTTATTTAAAATGCATATTTACATAATATTCGCAATTCCATTGTGCATGGCTAGCACGTGAACCATATGCATTGAAAAATCGATGGCGGGGCCTTGGCCTTGAGCTCCTCACCACGATTTTATAACAATATTACATCATTTACGATTTTAATGCCATGGGGTCAAACTGGGGACATTACAGAATCCTTATGTATCTTACAGCGACAAGGTTAGACATCATGTATGGAGTCAGTTTAATCTCAAGATTCATGGAGTCACCAACATAATCTCATTGGCAAGCAAGTAAAAGAATTATGAGGTATGTAAGTGGAACAAAAGACTTTGGTATTTTGTATTCAACCTCAGAAAATTTCAAACTCATTGGCTACACTGACGGTGAAAATGGAGGCAACATAGATGATAGAAAAAACACATATGGAAACACATTTCATTTAGGAATAGGTGTTGTATCATGGGATTCAAAGAAAAAACCCATTGTAACTCTTTCTTCATCAGAAGGAGAGTAAGTCGCAGCTACAAGCGGTGCATGTCAATCTGTTTGGATGCGAAGGATCTTAAGTGATCTGTCGTAGAACCAGCAAGAACCCACATCCATTTACTGTGACAATAATTCAGCTATCGCACTGTCAAAGAATCATGTGTACCACAAGAGAACCAAGAACATCGATACAAGGTATCATTTTATCACAGAATTGATAAATAACAAAGAAATCTATTTAGAATTTTGCAGGTCTGAAGATTGGGTAGCAAACATCACAAAACCATTGGCAGGAAACACATTCCAATATCTGCGAAGTTTTTTGGGAGTGACAAGTTTTGCATAGTGAACTTCGTCATGCACAGAGCATGTTTGAGCTCTGAAATATTTTGTAAAATTTGCATTTTGTTTAATGATCCCCATCTGCTCATAATTATGAGTTGAATGTGCATCTAGTTCACGTGGCTCTATCAGTCACTCACTCAGTATTTTTGTTAGTGTGCATAAGTCGAAGAGATGTCACACAGTCAGTCAGTTTGGCAGAAGGATTCATGCACACTTCCTTGTATTTATTCAGCCATATTTGTATTCCGCAAGTCAAATTTCTTAGGTAGAAATTAATTACATTCTTTAATGTATTATAGTAGCTTCAAGGTGAAGCAATCTCAATTTTGTGTATATGTAGAAGAAGAAGAAATGAAAATCAAAGAGACAAAGAGAGGAATGGAGGAAGAGAGGAAGGAGAAGAAGAAATTGGTCGAGAGCAAGGAGAAGAAGAAATTGGCCATGAAATGTTTTAAGAGCCCAAGCTCTGTAAAATGGTGAAGTAAAACTCATATTTACGTGTGTAAATTTTGTTTACATTTACGGTATGTAAAAGAAATCAAGAGTTCCAAATATTTCATGGTGGTAAAAGTTCTATTTTAATGCTGAGTAACTTCAACATAAAATTCATTTAAATATTTGTATTCTTATGTTTTTATCAAGAAATATTTTAATATAAAGTTTGCTTAATATAAGTGTGAAGTAAATTTATGCGAAGTCAAGTTCTGCTAAGTTAATATTTGCTAAGTAAATGCTGGACGAAGTGAATGTCTTTGGTGAAGTAAAAGTTGGGGTTTCCATCAAAGTTCCAAAGCAAAGAAAAATAATTATTCTAAGCGGTGTGCTTTTCCCTTGACTACAACCAATCTACTACAACCATTTGATAAGTCTCCAAATGTTTCTGAATGGAACAGACACAAGTGTATCAAAATTCAAATGGATATCAGCATTGGAAAATGCCATACAATCATAAACCAAAGAAGCTATGGGATTTTCCAAGTCAATTGTAGTTGAAAGCCCACTCATAATATGACCCTTTTGGACATCCTAATGAATTTTCACTTGTGAAACTTCCATTTAAAATAAAGCTATCATGCTCTATAGACATTCAGGAGAAAAACTTTTAGACAAAAAAATTTAGGAGAAAAACATGCTAGAGTGATCCAATTTTTTGAGTTGTAACTTTTTTTTATCTTAAATGTTTTAAACATTAAGAAAAAATTTACCCCTCAAGAAATTGGATCCCCATCTTTTAATTTTTTAATTACTTTTTATTTTTGATAAGTTATGAGTGGACATGAAATTTTTTAATTACTTTTTATTTTTGATAAGTTGACAAATGTGACAAACTTGACAACATCTCTGCCATACTAAGTTGTAAGCACCCTTGCAACGAATTTGGTACAGGAATAGAATCTCAAAATAAAGAAATGGAAGCAAATCGAGATGCTTAGGTGTTTGTACAGCTTACTCAAGAAAGTAACATGAAGTAACATGAATATGTCTACCAACAATATTGACTTACCTTCTTAAGCCATGCCAATAAATGCTAATATGCATAATGCAAATGACAAAAACCTCATTGTCTAATAACAAAACAACTCTTATGGCCACACATTGCCAAGTGCATAATCATGAATGGTTATAACCTGAAAGTCTTTCATTAAAAACTCACTTTAATTGTCATAAAATATTACTGCCATTAACACTGTCCTATTTTACCATTTTTCACCCAGTGAGAGAACAATGTGATCATTATTAAACAAAGTCAACAACTTTACACATAGCATTTTGAGGTCCCCTAGCTGGCTAGGACTATCGATGTGTCTAGCCCTAATGTACATTTTCCAGCTCAATCCAACCATAAGTTTTGTGGAAAGAGAAAAGTCTCGAGTCTTTACAAAAGAAAGAAAATATTGGGTCTATCTCTCCATGTGATATAACGAAAGAAGGTTGAAACCCAAGAGAAACGTATGTCATTTCCGAATACCATTCAAGTGGTATCCTAGATCGAACAGCAAGCTAGCGAACAAAATGAATGGAGCACTACTTTGATGAAGCCTAAGGGACTTGACCGTAGAAGCTATACATGGAAAAGTTGACATCAAATCATTGTTGATAGGCATGTTAACTCGAAGATAGAAACAAAAGCTAATTAAGGATGGACAAGTACAGTATGAATCCTCACCACAAGCTATAAACATTGAGCCTATTATAGTTACTTCGAGAGAAGTCCCTGTGCCACTAACGAAGCGAAAGAAACATGTTAAACATGAAGTTCAAAGGATAATACCTTATTCTGATTATTTAGCTATCTTAGAAGTTATGAATGGCAGGGAATCTCATGTTTGAACCACATCTTATTTATTGCACACTCTTTGATGCAGGCATAAAGTTAAATGCAACATATTGTTCTGCTAGTGTGGGGCTTACAAGAAGTTATTTTTGCATACAATATTATAATGGGATTCAACATTATACAGTTGCAGTTGAGTTGTATGGAGCGACTTACTGTATTGTTCTGTTAGTGTGGGGCTTACAAGAAGTTATTTTTGCATACAATGTTATAATGGGATTCAACATTATACAGTTGAGTTGTATGGAGCGACTTACCTCCAGTAAAATGTAAACAAGGGGGACAATGGTGAAGAAACTGAATAAGAGGTAAGCATTAGTGATTTTACAGAAGGTATTATATATATTTGTTAAGTTTATGTATATGGATTTTAGGGGTTTAAGTGGATGATACATTGTAGTGGATCAAATGTTGCAAGTGCAAAGTATGACAACGCCACATATTTTCTCTTGTCAGTGCTTGAAAGAATGAAACTACGTGTGCAGATTATACTTGTCCTAATTGATGCACAGTGGAGACAGAGAGAAGAGAGCAGAGGTCTTTACATCAAACTGTCATTCCTGGCCACAAAGGATTTACCTAGACAGAATCTGAATGACTACATTGAACACAGGCGTTATAGGAGGCTGAGATAGGAGAGATGAGAGAGGGTGAGATCGCTGTAAAAGGGAGAAGAGGATGTAATAATTTGGTTTCTTATCATGTTGAAAATGAATGCAAATACTTGACAAACTACTTCCTGTTTATGAAGGGAATTATAGATGAATACTACCATCGAAGTGTGTCCTTGTATATTGAAGATCATGATTGTCTGATATTATTTGGAATTCAACGTGATTGAAAGTTTATGCAGTTGGATATGTAGGTAGTGGGTATTGAATTTTCAAAAACTATGCAGCCATAATTATGATAATAAAAATAATTTTTCATTCTTACAATCATAAAATTATAGTAAAAGGACCAAGCTACATGGCGCCAAAATTTTCGACACCCAATTTATTTAAAACTGAAATCAAATGCTTATCATATTGTGGCAAAGCACATTTTTATGCTCTACCCTTTCCCATCCGAAGCCGAACCTAACCACCTTCCTTATCTGCGCCTCTAATGTTGTGCCTCTAATGCTTAGAGATAAAAATGTTGAAGATTGAAACATACTATTAAGGTTACAAATATCATTCATTTATGTACAATTTTTTTAAAAACCAAAGTGTTCTTCAAATTTTTTTGGAAAAAATGTATATGATGTCATGTGTTTGTCTACTTGGAAACTATGGCACTTTAGTTTATGAATGTAGATTCTTATGTACTTATGATCAATGAAAACTCAACTTTTTATTTAATTCTTTTTATATATGTCAATTTGGAATAGGTTTATTAATGAAATATTGATTCTTACAATGATATCTATGAACAAAAATATGGTAATGTTTAATGTAGCATAATTTATTGATGGAAATGCAAAGTTTTGTTGTAATAATTTTATTTTTATTTTTTATTGAATCATTGGTATAGATATAGATGTGGAAAGGAAAATCTCAATTTTAATATTTGAAACTAACATGTGTGTTGATTAAAGGAGATCAACTTGTTAAATAATATCTAATCATATTCATTTAGAAAAATAATATTAAAAATGTGAATAGTCATATATTATGCTTATTAGAGAATGTGGTGTAAAAGATTTGTAAAACATGTATTTGGATATGATTATTTAGTAAAAATAAAGAAAAAATATATTTAATAAAAATAGGGTTTTTAATCGAAATATTCTTTTTTTTTCCACATAATTAATCGAAATATTCTTTAATATACCATTAGATTTTATAATTATAAATTAATAAAATATTCTCCATAAAAATCTTTAATTCATAATGTAAACTTTTATATAAAAATTTGCTAAATATTAAAAGATGTTTAGAATAACTAGAAGCTAAAAGGGAAGACCCTATAATTAAATGAAACTAATCAGCATCTCAATGCTTTGAGCAAAATTTTGGATATATGTATAGTCACTATGTGATTGATCTTTCTAAAGTGGATTCTAAATTAAAAACAATGTGATAGTATTGTTAAATGTTAAAAAAACATTGAAGAAAATTTTAATTAAAAATTGATAAATTTAACTATGCATTATTTTTTTTTAATTTAGATCAAATATGACTTATTATATAATGGAAATCACTAAATATAATGGAGAAAAATAATAAAAATACATGGATAAATAAGCAATCTTCAAATCATTACCTCCAATTTTCCTTACTCATAACCATGACCCTCAAATTCCAAAACCTCTCCATTCTCATTTCTTGCTCATGACCATGATATAAGAAAACATTGACATAGACAAGTTGGACATTTAAACTTACCCTTAAACCTAAAAACCATTCTCATTTCCTTTACATTATAAAAGTGATTGCTCATAAATCAAACTATATGTGATAATATCAAGTTGAAATATTATCATTAATTTAAGAAAAAATCATTAACATAAAACAAGATCTTAAATAATCATTTTCAAATGGAAAAAAACATAGGAGTTTTACAATTAATAATCTCATAAATCCCACTGTAATGTTTCCAATGAACTAAAGCCATGATCTAGATGTACTATTACAACGCAAGCTTTTTAAGATCTGTGTCTAACTTAACGGAGCTGAGTTAATATAGATTCAAAAGTAAACCTCCCACACATAAACAAACGTTGAGATCATAAGTATAATTACATTTACATTCTCTTACAAAGCCGTAATAACCGGAACTAATTTGACTATACACACAACGTCCAGCCAACATCCTTAACTTTACAATTCAACCCCAAAACTGAGTTAATATAGATTCAAAAGTAAACCTCAAACACAGAAACAAACGCTGAGGTCGCAAGTATCATTGTATTTGCATTCACTAACAGAGGCATAATAACCATACCTAATTTGAGTATACACACAACGTCCAGTCAACATGCCTTAACTTTACAATTCAGCCCCAAAATTTGTAGATTAAGAGGAAAAGAGACAAGTGATAAGACTTCAGCATGCGTATAGGGCAAATAATTCTAATGATCTGGATCTTCTATGCCAGAAGGAAGGCCATTCACCACCTTCCCTCCTAATCTTGTTGCCTTATTTGTGACTTGAGGTTCCCATCAGGATGTAGAGGAAACAACAACAATTCGTTATTGTTTCCATGTCTTCCTGCGTCTGTACCTCCACGAGGGTTGCGTCTGCCTTCTAAAAAATGACGCAGCCATCCGTCAATTGTAACTCCATTATCTAGCGTGTCGTTTCTCTTACTGACGTCACCAGGGGTTCCATATAGCGTTTCATTTCCAGTTGATTCTGGTGAACTTGTTAGTGTCTGATCATAAAGTAAAATATAGCATAAATTAGTAAGAAAACAACATTTTTGAAATTTGATTCCTGCAGGTGTTCATAAAACCTGCCAGAGATTATATGTTGAGGGTAAACTTACCGGCGGTGAAAACGGCGCCCTAGACATTGCTGCTTGCCCAATGCTGCTAAATGCTGAACTTAGACAAAGCTACAAAATAAGAATCAAATATGGAAACGCTTAGGATTATTCTAAAGCAACTTGAAACAAATTTAATTTACCATTCGTTATGGATGAGCAGATTGTTCCCGGGGAAACAATATCCTTTTGATTGATGGTGTACTCCCCCTTCGAATTCGTTTCCAGCTTCTGCTTCTTGATAGTGCGATTATTGTGACATACAGCTTCATTCTCAGCCAATTGTAAATTAGATCTCAGTGACAAATTAACTGGCAATACAGTGTCTGTTGGGGTACTGGATGCAGATTCTCGCGAATTTGCGAGTTCCTAATAGTAAGACAAATATAAACATTTAATATCTGAAATTTAATATAGAAAACAATGTAACATTAAAAACACAAAATCCATGTAAACAATTTATCTTTCAAACACTTTTCACAGTTGGTATTTCATTCTTTTAACTACGGCTGAAATAGATCTATAGTGATACTAATCCAATCATTAAAATGAATCTAATACAAGCAAATAACGAATAAAATTCTTCTTACCTGCAACGAGAACTCTGTCAATCCCAATCCCAATCTCAATGAGGGTTCAAAGGAACCCAATCTCAATGAGGATTCAAAGGAAGAGGTTGAAGACACTACGGTACAAAATAAAATATCATTATGAAAACAGTTATGAATATTCAATTGGCATTGGCTGGCTAAGAAAATAAAACAAACTATATCTTACCATTGGCTGGAGAGAAGCGTATCGGAGTCTGATAACTTCCAGCAACTTCGTTTTGCTCGGGAGACAATTCCTGCATCAATTCTTTTTGTTGCTGTCGCTTCCTACGTGAGTGATTATTTTGAAACCAATAAGATATATTCTTTGCCTCTACTTTGCCATAAACTTTCAGCTGATTGGTAATGTCGTTTACTCGTTCGCGACTAGGTTTTCTTTCACCTGCATTAAAGTGCTGTTCTAAAATCCGTTTCTGATCTTCGGTGGGTTTCCAACGATTGGATCCAACTTCTCTGTTTCCTTCCATGGAAACTCCTGCCTCCGGGGACTCTACAGAACTTAAATCAGAATCTTGGTTCCGTGGCGAGCTTAGATTCGTTACCTGTAGATGGACAGGTTGAAAGGAACGGAACCCACGGACCATGGTTGCTCTAATTTCAAAAGCCCTACTTAACAGAGATAAACAGATTGGAAAACCCTGAGCGAACTGAATTCCTCGCTCACCCAAATGAACAGATTGCAAAAAGCTGCACTTGCTGAAGCCCTAGCTCACCCAAATGAACAGATTGCAGACTGCACTGGCTGAAGCCCTAGCTCACCCAAATGAACAGATTGCAGGCTGCACTAGCTGAAGCCCTAGTTCACTGAACTGAACAAATTGCAAAACCCTAAGCCCGATGGGGAAATATATAGCAAATTTCAAATGTTGAAATAAAGCGGGAAAATGAAGCGCGCAATTAAAAAAAAAATATCCCCACACTATGGAAACAGAAACTTCACGATGATGATTGAGAAGGTGGATGGATGGATGGACATAGCGAAAACGTTTTCCACGGATCCGAGAGAACGACCCAATTAACAATTATGGATGGATTATTTAATTTGGTTACCGTGGATCTCGGACTCATAGTGAAAATCGCCCCTGGTTTTAACAAGCTTACATAATAGTCACCTTGGAAAACCCAGTAAACAGATTTGCGTAAAGACTTTACATTTGTAGTTGGACCAAACGAAAAATTAATAAAATGGGTTTAAATCCTTTAATCAAGTAGATTGATTTTAGTTTTCCTTCAATTGGCCTTAATTATTAATTAATTTCATTTTCCTTATTAATTAATTATTCGAGAATTAATAACTTCTCGAATAAAACAATTTCCCTACACACCCAAAAGGGGAGAGAGCCACATGTTCCCACTTGAGGATCCCGGTTTCTTTTAAATTATATTATAATAAGCATAGTTAGTAGTTTAAATTATAATAAGCAAAGAGAATCCTATCGTTTTCATGGGAAGGATTGATAAGTAAAGTTAGTAGTTTAAATTATATTATAATAATAATAATTTTTTAATATTTTAAAATAATAATAAAAGCTTCTAAGGAGAGATTATAGGATAAGTTTATGGAAAAAAATGTTGTTAATCATTTGACAAAATTTGTAAGGAGATTTTTAAAGGTTGATTGTTAATCTCTAACTTTTATATGGGGAACTTTAATAAAAAGAGATCCAAATTTTCTCATAAATACCATACAACAAGTATGTTTATGTTCATTTTTTTATTATTATTACATATCTATGTTGGATTTATATTTTGAGAATATTACATCCATTTTTTTAAATATGTTTTTTTTCTATGTGGTTCATGTTTTATGTTCAATGTTTTTTCCCTTTGAAAATGAACCGTTTTGATGGTTTGGAATAATGTTTCTTCTGGTTTTGTCTTTGATAGATGATGACAATTCATGATCATTATAGCTTGACAATGTTTACAAATCAAAGATGGTGTTAAGCTATTATAGATATGAATTATCCTCATTGTATATAATGAAGTTAAAAGCACTAGAAACACTCCTTTATAGTAGTAGAAATTTTTTTCACAAGGAAAAATTGAAGAGGTGTGGGACAGAGCATCTATAGCAAAATGCTGCTAAGATGGTGCAAGCACAACCTATTATAACATGGTGTCAATTGGGTCTAGTCCGAATGGTCGTGGGATGAATTTTTACTCTCCCCACCTAGGTTATAATGTCTTTGTGATCTAGAGTTTACCCTCGGTACCATCCTCGATGGTTTTCCATGAGAAAATTTACCTAGAAAAATAAAACCTATTATAACATAGTCTACAAATATGAAATGTAGGAAATCAAATAAGCTTCAGTAATATATAAATTTTATTTATGGACATTTGGTATAGCACAATGAAATTTATGTTCTTCCAACATTGATATTTCATTCTTTTTCTATAATATAGTGTATGTGTTTCCATTAAGGCATCGGTTTAGTATCAAAATGATGAAATAAAAAAAAATGCAATTTTAGATAAGAGCTTGTTATTATGTGCCATTGGTTTTCTAGATTATTTTAGTGTTAACTTTATATTAAAAAAATGATAGAATCAAAGAAAAAATAAAATTGTGGGCTCATGCAAGATCACATTTCACGGATTTAGTTTCATCAATCAATTTTATTTTACTTTTATTATGTAGGTCTCCATCTATACTTTCCCGCCATACATTTTGTTTTCCAAATGGATGAGCGAATAACAAGTTACACCATTAATAAAACACCTATGCAATTAATAAATATGATATACGTATAAATAAAAGTCACTATGAAATAGAAACTAATACTTTGTTTGGTAAGAAAACATATATTTATAATACACATTTAGAAAGTTTTGTAAGTGTGTGCAGCTTCGTTAGTAATCAACATGTGGTTCACAGGTAAGAAAGTGGTTGAAAATGACCTTAAGAATGGGGCACTGGAATAATGAAATTTTTGTTTTTTATACATCCCTCATTCTAAAGCTAAAACTAAAGCAACGAACTCATCCAACATGTCAAGGAAAAGATGTAGTCCTAGCAATTTTGTTTTGAATCTATAGAACATGAGGGATTCACTCAATAAACTGCTATCATAGCACATTCGTTCGTGGCATATGAAACAATACCCCTAATTTCACTAAATATTGGAAAATACCTTCCAAAATTGCTTTTTTTAACCCCCTCCAAATATGCCTTCCCAATTTTAAAAAAAAAAACATTTTTCACTAGATATTGTATGTATCAAATTTTTCATTAACATTTTTTATACCCCTTTATATTTCTCCTAGTATATTGTTATGATACCCCTCTTATGACCCCACATGCATTCTACAATGCACCTTGATTCTTTCGATGTATATTGTGGATGCACATTACTTCACCCATAATGCAATTACTCAACCGCATCTCATTATGATTTGCAACATCTAATGGTCTAATGAAGAGCTAGGAGATCACTTATTGTATGTCACTAGAGCCATTGCACATAGTACAACATTTAGATTGCATGTTGCAGTTCCCCAATCACCGACTAAGCCTATTGTGGGCTAGGTATCCAAGCACCCAGGGCCTGTAACAAGCTCTAGGTGGCTGACTTAACCTCCCAAGGCGTGTAATAGGCACACGTGGTTGGGTATTTAATCCCCCAAGGCCTATCGAGGGCCTATAACAGGAACTGGAGGCTTAGAGCCTCCCAAGGCACCCTAGGGTCTTGGATACCTTCATGGTATACAAACAAGTGAATATGGGATAAGTATAACAAAACTATTTACATATGTCTCATATGTTGAACTTTGCAACTCCAAGACACTAAATACAACCAGGTAAAATAAGTTTACAGAATCTCTATGGCATGTGCAAATAGTATACTTCTTAAAAAAATATCTGAACCTTTAAATTTTCGACGTTTCATTGACTTTCGACGTTTCAGGTACTTGTTTCTACAACATTAACAACATACCCAGTTCTACAATTTTTGACATGATCTGCCAAGAATACATAGCTAAAAATAATCACTACCTCCTATAATCCTCTGTCATGTTTGTATCAAAATAATACTAGTCATAAATCCATTTTTAAAATTCTCCATAGTTGAAATTATAGTGCTCGACTCCTCCGTAATATTTTCTTCTCCCAACCATTCATTTTATAACAGAAACCTTTGGACATAATGCGATAAGATATTTGATAAAATATGTAACACACAGTTTCCCTCTATGATCACAACTTCTTCCACATGTGATGTATACGTGACCTTTCATAACTTTTCCTTAAACTCTACACTTGGTTTCAAATGCTAATAACATATGATAAAAAGGTATACATGCACAATGTCCATGAATTATATCAGACAACTAAAAGATCTATAAATAACAAGAGCCATGAGGTGGCGATGTCCTCGACATTGCACCTGTTGTAGGTTGTCATTGCTAGAAGTTTCTACCAAAGAGCAGCAAGTTCTATAGAGATTTGGTCAAATTCCCTAAAGAAGCTGTAAGGACCTCCCATCCTTTACAGAAATATAATTTGTTTTTTTCCTTGGATTACCTGACTAAGGACCCATCAACATAGCATATCAAATATATGCATCAATGCATCTTTAAAAAATTTTCAGCAGTGTGCTCTATGAAGCTATCAACGGCCTTAAATGTTACTAAAAATTGCTAAAACATGAATAGGAAAAAGTTACAAGCAATGAATCTTGTATGGAGACATCCCATAGCCACCATAATAAGGCTTCAATAACATAGAAAATTGAAATGCAATATGTCCAGAAACAGTAAAAATGCAAGTTAACCAATCAAGAAACCATCATCTTTTCCACCTTTCTTCGAAATTCTAAGATATAACAAAATAATCATTTGTTTTGGATATTCAATTTTTCCAAGTCCTTCATTGGGTGAGAGCCGAAATAATATTGGATAACATTTTGGCATTGCCATTTAATCACTCAAGCAGTCTAACTGTTCAACCTCTTATACCCATACAGATAAAAATAAAGCAGATTATAGCTAAACTTTAACACACAAACATCTAAAAAAAAAGATAAGCTAAGGGCTTAGGCTTATGGTACAATGAAACTGTATGGACAAGCAAAGGGAGTAGGAACAAAATTTAACTCACAGTATTGTTCCATTCATTGTTTCATGTGAATGAACCTGTTGTGAAGTATTTAGTTTGCAATCAAGCTTAGAATATTTTGCATTTCATACCACAGCATCATAGTAAACATTTCCATAATTGGCTTTCTTCCAAGATTTCCTTGACAAGAAGGAAGAGTAGGGTATCTAACAAAATACTTCAAATATAATGTAACCATAGAAACATAATATAGAGGTGCAAATTTTGATGAATATCAATGAATTTCTTAAAATTCAGAGCATTGTTAATGGATACCAATGAAAATTTTAAAATTCCAAGCCAATAATGCTAATTTGATTCCCAAAAATTGCATTGTGACTCACCTGAATTTGAACTTCAATAATATATGGATTCGTATTGTGGCTGAACTCAATTTGAACTTCAATGACATCTGTATCTAGAATGTCACATGAATGTCATTGATCTCCAGGGCCAGCCATTTCCTCATCACCTCAGTCAAATTCAGTGTCACTATCTTTGTTGTCTTCCACTTCCTCTCCCTATCCCCCTCCCAAATCGTTTTCCTTCACATAATGAATACAACATTCTAAAACACAACAAAAAAGAAACGAATGATAAAAATATGCTAATGATTATATATTAAAACATAATTAGCATACATTTTCACCCAAAAGTCAATCAATCTTGTAGTGCTTGAGCTAACAGAGGGCATAGTTTTTAATGTGTTCATACAACCAAATAAAAATATACGTGTTCTCTATATCTAAGGTTTCAATTTAAGGGAATGGAAAATTAGTTGTCTGCCAACTGAGTAAACACACCCACAAGACTGTTGTTGAAGAAATATTTCTATGCGCTGAACAAATAATTCAGGTAATGAGCATAAATACATGAAGTGAATCAACAAATTTGTTGGAGTAAATTTTAATGCAAATTAGGACAAGCGTTGATGAATTCACCTTTCACCTTATGGTCATAAGCATCTATGTCTTGCATCATTAAGGCCCCAGCCTCCACATTTAAAGGATCGTCTGGATTAGGATATAATAGAAGTTGAGGAAGAAATTCTTCAAATACATTCACAAGATATGAAATACCAATAAAGAAGTAAGCAATAAATTGACTAAAAGATGTAGTATAGTAGATTGTTGTAAACTAAGATGAAAAACATAATATACTTATTTTTAGTAATCAAAGAAAAACTCAATTTTTGAGTAATCAAGAAAAGTTGCAAGGTTAGATTTTATTCCTTTCTTTCCTTACTATGGATTGGAGTCCAAGTTTGATTGATAACGTCTAGACAAATGGCGGTAGACCTGAAGTTCCAAGAAGATGAATCCTAGTTAGTAAAATAACTCAAATGGAACAATTACAGTGACTCGACACAACTAGTTTTCAGTCTAGTTAAAATTTTCAGTTTTCTTTGGATAGTCTACAAATTTTATGTTTTCTTAGACATTACTACTTGTGTGCATAGAGTACAAGTAGCCCTTTCATGTATCTCAGATATAATCACAAAAGTAGCATGAACAAGTGTAACACTTTATGTTATATAGTTGGATTATATAGTTAATGTTCCACAAGCTTCATAGATTGCATGCACTACAAAGTACAAACCAGGGTTCATGAGGATGCATCCCCTACATACGGAGGACACAGGAATGGGGCGGGGATATCCTCTACATTTTTCTATTGACTGAGAATGCCACGGGATGGACCTCCAAAGAGGTTTTCCAATTAATTTGGAAGCATTTAAAACATCCACATTCAAAACAACCAACTTCTTCTACGGTTCTTTGTCTTCCATCCATTTAAATTATTGCCAGGCTAGTTCATGAAAATCAAAGACCAAGTTCATCTAAAACATCATCCAACATAAGGAATGCTCATTCCAACCTAATTTAATTCCATAAATTTCCCAATATAACACATCCCTGACATTTAATCCTAGTTTTCTAGACTCAGATATTCTGCAATACTGAACTAGCAGGCACAAAACTAACTTTCTGAAAAGGAGAAGACCACTTTTGGATTATGATTTTGCAAAAAATGCAGTAGGTTGTACACCAATGATTAGTCTCTAAAGAATTTCTAGTAATAAGACCATCTTTTAATGATTCATCACGATACATTAATACCACCAAGCTCTGAAGGTGTAACAATATGATGGTTTTCTCTTCGATCAATATTCTACTTTGATTTTACTTTCGCTATCTGTGCCAACACATGTTGTACTTACAGGACCTTCCAATGGATCTAATAGTTGTTCAAATCCTCGGTTGCACAAGAATGCCTGAAAATCCACATTGTTACCACAATCATCTTCCTTCTCTAATAATAATAAGAATTGAAATGATATAATGGGCAATAACCATGTACTGTGCTTTTAACTTTTCTACCTGGAAATATGAGTTATTTACAACTGTCATCATTAACCCACCTACTCCATTCAAGTCAAATGGAAGACATCTCATTTCTTAAGTGTTGCATTAAGCTTTGACCTCTAGCTTTCAATCCCAGTCACCCTCTTCCTCCACCTAACATAAAGGATATTTTTCATGATTAACCTCTATTTTTTCATGATTGAACTGTCTTATGTTGAAATTTTGCATTTATGTCACAACCAATTGGTGATTTTCCTCTTACCCTGAAACTGTAAAAACTTTCTACCTCTCTACTTATCTTGGCACGGAGTTCTAAAACTACAAATAATAACAATAAAAGATTGCTGAAAACTTGAAAGCTCTATTTAACATTCACTGAAAGGGTATAGCATTTATGACATTCCTTCTCTCATCCAATTCTAGAAAACTCGCACTTTCTTTCCTCTCTTTTGTGAAGCTTGATCTGCAGTTTCCATATGAACTTGTAAGTTTCCTTCACATATCTCAAGGAGCCTATGATACCGTGAAATTAGACATCAGATTGTTAACACAGTCCATCATAAAAAAATTTAGAGACATAATCAAACCAAAGGATTCTTCTAATTAAGGTCCTCCAAAATGTTATAGGACAAATATTTTTGGCAACATCTACTTCCAGTTCTGATAAATATTAAAAATACTGCTGAAATTATTCCTTCCAAACCTCAAACTTGATAATAGACTGTTCTTAGGCTTGTTCAATGAAAGTTATGATGAAAAATATTTTTTGTTCACAGTGCAAATAGTAATCAAGATTCAATGCACAACCAATATTCAATAAGGATAGACATACTGCCCAAGATTTTCAAGTAGTGAGACATGCAAAACTACATAAAGTGGACTTATCGATCCCTCTCAAGAAACACCCCTTCGATATTTGCAGAAAAAATACCAATAACACTGGAATTACAAAGAGGTGCAATCACTAAAGATCACTCAACTTAAAAATTTATGTGCATTGAGCGACAGATTGTGACACTTTGAAAGTCAATCCATGTTAAGCTCATCTAGGATGATCAAGTAAAGAAATATAAACAATCAGTATGAGGAAGTGTCAATGAAGCTGAGCGTAGTTTTACCATCACCAAATCTCCTTTTAATTACACAAGATCCAACTCTAAACTTTTAAGTCATTTCTTAGCTTTTAAATCCAATAGGAAATTGATCACCTGATTCTTTTTCAAAGATAGGTATTCCCTCTTGAACAATAAATCTGCTGCCATTTGAGTAGTTGGATGGATACATAGATCAAAATTTGACGTAAACACCTAAAAAACAAATCAAAGTTACAATGATTTTGTTCTAAGCCTAAGCCTAAGAACGATGAATGTAACCATGGTATGCAGTACACTTATAAGGCATACAGTTTGGCATCAAGGCCAAGACCAAGTTCACTAGAAACAAAGAAGCATGGAAGACAGGGATCAAATGCTCTGCCTCGAGTAAGAAGATCAGAACAAAGGGGAAGGTCCACCTTTCCAACTCACAGGTCAAATATGTATGAATAGCCTAAAATGATTGGTGGTGTGTGAAGAGTAGTCACCTAAGTTGTACTGCTGAAACTATTCAATTACAAGAAGTTGACTGCCCATCACAAATATTCTCCAACCAAGAATCTGAAAATAGACGACACTTGAGAAAGCATGCAAGTGAAGAATTTTGGTAACTATACTGTTCAAAACCTAATATGGGGGTAGTGCAAGAACATGATTACAAGTCCATTTGGAAAAAAATCCAGAGAGTTTGTCTCAGAAGATTCAAGAGGACTTGAAAAGCCTGGAAAACAATGTTACAAATCACAGCTGCTGCAACTAAGTCTGAGTAAGATGTCACAGTCAACCCCACAGTGGAAGAAGAGCACAGGCAGGCAGTTGCTACAACTAAGTCTGAGTGATATGTCAACCCTACAGTGGAAGAAGAACATAGGCACGTGCTCCCCAGGAAAACATCAAATTTATTTTCAAGCACTATCTATGTTTGCAGACCTGTATCGTTTAATGAGATTGGATGCACCACTTTTTGTATGTGGGTCGACAATAGGTATTCCTTTGATTAGAGCACTCTGGCCTCCATGGTAGATCAACTCTGGTTTTGTAATCAAGCATTGTCTACGTTTACATTCCTCTATGTTATTCATTATGCGTTATTGTATTAGCTTGGTTGTACCACTTTTTGTATGTGCATTGACAATAGGAATTCCTTTGTTTAGAGCAGTCTGGAACCCACAGTAGGGAAACTCTGATTTTGTATTCCTGAATAGAAGACTAGCCCTTGTATATACTTTGTCTACATTAATATAAACACTTTGGCATAGAAAAAAGGATACATCGCAGAAACCATAGAGACAGTATTCCCATAGATACATATACAGGGAGAGGGTTGATCCTGTAACTCAGCTCAAGGACCCCTATTATTTTATCAAATCAATGGAGTTTACAGAAGTTAGAGCAGCACAAATGCATAAAGATAAATAAGCTTACCTAAATAAAAGTGAATTTTACAGCTATTTTCTTATTTGTATACGTTCTTGGAAATTTCATCATTTAACCTATTATCTCTAGGATTGTTCCTAAGATTTACTTAGCCTTTATTTATTTTCTGTATATTTTTTCTATCAGTTCAGCCTATACTTTTCCCATTCCTTAAACATTTTTTCCATTAGTTATCTTTTCATAGTTTAATTAGGATTTGGCTCTAGTTCATACTTTTTATTTCAAAATAAATTTCATTTTCTTGCATTAACAAACATTACAAATGCTTGTGAAGCTCTAAATATTATAATTTTGATTTAAAATGGTGAACTGACAGCTTTTGTTGTAATTTCAAATTTGAAAATGCTATCAGTTTCTGAAAAATGCTGTCAGTTTCGAATTTCAAATCATGATTTAATAAGGTTGTAAATGCTTGTAATTTTAATTCGTTGCAATCATGATTCGAAATGTTTGGGGGACCTATAAGTCATATATGCATGAATTTAACATATGGTCGACAACATGACTACCTTCTCCATTCGACATTTGGCAATCAGGCTAGTACACCGGTTAGGATCATGAGTAGGTTTGTTCAGCATCGAAATTGGTGAATGCTATGGACAGAAATGAAATATAGGGAATGTATCAAGTAAATTAGGGTCTGTTAATCCAGCTAAATTTCCATGCAGGTGCAAATAAGGGTTTCAAAATTGAAAAGAGGTTATCAATATTGAGAGTTTATGTATTGTAACAGGATCCAATGGATGAAATTTCCACGCAGAGCCCGAAGAAAAAACCTGGAGGAATAATATGCAGAGTTGAGCCCAACAACATTGAATGGATTTCCCAATTTCCTTTGACAACAAGGTTAATGAAAAATGCTGGATGGTTTATATTTTGTGAAAGGTTACAAGGGTATAACCTTCAAGAGACAAAGGCATTTATAAAAAATTACAAAGAAAGAGTGGTCGATTTCAAGGATTTCAAAATTGTGGTAAATGAGCAGGTTGTTGCAGAAGTCACATGTATCATTGCTGAAGGTGAACAATGGTTCAAACAACAATAATTTGAGGGAGATTATGGCGATTTCATGTTACCAGGGTTTGAAATTTTGAATTGGAGCAATGGCGTGCAAATAAGCAAAATAAAACCTAATTGGCAAATTCCACTCGAGGTAATCCAAAATTACATTACCTGTGATGGTCGGTTTGATAAGGTTTTAAGATGCCATGTTAGGTTATTAATGCATTTACAAGGATGAAAGAAGTTAAATCTTCCATTTTAAATGTGGAGGAGTATGCAAAAAATGGTTTTATCAGTTCAAAAACGGCCAAAGCACACCGACCATTCTATCTTTCACCAAGGGCTTATTAAATTGTTGATTTTACACCATTTGAAGCAAATAGGCAAAGACTAGCACCAGTTTATTCGTGAACAAGGGTTTGAGACTAAAGAAAAGAAGAAATCCACCAAGAAGAAAGGTCAAGAAAGCAAATCGTCAGATGGGAAAGAACAGTGTGAAAATTCTGGAAAAGAGCAAGATACTGTTCAAACCCTGTTGAACATTGATGAAGATAAACCAATAAATAGTGTAAATTCAGAAAAGATGGATTTGGGGCCAAGGACCAGAGCCAGAGCTAAAGTGGCCACAGAGATTAGATTGTTAAAACTACCTGTAGGAAAACATCAAATTGTGCCGGTGAATGAGTCCAATGATGAGATGAATATATAGGAAAAAGATACTCTTGTAAATGAAGGTGAGGGTTCTATTGATGTATAGATACATGTAGGGAAAATACCTAAAATATTTGTGGAAAATAAACAAAGGCATATAAAAAATCAAGCTTCAAGCTTTGGCATAAAGAAGGATAATATTGTAGTGGATGCAGAGGAAATTAAAAGAGTCCCGGAATTGGATTTGGTAAAGAGATCTTTGCAATCTTATAAAGAGCAGTGTCGTTACTTGCACGGTATTAATGAAATTTTGATGATATCGAACATAAGATTGCGAGAGGAACTGGAGTAGAGGGATATTGATTATGAGAAGCTAGCAGTGATTGCCAAGGATACTTTGCAGAAAAAGAAAGTTATGAATGAAGAATGCAAGCAGATGAAGGCCCAGCTAGACCAGTTGAAGGGGCGAGAGCGCAATGAAGATGCGGAATTTGCCAGGTTACAACGAAGATCACAATTTTTAAATGAAATGGATGATTTAGCTGAGTCATCAAGAAGTCTTTAGTTTGTCTTCTACAATTAAGAGATAAGATATCCTAGGTGTCAAGTTGTTATGATTAGGTTTGCTTGTTTTAACAATTCGATAGAATTAGACTTTATTTTAAAAACTCTGTCTTATTTTTTGGAGTGATTAGATCCAATGTAATAGGATCTAGTAACTGTTTTCTATTTTTGAACAAATTTTCTATAAATAGGACATAGATAGAGGTAATAAGGGTTGGAACTGGAGGAACATGATAGAAGTTTGATTTTAAGGAGTTCTTTCATGCAATTTGTATGTATTTCTTATGTTAATTTTTGCAGAAGATGACTGTTATGAATTAAAAATATGATCTTTGAGCCATTTCTTTTTCAATTTATGAAGTGTATGCTTTTGGTACTCTGTCCATATGTGGTATAAATTCCATGTTATGATTCTTCCAAATAGTATATAACTATGCCCTCATCATGAAATATATTTGAGCTTTTATATTCATAGCCTTAAGATCACAGTCTTTCTTCTGCTTCTATTCATATATTGAGATGTTATATTATACCTATCTTTTATTTCCTTTTAAATATTTTAAATAATTCTGTTTTCTGCTTCCACGAAACAAAACTGAAACAGTCATTGTGTAGATGCCTTATTCCTACAACCAAGATCTCCTTAAGCTTGATCCCCAGTAGTCTAGCATCAACTTGAGGGATAACATCTTTTGGCGTCGTTTCCGGGGACGAAGACACGAAAGTATATCTTCCCTGGGTGTTGACACTTTTATAGCTGGTTTTGAGAGGTGACAGAATCAGTACATTTGTTTACAGACTACATTCACCTGACAGTCAGAAAGTTACAGTGGCTTCAAAGCCAATTGTTATAAGAGGGAATCCTACATCTCCTTTACATGAAGGAGTTTTTGATCCATAAAAGATTATCAGGGAGGCTAGAAGGAAGTTAAATTTTCCATCATCCAGTAACCTTCAGTTTTCCACTAATGATGCACAATTAGGACCTTCCTCTTTAAATCCTGTGAGTATTCAAGAAGAAAATAAGTTAGATCTATCTCCGAACATCCCAGAGGTGGATAATCTAAATCCAACACAGGTTGGTGAATCCAATGTTTATTCAAACCCCCTATCTGTAAAACATAAACATGTCCCTGAAGAAGTCTTTACCCTAAAGTCTTTGACAGTTCCTGAGATTCCTCTCACGAGTAGAATCTTCATTGGCCAATTGAAGATAGAAGTACCTTCTCCCCCACAAACTGAACCCCCATCTCCTTCACAGGTAGCCCATCTTTCACATATAGTGCAATCTTCAACTCTACAACATCAACCAATTGTTATTCAGACATCTCCTTCACCAAATATGGCTGGTCAACCTCCTGATATGTTTGACCACATGGTAACAACAAGATATGACCCATTAGTTATGCCCAGACCCTTAAATACTATGCCTGGTGGGGATTACCAGAAATACTTTCCCAGATTTGATGACCAAGGTGGTAGGACTGCAGAAGAACACTGGGACAAGTTTTGTAGTTATGCTGATTATTACAACATTGAAGCTAGGGATGTGTGGATGAGAATGTTCATTCAAAGTTTGGATGGAGAGGTGAGAAAGTGGTTCAGGGAACTACCAACAAATTCTATAGATAGTATGGAGGAATTACACCATGTTTTTATCAGGTAGTGGAGAGACACAAAAGATTATCTCTACTATTATACAGAATTTACATCTTTAAAAAGAAAGCCCGATGAAGCTGTTGCAGACTTTTCCAAAATTTTTAATAAAATGTATAACAAAATTCCCATAGAAATTAAACCTACTAAAACTGCAGCCAAGTTAAATTATGCCAATGCCTTTGATCATCATTTTCCTTGTGCTTAAGAGAGAGAAAAGCAGTGTCATTGATGAACAAGTAGGATGCAGCTTTAGAAGTTGAGTCTAACATTTTGGCATCAAATAAGCTCAGAGAAGAGGATGAGTATCAAAAGATAGATCGAAAGGGTAAAAAGGAGATGATGCCCTCTTCTTTTGTTACAAAAGATGCAAATATAAAATATGACGAAATGCATAAGACTATAAAAGAATTGTCTGCAAAGCTTAATAGAATGGAAATGGAGAAGAAAAATCAGAACAGGCCTGCCTATGATAATGACAATAGAAACCCAAATAAATTTAGGTGCCCTTATCCTCCCAGATTCATGTCCAAGGAGAGAAGGAACAATGACATTGAAAGGGAGAAGAGAGAGAATGAAGATCAAAAGGTACAACCACCTTTTCAGAACAATTTAATAAGGGAGGATGATCCTTATGAAACAACATTAGAAGAGAATGAAGAGTCAGACAATGATATTAATCAACTGGATGATGTATATGCTTCTAAATTTATAACTAGGGATGATTACTATGCTGCATCAGAGCTTAATTATGGAGAAGGAAGTGTTAATGAGCAGCAATCTGAAATTTGTTAGCAACAAAGATCATATGGACTTAGGTCTGGGGTAAAACAAGCTGTACCATTCAAAAAGAAGGTGGAATTCGTGCCCACTAAAGAAGCATTGCCTTCTACAGAACAGTAAGAACTATAAAAAGATAAAAACAGCCCTGTCAAATTAGCAGAAGGAGGTAATATGCTTGGTTTTGATTTGGAGCATGAGATAAATAGAATCAAGGTTCCCATCCCTTTAACTGAATTGATAAGGAGCAGATCTTATAGAGAACCTACCATGAAAATCTTGAACTCATCACCTGTTCATGCCTCAGAAGATGTGATAAATTTGTAGGAGAAAGATCCTACCCTTATCACTGGTTCAAAAGCATCTGACCAGTTCGAAATAAAATCCTGTTATCCCCCACCTTTTTATATTACACTTACCATACATGACCAGATGTTGCATAATTGTCTTTTGGATTCAGGTGCTTCGCACAATATTATGCCAAAAGAGGTTATGGAAGCCTTAGGATTATCTGTCACAAAACCTTATCATGATTATATGCTTTTGATTCCCAAGCTGTCAATTGTTTAGGAGTCATAAAAGACCTTATAGTCAACCTTACTCAGTTACCTATGAAAAGTGTTCTCATGGATGTTGTAGTGGATGATATCTCTCCTAAGTTTGGCATGTTGCTGTCAAGATCATGGGCTAAAAAGATAGGAGGCACTCTCCAAATGGATCTATCATATGCTTCAATTCCTATATTTGGAGGTGAATAGAGAAGGTTATACAGAGAGGTGCAGTTGGCATTTCTAGTAAGTGATGACAGAAATCCTACAAATCATCCAATTTATACAGTACAAGAGGATATGGGTTCATGCATGTTACAGGTAAATGATGATGATGCCGGGGTTTTGCAAGTTCGGAAAGATAGTTCAGTTCAATGTGACATAGAAGAAAAGGAATGGATTTGGCAGATGTACTTTGATGGGTCATCAAACAAAGATGGAGCAGGGGCTGGTGTGTTGTTAATTTCTCCTAGAGGTGAGATGATTTCATTAATGTATAAATTGGAATTCCAAACCACAAATAATACTGCTGAGTATGAAGCACTAATCCTTGGATTGAGGGCTGCAAAAGATATGAATATTCAAAATCTTGTAGTGTTTGGCGACTCTGAATTGATAATTCAGCAAGTGAAAAGTATTTATCAGGTAAAGCCGTAATTATTGAAAGTTTACAGAAATGAAGTGTGGGATATGATAGATAATTTTTTCTGTGCTTTTAATATAACATATATTCTAAGAGATTGTAATCAGATTGCAGATTCATTGGCATTAGCAGCAGCATATTTTAGAATTCCTAAATTGACACACATAAAGTATCCAATTGATGTGAGGTATAGGCCAGCAGTCCTAGATGATATTAAACATTGGAGGGTTTTCCAAGATGAGCAGGAAATAAAAGAGTTTTTAGAATTAATTGAAGAGTTTACAGATGACCAGGTTGACCTAGATGAAGACTTAGATCTGGCTGAAATGTCTACTCATGCAAAATAGTTAATTGCTGATCAACAAAATTCTGGATTTAAAGAGCAATTTTATCCCTAAGGGACTTGTTCCATTAGAGAGGCTGTTTTCAAATAATGATACATTGTTGAAAAATAATTTTCAGACCACTGAAGATATTGTAATCAACTGTAATATTGAGTCTGTGGCAGAACCAAGGATGGTTAAGATATCTAAACAATTATCAGAAAAGGATAGAAACAAATACGTCATTTTGTTGAATGCATTTATAGATATTTTTGCATGGTCATATGAGGATATTGAAACCCGTGACACTGATGTTATTCAGCATAAGATCCCATTAAAGCCTAATACTAAGCCTTTTAAACAAAAAATAAGAAGGCTTAATCCAACACTTTTACCAGTCATTGAAAAAGAGGTGAATAAACTACTAGATGCCAAGATTATTGTTCCTCTTAGGTACTCCTCTTGGGTAGCTAACCTTGTTCCAGTACGCAAGAAAAATGGGGAAATAAGGTTATGTGTATATTTTCAAAATTTAAATAGATCATGCCTTAAAGATAACTATTCATTGCCTAAGATAGATCATATTTTGTAGAGAGTGATTGGTGCATAAAGAATTTCAATGATTGGTGGTTTCTCTGGTTATAACCAGATTGCGGTTCAGCCAGAGGATAGAGAGAAAACAACTTTTACAACCCCCTAGGGTACATTCATGTATGACAAAATGTCTTTTGGGATAATGAATGCAGGTGCCACATTTCAAAGGGAAATGGATATAGCATTCGTAGGTGAGAATGAAAAGTTTGTGGTCATTTATCAAGATGATATCACGGTCTTTTCTACATCTGATGAAGAGCATTTGAAACATCTGAAGCAAACTTTTATGAAATGCAGAAGATTTGGGATGTCATTGAACCCAAAAAAGTCTCACTTTGCTATGACAGAAGGTAAGTTATTGGGTCACATAGTTTCTGCAGATGGGATTAAAATAGACCCTGAGAGAGTGAAAGTTATTTTAAAGATTGCTATTCCCAGAAATAAAAAAGAAATCCAGTCTTTCATAGGAAAAAATAATTTTTTGAGGTGGTTTATTCCTAACTTTGGTGAAACTATTAAGTATATTAATGATATGCTTAAGAAGGAAAGGGATGTAAGATGGTCTCAGCAAGCCAAACAATCATTTGAGAAAATTAAGCAGGCACTGGTAAAAGCACCTGTGTTGGCAGCCCCTGATTACAACAAGGATTTTGCAGTGTTTTCATTTGCATCAGAAGAAACAATTGCTGTTGTGTTGTTGCAAAACAATTCTGAGGGATTAGAGCAGCCCATATCCTTTTTTAGTAAAACATTAAGGGATTCAGAGTTGAAATATACTAGTATGGATAAATAGGCCTATGCTTTGGTAAAGGCACTTAAATTTTTTAGAATATATGTACTCCATTCTAACGTTTTAGCCTATGTGCCTACATCTGCTGTTAAGGAAATCCTAGTACAGCCGGACAGTGAAGGAAAAAGGGGTAGATGGATTGCAAAAGTGATGGAATATGATGTGGAGATCAAGCCCACTAAATTGGTGAAAGGGCAGGGCCTAGCAAAGCTTCTCTCAGAATCAAATTGTCAAATAATGGATTTGCATATGATGGCAGAAGGTGCAGAAGAGGTCGAAGAACAAGTCTACATCAGCAAGTATGATGACAGTCCTTCGTATGTTGAAATTGTATATTTCCTGTTACATTTACAGTGTCCCCAGGAGTTAAGTAAAAATGAATGCTGATCAATAAAATTGAAAGCTCTCAAATATGTGTTGATTGATCAAGTATTGTACTAGAAGGATCCTTGAGGAATACTTCTGAGATGTTTGGATAAATCAGAAGCAAATAATGTCATTGAGGAGATGCACGCTGGTGTGTGTGGTGGACACAAATACTGGAAGGCCACAGCCTTCAAAATATTAAGAGTAGGGTATTACTGGCCCACTCTTTTCTCAGATGTATACCAACAGATTAGGGCTTGTGAAAAATGTTAGAAGTTTCCAGGTAAACATCAGTTACAGTCATTACCCTTGAAACCTATTTTAGTAGATGCTCCTTTCCAACAGTGGGGTCTGGATTTTATAGGTGAAATTCATCCTCTGTCTAGTGGCCAACATAGATGGATCTTAACTGCAACATATTTTTTCACCAAATGGGTAGAAGCCATTCCTACCAGAAGAGCCATAGACCAAATTATCATTAATTTCCTGCAAGAAAATATTCTCAGTAAATTTGGGTGCCCTAGAAAACTCCTTATTGATAATGCCCTTGCATTCAAATCCAAAAAGATGATAAAATTTGCTGAAGACCATAACATTTCCTTGAGACAATCTACACCCTATTATCCCCAGGGCAATGGACTAGCAGAGTCCAGCAATAAAAAAATTATAAACACTATCAAGAAAATGTTATATGAGAATAAGAAAAATTGGGAAACTAAATTAAGATTTTCATTATGGGCAAACAGAGTTACTTTAAAGAAAGCTATCGGAACCACTCCATTTCAAATAGTGTATGGAACTGAAGCAGTATTCCCAATTCAATTGATGACTCCAGTAATTAAGTTTGTGCAAGAATCTAAAGAAGAACAAGAAATAAAGAAAAGGAGAACATTTCAGATAATTCAATTACAGCAAGAAAGGGAATCTCTCATAGACAAAGCTAAAATACACAGAAATAGGATGAAAGAACGCTTTGATAAAAAGGTAAAAAGAATATGTTTGCAGTGGGTGATCAAGTGTTGAGATGGGATGCCAAATCTGAGGATAAAGGAAAACATGGTAAGTTTGATGCTCTGTGGTTTGGACCATTCATAGTGATGAAAAGTTTGGGAAACAACACCTTTGTTCTACAAACTTTGGGAGGTAATGAGATTCCAAGTCCAGTTAATGGACGCTTTTTAAAGTTGTTTCATACTTGATTGAGATGACAGGTTTTTGTATATATTCATTGTACATATCAGTTCAAATAAGTTCAGCAGACTCCAGTTCAATAAGACAAGTTTAAGAAGGCATAGTTCATAATGTTATTAAGATCTTATAGAGAAGACCTTATCCCCAGACGGAGCCAGATGTTATCTATAGGATTGTTCCTAAGATTTACTTAGCCTTTATTTATTTTCTGTATATTTTTTCTATCAGTTTAGCCTATACTTTTCCCATTCCTTAAACATTTTTGCCATTAGTTATATTTTCATAATTTAATTAGGATTTGGCTCTAGTTCATACTTTTTATTTCAAAATACATTTAATTTTCTTGCATTAACAAACATTACAAATGCTTGTGAAGCTCTAAATAATATAATTTTGATTTAAAATGGTGAACTGACAGCTTTTGCTATAATTTCAAATTTGAAAATGCTGTCAGTTTCTGAAAAAATGTTGTCAGTTTCGACTTTCAAATCATGATTTAATAGGGTTGTAAATGTTTGTAATTTTAATTCATTGCAATCATGATTCGAAATGTTTGGGGGACCTGTAAGTCATATATGCATGAATTTAACATATGGTCGACAGCATGGCTACCTTCTCTATTCGACATTTGGCAATCAGGCCAGTACACCGGTTAAGATCATGAGTAGGTTTGTTCAGCATCGAAATTGGTGAATGCTATGGACAGAAATGAAATATCGGGAATGTATCAAATAAATTAGGGTCTGTTAATCCAGCTAAATTTCCATGCAGGTGCAAAGAAGGGTTTCGAAATTGAAAAGAGGTTATCAATATTGAGATTTTATGTATTGTAACAAGATACAATGGATGAAATTTCCACGCAGAGCCCGAAGAAAAAACCTGGAGGAATAATATGCAGAGTTGAGCCCAACAACATTGAATGTATTTCCCAATTTCCTTTGACAACAAGGTTAATGAAAAATGCTGGATGGTTTATATTTTGTGAAAGGTTACAGGGGTATAACCTTCAGGCTACGAAGGCATTTATAAAAAATTACAAAGGAGTGGTCGATTTCAAGGACTTCAAAATTGTGGTAAATGAGCAGGTTGTTGCAGAAGTCATAGGTATCATTGCTGAAGGCGAACAATGGTTCAAACAACAAGACTTTGAGGGAGATTATGGCGATTTCATGTTACCATGGTTTGAAAGTTTGAATTGGAGCAATGGCATGAAAATAAGCAAAATAAAACCTGATTGGAAAATTCCACTCGAGGTAATCCAAAATTACATTACCTGTGATGGTCAGTTTGATAAGGTTTTAAGATGTCATGTTAGGTTATTAATGCATTTACAGGGAAGAAAGAAGTTAAATCTTCCATATTACTTGTGGAGGAGTCTGTAAAAAATGGTTTTATCAGTTCAAAAACTGCCAAAGCACACCGACCGTTCTATTTTTCACCAAGGGCTTATTCAATTGTTGATTTTACACCATTTGAAGCAAATAGGAAAAGACTAGGACCAGTTTATTCGTGAACAAGGGTTTGAGACTAAAGAAAAGAAGAAATCCACCAAGAAGAAAGGTCAAGAAAGCAAATCGTCAGATGGGCAAGCACAGTGTGAAAATTCTGAAAAAGAGCAAGATATTGTTCAAACCCTACTGAACATTGATGAAGATCAACCAATAAACAGCTTGTAAATTCAGAAAAGATGGATTTGGGGCCGAGGACCAGAGCCAGAGCTAAAGTGGCCGCAGAGATTAGATTTTTAAAACAACCTGTAGGAGAACATCAAATTGTGCCGGTGAATGAGTCCGATGATGAGATGAATATATAGGAAAAAGATACTCTTGTAAATGAAGGTGAGGGTTCTATTGATGTACAGATACATGTAGGGAAAATACTTGAAATATTTGTGGAAAATAAACAAAGGCATATAAAAAATCAAGCTTCAAGCTCTGGAATACAAAAGGATAATATTGTAGTGGATGCAGAGGAAATTAAAAGAGTCCTGGAATTGGATTTGGTAAAGAGATCTTTGCAATCTTATAAAGAGCATTGTCGTTACTTGCACAATATTAATGAAAGTTTGATGATATCGAACAAAAGATTGCGAGAGGACCTGGAGCAGAGGGATATTAATTATGAGAAGCTAGCAGTGATTTCCAAGGATACTTTGCAGAAAAAAGAAAGTTATGAATGAAGAATGCAAGCAGACGAAGGCCCAACTAGACTAGTTGAAGGGGCGAGAGCGCAATGAAGATGCGGAATTTGCCAGGTTACCACGAAGATCACAAGTTTTAAATGAAATGGATGATTTAGCTGAGTCATCAAGAAGTCTTTAGTCTGTCTTCTACAATTAAGAGAGAAGATATCTTAGGTGTCAAGTTGTTATGATTAGGTTTGCTTGTTGTAACAATTCGATAGACTTAGACTTTATTTTAAAAAGTCTATCTTATTTTTTGGAGCGATTAGATCCAATGTAATAGGATCTAGTAATTGTTTTCTATTTTTGAACAAATTTTGTATAAATAGGACATAGACAGAGGTAATAAGGGTTGGCACTGGAGGAACATGATAGAATTTTGATTTTAAGGAGTTGTTTCATGTAGATCTGTATGTATTTCTTATGTTAATTTTTGTAGAAGATGACTGTTATGAATTAAAAATATGATCTTTGAGCCATTTGTTTTTCAATTTATATAGTGTATGCTTTTGGTACTCTGTCCATATGTGGTCTAAATTCCATGTTATGATTCTTCCAAATAGTATATAACTATGCCCTTATGAAATATATTTGAGCTTTTATATTCATAGCCTTAAGATCACAGTCTTTCTTCTGCTTCTATTCATATATTGAGATGTTATATTGTACCTGTCTTTTATTTCCTTTTAAATATTTTAAATAATTATGTTTTCTGCTTCCACCAAACAAAACTGAAACAGTCATTGTGTAGATGCCTTATTCCTACAACCAAGATCTCCTTAAGCTCGATCCCCAGTAGTCTAGGATCAACTTTAGGGATAACATAACCCCTCAACAATTTTGCATGGGGAAAATATTTGTGGCACATTTAGAGCCCACAAATAATTCATATCCAAACAATTTACTCATTTTTAAGAGGGATTAAAAAGAAAGGATTCAAAGACGAATTATAAACCAAGAATCATAGATTACAGTTTTACAAGGAAACCCTACCAAATATTGAATAATCCAAGCCAAAACTGATATTAAACTCTACATCCAAACAAAAACCTAAACCTAAAATGCCAAAGGCCTCCTAGAATCTAGTAAATCAATACATGGAAGCCATCAAATTTATCTGTGACATTTTAGGCTTGTTGTTGATTCTTCTAAATTAAAGTGTAATGTCCCAAAAATAACAAAAATTTAAAAATTTTCCTGCCTGCAATAGTCATTAGTTTATAATGGAAGAATGCATACATTAGATTTAATAATGTTAAAAAAAACCATACTTGTATGACACAATGTAAGCCTAATCATTTTTTTTTACATGGTTTCTTCTATAAGTAAGTTTAGAATTTGTGGAAGCGGTTTGGAAATAAAATGAGATCATGTTTTCATTACAATTGCAAATAATGGTTCAAAGGTAGGATATAACACTACTTACTGTTTTAAGAATCATGTGATTTTAATTGTGAATGTCTAATGACACCTTCAGGTGATGAGCTCCTTTGATGACGGTATGTTTTTCACATGGGGATTCTATAATAATCCCAAACAAGTAATTACATACCTCGGTAGGGTTACCGGGAGGTATGAGCGATTGTAGTGGTTGTCGGACTTACTTAGCATAATGCTAATGCCATCCTGTACTCTTGTGTTTGCGGGTATATTCAATCTGTGAGTATTATCTCTAAATGAATGGTTCCTATTTTACTATTGGTCCTATTTCACCAAGTGCATGATAATTCATTTAAAAAGTAGTTACCCCATTACCATGGGAGTCCTCAATTTGAATGTTTCCCAATGTGGGGTTTACAACTATTAGCTTCTTGTAATGCAAACAAATGTGGGTTGGTGATGACTTTACTATAGTCTTTTTATACAAATTGATCCTTTTGTAATTTAATACAGGGGTGGTTGAATCCACGATTTCACTATAGGAATTGTGAATTATTGAACCTCCACTTAGAGAGAGGTTGGTGAAATATTTAATGCACTTTTAGTGGATATGGAGAACATTCTAGAAAGAGGGTTTGGATATCGATTTTGGGTTTTCTATCAGTAATCCCTGTATTCAACTTGTTCTTTGTTTTTGGCTCTACGCTTTCATTGTTTGGTGATGGTGTGGTGTACTGACCCGAGCTCTGCTCGTGGTCAGCACACTTGGTGACTGTTGCTTTTGGTTATGGCGTAAGGCATCCATGCTTCTTACAGGTGAGGAACTAATCTCTATCATGAATTGACATTTCTATCTTCTTCGATTTGAAAACACATGTTTGAACTAATTGATATCGTATGTTGCTTATGACAGGTGATAAATGCTTTGGTATGGAAGCTACGAATATTTATTGTGTTGTGGGCGTGGCTAGGGTATTGGTAAGTCGGGCTTACCCACTCTTGCCCTATCTCCCGCACCTCTGGTGTTTTATGTATGCGTTTGGCCTGGTTTTAGAATGAGGCCCCCGTAAGCTCTTGTCTTACATATTCACTTTGGGAAGTCTAAAAGTCGCCTACTGGCTAGACTAGGCAGAATGGGTTTTTCAATGTAAAGTTAATAGTTGACTGGGACTGTGATGTAAAACAATTTATGTAGTAGCTGGATCTTACTGGTTACTCTACTCTGCAAAATCTTGTAAATGTAAAATGCTATTTCATTTGGGTATGACTCCTGTGCAGTTGTAATGATTCTGAATGGTACGATTCTATTTTTCTTGTGTGAATACCAGCATTTAGGCTGTAACTTATGTGTTCTAATATTATGGGTTTCCTGGGTATTTTTGTAAGCTATTGTACAAAAATGGTCGACATGATAAAAGGCCTTTGGCGCCTTCAGCTTGGAAATGTAGCCGTGGTTCATGTGTTGATTTCATTTGCACTTGCTAATTGTGTTCGATATTTCTACGGTGTTTATGTGTGAACAATGTATTGCCTGTGGGGATATATAAGATATCAAATGAAGTTTTCTACGCCTCTACTTCTGTAATGTGGTTAGATTTTAAATAAGAAGATCTCATTAACTTACTAGTTGCGTGGATAGAATGGATACTTACGGGGAGAGGGTTTCAAAGCTATACCCAGCGTTTTGTTTTATTTAGGGATTTGTATCCTATAGGAATAACTTATACAATCTGGCTTTTTGAAGGCCACGGGAATTGACCCTGGTCCTAAGCTTCGATAGGAATCTTCGTGGTTATCATACGAGATGCGTTTTTCCTTTATTTGTGATTGATCTCTGTGTTTGATGTTTTTAGGAGACTTTGAACTTGGAAAAGAACTTCCTTCTGCGTCTTCTTGTTTATTTGAAATGAAGCTTGAATGTTTTCCTGTAGGTGACTATCGTAGGTTTGTATGTTGAAAAGAATGGAGAAAAATCGCAGGGTTGTCTATTTGATTAATGTAGGGTTATGGATAAAGTGGATATGGGAATATAAAGATTTCTGTCCTAGCTATTGACTCTGTTTTTGTAATAGAATATCAATGAAGAAGAAAAATGTCGATATCTATTTTTGTAATAAGATATGTATATGTAATAGTAAAACTACTTAATTCGAAGAAGCAGAAAATGTCAGTCTCTATTTTTGTAATAGAATATAAACAGTTGACTGTAGCGGATGTTGGCAGAATTTGATGTAAATTTGAATAGCTGGGTTTGTAAAAGTTTAGTCTAGCAATCGATGATCTCTCCTAAATTATTTCAGTAGTTATATAACTACGTTGCAATTTAAACAAGAATTTATGGACAGATAAGAGAGAAAATAAAAGATTAGACTTCGATGAAGTAAAACCACAATACGATTGGCTAGCAAAGGCTAGCTAGCTAGACCTGCTAGGCAATGCCATTGGATTTTGGGAAATTCTCGAATTTAAGCTAGTATAGAGAACCATACTATTTTAACATTTTATTTGTAAAAGAAAATAATTAAATGGGAAAGTCTCCTAGAAAATGTGTACCTGTTGATTCCTGTAGCTTGCTCCTGCTGATAATGCCCTACACAGTCATCCAACTAGTGAATGAAAACTACTAGACTCTTAGCTGACCTGTTAACTGATCTTGGATGGATGACTTTGGGACTACCACGTTCCTCCCAACCATGATTCTACAACCATTCCTGGTTCAATAAGAATCCCCTCGAGTTGGTTCTGACATGCAAACTGAGAAGTAGAGGCCCTAGGTGTGTAGCTGGTTTAGATCTGAAAGATCCTAATAATAATACTTAGCTTTGGGATCCTTAAAAATTTTGTTTCACATGATGCTTCTTTTAAATCTTTTTAATGAAAGGGGTCCACTTTTGTGGACGGTTTCAGTAAGCTGGTAGGGCACCTCTAGTCTCTCCTTTTTGCATGTCAGATTCCCTCATTTTAACATGGTAGTTCTCGCAGTAGATGATGATAATAAGATTTATTTAATCAAGTCGAAATAGTTGTGATAAGACACGTAAGTGCTATTCAGAGTCCTCTTGAATCAACACTTGAGATTTAGTAACCCCGAGTGCTCTTCAGATCCTTTTAACTCAACACTCTCACATGGGTGTTACGCTAGTGCAATTCCAGAGCCTCTGCTCAACACTAGAGCTAGAATGTGGTTGTGAGGCACATCTAGGATATTAAGTGGCCTTGGATCCGGTAATCATTTCTTTCAAGCTTTGAGTGCTCCAAGGCTTATGCCTAACACTCAAAGTACCTTGGGGCTTAAGCCCAATACGTAATAAGATTCCTCTAGATACATCGGGGCTTAGGCCGAGTATATAGGTCATTCGTGTGTTTCTGAGTGCACGCTCAACACACTACAAAATCAGCCATATGAATCATGCTTTGCACAGTATAATGTAACAAAAGAGGAAAACTTAGTATATCATAATTTGTAACAAATTCTCATAATACAACATAGTTTATTCGTTTGGGCTTTCCTGCCTAGTATATATATCCAACAATGAAACAGTCAGGGTCCATGCCCAATATATCAACTCATGAAATCATAAATCAAAAAATACTAATGTTATGCTAAAATAATAAATCACATATGTTGGGACCGTGGCCCGATATAACCTCATAACATAGTTAGTCAAAAAGTTGGGATATTACATCAAGCAAGGAGTACAATAGATGTACTTCCATTCCACTTAGCACAGATTGACCAGATTGACAACGAAGTAAAAATTATTTGCACTCCCAGAAAAAGAAAAAGAAAAAGAAAAAAAACATCCTTATTTGGCCCCATGTTACATGAATTAGGGATGGTGGTGGCTGATATCCAAATTTTGGGATCAAATATTCAACAAAATATATTTTTCTAAATATATATAGATACAGAAAATCAATAACATACATAATCTAGATAATCAATATTTAATATTTATAGCATCTTAAACATATAATAATACATTAATAAATGAGCACATGAAAAGGTCAAAGAATGAACATTGAACACAGTTCATATCAAGATGTTTCCGTATTAATGGAATTTTTAACTTACAAAAGTGGAGAAAGCAACATACATAACATGATACTGTAGAACAATAGAGCTACAAATGAGCTCCAAGTCCCTATAAAGAATTTAACGAGTTACATGGCATAAGCATCCACATATGTTTCTTTCAGATTCTGAGGTCCTTGATATTCACCCTTCCAATAGGAAATCAAGGAAATTTTTGTGTACATATAGAAATATCCTTTACCTTTAATAATACTTGATTTTCTTCATATAAACTTGAAGTTTAACCTATGAAATACCAATAGTTTTCAAATGTTGAAGAGGTCGTCTAATAAAAAAATGGGAATGGAAATAGTCTAATGTTCAAGAGTCTTATAACGATAATTATCCCACAAAATTACCCTAACGAAAAGTACTTGTGCATCTTTGTATGCTACATTTTCAGTGGCACACATGGCAATAGAATGCAGAATTTTCAGTTACAATGCTCAAAACAAGGAAATGTTTGCAAAAGCATTGATCCCTTATGTGCCCATCACTATGCAAAACTACAACTTTGAAAAGTATAAATCTATTCATGTACTTGTAAGTTAAACTCACACCAAATCACAAAAAGAACATGCACAAATGATTCTCAGTTATTTTCAAAGTTGTAAGAGAACTTATGATTTAGACCCAACAAGTTGAAAGAACGATGAGCTTCCTTTTCTCTACAAGTGACATAGAGTTTGCTATTGTGTTTAACTAAAACATTGGCTGCTTAGATAAAATTATATGCAAAGAGCAGGCTCAAATGGCTTTTGTTCTAGAAGATGTCATTCACACTTGAAATTCTCTTTGTAGGATGTACTTTTGCAGTCTCATTTGATCTACCTATGTGATCATTTGTTGGATAACGATATGGAGGTTATAGCCTATAGCTAGCATCTCAGATTAATTTGGAGCATGCATCTCTAAGAGATCGACTTTCAAGCAATGTTGTTTTATCTCTCAAGGGATAACTCCAAAAAATTTCCCGGGTATTCAAATCTAGTTGTTGCCTTCACTATCTTGTAATGATTGTGAAGCCATTGGCCTTCAATCTACATATCTTTATCAATACACATAATTTTTTAGAGTAAAATACTAAGGCAAAAAGAAAGTTGAAACTACCTTTCCACCAATCCGGAACAACTCTGCAAGGTCATGAAATTGACCATGTATGTCACCAAAAATTGTAATAGGCCACTTCACAGGCTGTTAAAAAAAGGCAACAATGACACTAGTTAGATCACTCTCTCTCTCTACCTACATTAATTCATGTCGGAGGAAGGCAAATGGAATGATATGTTGGCTAGGAAATTAAAAACTAGGAGGTCATCCCCCTTGCACCTTACCCCCATCAATTCCTTAATGAAGAAGGATGGGAAGATCTTATCAAAAGTAATGATAGATTATATTCCCCCAATTCAATCTCCCAAGTGGAAAAGGACTTTAGATATAGCCATAATGACCAAGGGTGGTAGAGAGAGTCTGCAACCCCAAACGCCATCACCTCACTGTCAAATGCTGCCAAAAGCATCCTAATAAAATTGGTCTACCCTTTATATGCATCACATCTAGACCATCGTAGAGAGAGCATCCCTCCCATTACTTAGAAATCCACTACAGCTAGTGTTGGTGATTCCTGTGGCATAGAGGTTAGGCTAGGAAGAAGGAGACATGGCCCCTGCCCCACCCCTTTAACATTCACATTTGGTTGACAAATTTCCTGTTCCAGCAGGCACTCCCATCTCCAATTCAGAAAGCGAGCTTATCTCTTCCAAACAAATAGAGACATAAGAAGTTCAACAAGGTTACCAATGAGCATATATACCAGGCTTTTCTGTGGTTTTGCAACCAAATGAAGATTTTGGAGAGGCTTGCCTGCATGCTGACTTAGAAGATAAGGTGCCCAGCATGATAAAAGCATTTTCCTGAAGGTTAGGAGGCAAAAGCCCAGCATCACATAGCTATGGAGCCTAAATCCAAGCATGAGAGCTATGCTTGATCTAAGAGTATTTGTATGCATCTAGATATGCTTATCTGTTATGTCAATACCGTGATGTTTTCTCTAAGTTTTGATACAACTGATAATGCTCATGTTTGAAGTAAAGACTGAACTAGTTGTAACAACAGTACCTACATACTGTAACTTCCATGTATGATCCTATTTTTCGAATCACCATGCTATGTGCTAGATGCCCTCAACCGACAAGCTGTATAAAGAAATAAAGCGTTTTCTCTTAAAAAAGATGAGGAGAAGACTGTTGTTTGAGAAAAAAAAAATTAGACTTACCCCGATTTGGTCTGGTATTCACTGGTGTATATTGGATGCATTAATTTACTAGTTGCGTGGTCCTTGGATTTGTCACAATGGAGGAGCATGCCCACACTCCTATTTTGGATAGACTGACCTAGAACCTATATGCCATCCACCAGGACCAACCTTCAATTTGTACTATACATCCCAAAATCCCTCCTGTGATGTTATGATATCTCTCTCTCAATTCTTGCTCGATTTTTACCAGTCCCCATAGCCCTGCCCCCGGCCACCACTGTTCACTACCACCAGTATTATAATAATATGATCACTCCACTCTTATCTTCGGGTAGAGAGAGAACGACTCGATATCTAATTCCCTTCATATCACTAGTGGCCTTCTGCTTTGAATCGCTCCAGCCACATCAAAGCATGGAAAACCTTGGAAACCCTTGCCTCTTTACCAGGAAACCGAAGCCCCTCCTCAACATGCGATTTCTCCACAATTTCTCTATGTACTGGGCCCTTGCCTCTTCACCACGAAACCCCGTGGAAACCCATGGCCTCCAACATGCCTCCAACACATGATTTCTCTGCGTACTGGGCCCTTGACTCTTCACCACAAAACCATGGCCTCAAACACGCCTCAAGACATGATTTCCCTGCGTACCCGTAAGCCCCTCAACCCGATTTATCATCCGGACCTGATCCCTACCATTGCCATCGTGGATATTTGTCAACTCGCCCATATAAAAAAGACCCCAAAGTATTTTTGTATTTTTATATTAAATAAAAAACCCCTTTGCCCTTAATATATAAGCAATATAATTTTTAGGTTTTCGTGATTATTTAATACCCCAATATGAACGAATGTGATATTATATTGCCTTCTAGTGAAACCCCTGTGCTAGCAGGATCTCATTCGAAAGAAGGTAAAATAATTCTAAGGTATGTAAGTGGAACAAAAGACTTTGGTATTTTGTATTCAACCTTAGAAAATTTCAAACTCATTGGATACAGTGACAGCGATAATGGAGGCAGCATGGATGACAGAAAAAGCACATCTGGGAATATATTTCATGTAGGAACAAGTGTTGTATCATGGGCTTCAAAGAAACAACCCATAGTAAATCTTTCTTCAGTAGAAGAAGAGTATGTCGTAGCTACAAGCGTTGCATGTCAATCCGTTTGGATGCAGAGGATGTTAAGTGATCTGTCACAGAACCAACAAGAAACCACAACCATTTACTGCGACAGCAATTCAACTATCGCATTGTCAAAGAAACATGTGTACCACAAGAGAACCAAGCACATCGACACAAGGTATCATTTTATCAGAGAATTGATAAATAACAAAGAAATCTGATTAGAATTTTGCAAGTTTGAAGATCAAGTAGAAGACATATTTACAAAACCATTGGCAAGGGACACATTCCAATATCTGCGAAGTTGTTTGGGAGTGACAAGTTCTGCACAGTGAACTTTATCATGCACATAGCATGTTTCAGCTCTAAAACATTTCGTAAAATTTTATTTTTGATCCCCATCTGCTCATAATTAACGAGGAGTGTTGGAAAAATGTAATTAGCAGTTGATTGCTTATCTAGTATGTGTTAGCTCTGTCAGTCACTCAGTTAGCCATTTTGTTAGTCCGCAGAAGCACAGAGATGTCAAACAGTCAGTTAGTCTGTCAGAAGGTGTTGACACAAACCTAGTCGACACGGGTTCCTCACTCTGTCGACATCCAATCCACCGCGATCTCCCTGAGCACCGGCCCAGACAGGTTTTACCCTGTCCAACAACACTTGCGGAGCAGATGAAGTCTCAGTCGAGATGTTCGAGGGAGAGATGAAGGAACCATATTTCCATCGAACGAAGGAGTACTATGTGTGGCTACTTATCTACCAAGTGCAGCATTAATTAACAGATCATTCATTTCAACTTATGCATTTAAACAGAACTACATAATCATTCCACAGATCACATTATCAATAAAACTGGTCATCAATGTCCAAACAGATCTAATGGTATAACATCATTTAGAGCAAGGAAACATCACATCATTCACATATTCATATCGCATATCACATTCATAGTAGGAAAATAGAAAGAGACACAGTGATTCTGCTCAAAACACCATCATGTCATATTAAACTTCGCATTAAACCACAAATACAACAATATAGTTCTTCTATCGCATACCCAGATTCAAATAGACTCACATCAATATCCAAAACATACCGCAACAATTCTTTGGATAAAGATTGGTTTTCTAACACTTGTAATGCTACATCTATTTATAGGCTTGTGCCTTTAGATTCATTGTCCACTTAGCCGACATCCTAACTAATTTCTAACAAGATTTACAACTAAATGACCCTTAACCCGCATAATGCGGTTCAACATGACCCAAAAATACATAAAATACTATTATTTCCAACTTGTGCGTGGTTTTCCTCCTTGCGTGGTGTCTTTGACCTTGCGCAACATTCGCGATGCTATGCAACTGACCCATCCAAACCGCCTCCCAACAGAAGGATTCTTGCACACTTCCTTGGATTTATTTAAACGCATCTGTATTCCGCAAGTCAAGAACTTCTTAGGTAGAAAATTATTTCAGTATTTAATGTAACTGAGTAGCTTCGAGGTGAGCCATTGTCAAGTTTGTCTATATATAGAAGAATAAGAAGATAGAAAATTATTTCAGTATTTAATGTAACTGAGTAGCTTCGAGGTGAAGCATTGTCAAGTTTGTCTATATATAGAAGAATAAGAAGATAGAAAATCACACAGACATACATAGGGACAGAAAGGAACAGAGGAAGAGATAAAGGAGAAGAAAGACAGGTTCCAAATGTGTTTGTGAGCCCAAGCTCATAGTTGAGAAGTGTATTAAGAGCCCAAGCTATGTGTGAAGGTGAAATATCATCTTTGTGTAATTCAGTCAAGTTGTTATGTTTTATTGCGGTAATATATAAGTACATAGTTTTATGTATTCATTCTCAAGAATGTTAAATATTGCACGTCGTAGATTTAATTGTGTAAATGTTGTTTACATTTACGGTGTGTAAAATAAATCAAGATCTCCAATATTTCACGGTGGTAAAATTTGTTTACATTTTATTGTAAAGCTTGTTTAAGATTGGGTTATGCGAATTTAATCTTAGTGAAGTTAAAGAAGTTTGCGAAGCAAATGTTATACTAAGTGCGAAGTTCATGTATGCAAAGTTCCATTATGCAAAGGTAATTTATGCGAATTTAATTCCAGTGAATTTAACTACGCATAGATGCGAAGTTAATTTCCACAAAGCTAGTGTGCAATGAAGTAATTGCTCAAAGAAGTGAAGTTAAAATTTGGGGTTCTGTGTTGTATGATCGACGAAGTCTGAAGCCAAGAAAAAGAAAACATTCATTCACTACGCAGTTAAATCTTCTTGACTGCGTGGGGTTCTCTCCCTTGGAAAAAAAAGTAGAAACATAACATGTTTAAACTACGAGGAATACCATAGGCTCAAACCAAATCTTACTTTCTGCTAGAGAAACATACCGAAATTGTTTTGGTTCTGCATAATACAATAGGCTCAAACAAAATCTTATTTTCTGCTGGAGAAACATACAATAATTTTTGTGTTTCTCAAAGAACCAGTAAAACAAGAACACCAACAATTTCCTCATTCTACCACCAATCTCTACTACAACCATTTGATAAGTCTCCAAATGTTCGTGAATGGAACAGACAAAAGTGTATCAAAATTCAAATGGATATTGGAAGTGGAAGATGCCATACAATCAGAAACCAAAGAAGCTATGGGATTTTCAAAGTCAAATGTAGTTGAAAACCCACTTATAATATGACCCTTTTGGACATCCTAATGAATTTTCACTAGTGAAACTTCCATTTAAAATAAATCTATCATGCTCTGGCTTCCATTCACGAGAAAAACTTTTAGACAAAAACATTTAGGAGAAAGACATGCTTTGGAAAGTAGAGAAAGAGCTATTGATGAAGATGAATCATAAAAAAAATTACAAACACAAGAAGCATCTATTAATCAGCATAGATATCTTAAACCCAGATCTATTAAGCATGGAGAGTGATCCAATTTTTTGAGGTGTAATTTTTTTTATCTTAAATTTTTTAAACATTAAGAAAAAATTTACCCCTCAAGAAATTGGATCCCCCTCTTTTAATTTTTTAATTACTTTTTATTTTTGATAAGTTACGAGTGGACATGAAATTTTTTAATTACTTTTTATTTTTGATAACTTGACAAATGTGACAAACTTGACAACATCTCCGCCATACTAGATTGTAAGCCCCCATGTAACCAATTTGGTACAAGAATAGATTCTCAAAATAAAAAAATGGAAGCAAATTGAAATGCTTAGGCGTTTGTATAGCTTACTCAAGAAAGCAAGGTGAATCTTTCTACCAACAAGATTGGCTTCCCTTCTCAAGCCATGCCAATAAATGCTAATATACATAATGCAAATGACAAAAATCTCACTGTCTAATAACAAAACAACTCTTATTGCCACACATTGCCAAGTGCAATAATCATGATGGTTATAACCTGAACGTCTTTCATCAAAAACTCACTTTAGTTGATATAAAATATTGCTGTCATTAACACTGTCCTATTTTACCATTTTTCACCCAGTGAGAGAACAATGTGATCATTATTAAACAAAGTCAACAACTTTACACATAGCACTTTGAGGTCTCCTAGCTGGCTACGACTACCGATGTGTCTAACCCTAATGTACATTTTCCAGCTCAAGCCAACCATATGTTTTGTGGAAAGAGAAAAGTCTCGAGTCTTTACAAAAGAAAGCAAATATCGGGCCTATCTCTCCATGTGATATAACGAAACAAGGTTGAAACCCAAGAGAAATGTATGTCATTTCCGAATACCATTCAAGTGGTATCCAGATCGAACATCAAGCTAGTGAACAAATGAATGGAGCACTACTTTGAAGAAGCCAAGGGACTTGACCGTAGAAGCTATACATGGAAAAGTTGACATCTCTGTGAGTTTTCAACAAATCATTGTTGATAGGCATGTTAACTCGAAGATAGAAACATAAGCTAATTAAGGATGGACAAGTACAATAGGAATCCTCACCACAAGCGATAAACATTGAGCCTATTATAGTTACTTCGAGAGAAGTCCCTGTGCCACTAACGAAGGAAAAGAAACAGGTTAAACATGAAGTTCAAAGGATAATAATACCTTATTCTGATAATTTAGCTACAGTAAAAACTTAGAAGTTATGAATGGCAGGGAATCTCATGTTTGAACCACATCTTATTTATTGCACACCCTTTGATGCAGGCATAAAGTTAAATGCAACATATTGTTCTGCTAGTGTGGGGGTTACAAGAAGTTATTTTTGCATACAATGTTATAATGGGATTCAACATTATACAATTGAGTTGTATGGAGCGACTTACCTTCAGTAAAAGGTAAACAAGGGGGGAAATGGTGAAGAAACTGAATAATAGGTAAGCATTAGTGACTTTACATAAGGTATTATAATATATTTGTTCAGTTTATGTATATGGATTTTAGGGGTTTAAGTGAATGATACATTGTAGTGGATCAAATGTTGCAAGTGCAAAGCATGACAACACCACATATTTTCTCTTGTCAGTGCCTGAAAGAATGAAACTAGGTGTGCAGATTATACTTGTCCTAATTGATGCAGTGGAGACAGAGAGAAGAGAGCAGAGGTCTTTACATCAAACTGTCATTCCTGGCCACAAAGGATTATAGGAGGATGAGGAAGAGAGAAGAATCTGAATGACTACATTGAACAAAGGCGTTATAGGAGGATGAGATAGGAGAGACGAGAGGGTGAGATCTTTGGTTTTTTATAATTTGGTAAGAGGATGTAGTAATTTGGTTTCTTATAATGTTGAAAATGAATGCAATCCGGATAGAGCGGGCAAATACTTGACAAACTACTTCCTTTCACATCCGAAGCCGAACCTAATCACCTTCCTTATCTGTGCCCGCCGCACCTAAATGGTAGAATGCAATGCCTGCCTTTTCCACGCTGCTCTGCAGTTTTTTTTAATCTGATGTGCCTCCCATCCTCCGTACTTCCCGACGACCACTGAACTACAACTTCCAGGCGACCAGTCATGATACCCCTTTGATTTGCAGCGTATGGAACCTTAAGTGGTACGCAACTTCCGTTGATACAGAAATAACAAGAAGAAGTTTGAACGGAAAGAACATGCATGCTTATATTATGTATGCGAAAATATATGAAAAGCAAAATACGTTGCGTTGAAAGAATTACAAGCTGATAATATAAGAAGTTAAATAGGTTGTGTAATGTGTATTAACTTTTGAGATATCAAGTATGCATTTAGGTTTAATGCAATGTTATACACTTTCTAATTGTTTTAATAGTCTATAATATTGTAAGATGTACATACAAATGAAAGTGTCAAAATAGAAATATTACATTTATTTGATTTTGTTGTTTCTAACATTAAGTAAGCTCTAATGCTTGAGATAAAAATGTTGAAGATTGAAACATACTATTAAGGTTACAAATATCATTTAAGGTGTTTTTCAATTTTTTTTTTGGAAAAAATTGTATATGATCTTATGTGTTTGTCTACTTGGAAATTATAGCTCTTCAGTTTATGAAAGTAGACTTTCATGTACTAATGATAAATGAAAAATCAACTTTTTACTTAATTTTCTTTATATATGTCAATTTGGAATAGGTTTATTGATGAAATATTGTTTTGCGTACTGATATTTATCAACAAGAATATGGTATTGCTTAATATAGCATAATTTATTGATGAAAATGTAACTTCTTGATATAATAAATAATTTTTTTAAAACACATATTGAATCATTGGTATAGATATAGATGTGGAAAGGAAGATCTCAAATTTAATATTTGAAACTAACATGTGTGTTGATTAAAGAAGATCAACTTATTAAATAATATCTAATCATACTCATTTAGGAAACGAATATTAAAAATGTGAATTAAACTGATTAGGGAATGTGGTGTAAAAGGTTTACATGTATTTGGATATGATTATCTAGTAAAAGTAAAGAAAAAGGATATCTAATAAAAATAGAGTTTTTTTTATTGAGAAGATGTATTGGAAGGGCATTCAAAGAAATACTTTTGGGAGATTTTTATGAATAAAAATATTCTTTAATGTACCATTCAATTTTATAATTTTAAAGTAATAAAATATTTTCCATAAAAATCTGTAAAATTTTATATAAAGATGAGCTAAATGTTAAAAGCTGTTGAGAATAACTAGAAGCTACAAGGGAGGATCCTATAATTAAATGAAACTCATGAGCATGTGAATGTTTTGAGCAAAATTTTAGATATATGTATAGCCACTATGTGATTGATCTTTCTAAAGTAGATTTTAAATTCAAAACAATATGATAGTATTGTTAAATATTAAAAAAAAATTGAAGAAAATTTCAATTAAAAATTGATAAATTTAATTAAACATTATATTTTTAATCTAGATTAAATATTACTTATTATATAATGGAAAACACTAAGTATAATGGAGAAAAAATAATAAAAGTATGTATAAATAAGCTATCATCAAATCATTACCTCTAATTTTCCTTACTCATAACCATGACACGAAAAAACATTTTTATGAATAACTTGAACATTTAAACTTAACTTCAAATTGTAAAACCTCTTCATTCTCATTTCTGGCTCATAACCCAATGACATAAAAAGATATTGACATGGACAACTTGGACATTTAAACTTAACCTCAAATCTAAAAAGCATTCTCATTTTCTTTACATTATAAAAGTGATTGCTCATAAATCAAACTATCTATGGTAATATCAAGTTGAAATATTATCAACAATTTAGAAAAAATCATTGACATAAAACAAGATATTAAATAATCATTTTCAAAAGGGAAAAAGCATAGGAGTTGTACAATTAATAATCTCATAAATCCCATTATAATGTTTCCAATGAACTAAAGCCATGATCTAGAGGGACTATTACAACGCAAGCTTTTTAGGATACGTGTCTAAATTAAGAGAGCTGAGTTAATATAGATTCAAAAGTAAACCTCCCACACATAAAAAAACACTGAGATCATAAGTATCATTGCATTGGCATTCTCTTACAGAGGCATAATAACCGGAACTAATTTGAGTATACACACAACGTCCAGCCAACATCCTTAACTTTACAATTCAACCCCAAAAGTTGAGTTAATATAGATTCAAAAGTAAACCTCACACACAGAAACAAATGCTGAGGTCGCAAGTATCATTGTATTTGCAGTCACTAACCGAGGCATAATAACCATACCTAATTTGAGTGTACACACAACCTCCAGTAAACATGCCTTAACTTTACAATTCAGCCCCAAAATTTGTAGATTAAGAGGAAAAGAGACAAGTGATAATCCTTCAGCATGCGTATAGGTATGCAAATAATTCTAATCCTGTTGCCTTATTTGTGACTTGAAGGAAGGCCATTCACCACCTTCCCTCCTAATCCTGTTGCCTTATTTGTGACTTGAGGTTCCCATCAGGATGTAGAGGAAACAACAACAATTCGTTATTGTTTCCATATCTTCCTGCCTCTGTACCTCCACGAGGGCTGCGTCTGCCTTCTAAAAATTGACGCAGCCATCCGTTATCTAGCGTGTCGTTTCTGTTACTGACGTTACCAGGGGTTCCATATAGCGTTTCATTTCCATTTGATTCTGGTGAACTTGTTAGTGTCTGAACATAAAGTAAAATATAGCATAAATTAGTAAGAAAACAACATTTTTGAATTTTGATTCCTGCAGGTGTTCATAAAACTTGCGAGAGATTTATGTGTTGAGGGCAAACTTACCGGCGGTGAAAACGGCGCCCTAGACATTGCTGCTTGCCCAATGCTGCTAAATGCTGAACTTAGACAAAGCTACAAAATAAGAAAAAAATATGGAAACGTTTAAGATTATTCTAAAGCAACTCGAAACAAATTTAATTTACCATTCGTTATGGATGAGCAGATTGTTCCCGGGGAAGCAATATCCTTTTGATTGATGGTGTACTCCCCCTTCGAATTCGTTTCCAGCTTCTGCTTCCTGATAGTGCGATTATTGTGACATACAGCTTCATTCTCAGCCAATTGTAAATTAGGTCTCAGTAACAAATTAGTTGGCAATACAGTGTCTGTTGGGGTACTGGATGCAGATTCTCGCGAATTTGCGAGTTCCTAATAGTAAGACAAATATAAACATTTAATATCTGAAATTTAATATAGAAAACAATGTAACATTAAAAACACAAAATCCATGTAAACAATTTATCTTTTAAACACTTTTCACAGTTGGTATTTCATTCTTTTAACTACGGCTGAAATGGATCTATAGAGATACTAATCCAATCATTAAAATGAATCTAATACAAGCAAATAACGAATAAAATTCTTCTTACCTGCAACGAGAACTCTGGAAATCCCAATCCTGTCAATCCCAATCCCAATCTCAATGAGGGTTCAAAGGAACCCAATCTCAATGAGGGTTCAAAGGAAGAGGTTGAAGACACTACGGTACAAAATAAAATATCATTATGAAAACAGTTATGAATATTCAATTGGCATTGGCTGGCTAAGAAAATAAAACAAACTATATCTTACCATTGGCTGGAGAGAAGCGTATCGGGGTCTGATAACTTCCATCAACTTCGTTTTGCTCGGGAGACAATTCCTGCATCAATTCTTTTTGTTGCTGTCGCTTCCTACTTGAGTGATTATTTTGAAACAAATAAGATATATTCTTTGCCTCTACTTTGCCATAAACTTTCAGCTGATTGGTAATGCCGTTTACTCGTTCGCGACAAGGTTTTCTTTCACCTGCATTAAAGTGCTGTTCCGAAATCCGTTTCTGATCTTCGGTGGGTTTCCAACGATTGGATCTAACTTCTCTGTTTCCTTCCATGGAAACTCCTGCCTCCCGGGACTCTATAGAACTTAAATCAGAATCTTGGTTCTGTGGCGCGCTTAGATTCGTTACCTGTAGATGGACAGGTTGAAAGGAACGGAATCCACGGACCATGGTTCCTCTAATTTCAAAAGCCCTACTTAACCGAGATAAACAGATTGGAAAACCCTAAGCGAACTGAATTCCTCGCTCACCCAAATGAACAGATTGAAAAAAGCTGCACTTGCTGAAGCCCTAGCTCACCCAAATGAACAGATTGCAGGCTGCACTGGCTGAAGCCCTAGCTCACCCAAATGGACAGATTGCAGGCTGCACTAGCTGAAGCCCTAGTTCACCGAACTGAACAAATTGCAAAACCCTAAGCCCGATGGGGAAATATATAGCAAATTTCAAATGTTGAAATAAAGCGGGAAAATGAAGCGCGCAATTAAAACAAAAAATATCCCGACAGAAACTTCACGATGATGATTGAGAAGGTGGATGGATAAATAGATTAATTAGTGTTGACATAGGAAAAACGTTTTCCACGGATCCGAGAGAGCGACCCAATTAACAATTATGGATGGATGGGTTAATTAATTTGGTTACCGTGGATCCCGGACTCAGTGTGGAAATCGCCCCTGGTTTTAACAAGCTTACATAATAGTCACATTGGAAAACCCAGTAAACAGATTTGCGTAAAGACTTTACATTTGTAGTTGGACCAAACGAAAAATTAATAAAATGGGTTTAAATCCTTTATTCAAGTAGATTGATTTTAATTTTCCTTCAATTGGTCTTAATTATTAATTAATTTAATTTTCCTTATGAAAATTACACGTTGAAGAATTAATAACTTCTCGAATAAAACAATTTCCCCACACACCCAAAAGGGGAGAGAGCCACATGTTCAAGTGAGCCACATGTTCCCACTTGAGGATCCAGGTTTCTTTTAAATTATATTATAATAAGCAAAGTTATTAGTTTAAATTATAATAAGCAAAGAGAATCCTCTCCATTGGTTGCTGTCCATTGGTTGTAGCCTGGGTGGTTGGGAGGAATGTTGTTACCCTCCCCACCCAGGTTCAATTCTTGTAAGTGACATATTGCTCTTGTTGAGCCCATATTGTAATGATTGTAATTCGTGCCACCTTGATTCTCTAGAATAGCAGGTGGTGACCATTTCCCATTAGGTGGACTAGCCCTCTAACAATCGCCGAACCACCTTTAAAAAAAAGCAAAGAGAATCCTATCATTTTCATGGGAAGGATTAATAAGTAAAGTTAGTAGTTTAAATTATATTATAATAATAATAATTTTTTAATATTTTAAAATAATAATAAAAGCTTTTAAGGAGAGATCATAGGATAAGTTTAGGGGAAAAAAAATAAAAAATGAAAAGAAACTATGAGGGTTTCTAGGGTTTATAGCGATTCTGCAGGAATTTCTGATTTTGATGGTTGATCGGATGATTGTGTGGCCTACGATGACTTGGAGTCAAGCTGATTCGTTGAATCAGCCTAGTACCAGCCAAGGTTAAAAAAAGTGGGAACTAACATTCTAGTCGTAGGTTACCTTTCTTCTTTTCTACTTGATTTTTCGGTATTTTTCCTGCATTGAATCTGGTTTCTATCTTTGGCGATGGTTATTTGAGGATCTTTGGACTCCTCCTTTTTTAGTGATTGATCCTTTTCTTGGCTTTTTTGGGGGTCCTACGTGCTACTCTACGGGTAAGTATTGTTTCCTATTGTTTTGGCAGCTGTCACTTTTCCTCTGACGGAAACCGACAGCTGTGATTTCTCTCCTATATCTTGGGGTTGGTGTCCACTATGGTGGAAACTAGTCATTTACACAACCCTACTCTGCCGGCTTCCATTTCCGTGTTGGGCGATATCACTGGCAGCGCTGCTGGTGGAGGTTCACATAATGGTAAACTTCGAGGATTGAAGGCCAAGAACAAAAGATTACTGAAAACCATCAAGGCAAGGAAAGACATTGCTAGGTTTGACATTGATGGGGATTATAATCTTGACAGAATTGGCATCCTCGCGGAAAGGGATTTGGTGGGTAGGTTGGAGTATACTTCGGGTAACAAATTAGAAATCTCAGAGTGGGTTAATAGATTTTGGGTTCCTCTTACAGGCATAGCTCCTCGTATCAATCTATTGATTAATCGTTGGATTTTATTCACCTTCTCTGAGGCAGCTCATCTTGATAAGATCTTGTCCACTTTCTGGGAGTTCAAGCAAGGTTCGCTATTTATAAAACACTGGCATTTGAATTTTGATCCTCTCAAATAATTTCAAACCCTTCGGCATCTATGGATGATCATTCCAGGTCTCCCCATCGAACTCTGGACAGAAGATGTCATTATGGGGCTTGCAAATTCTGTGGGGAGGTTTGTGCATTTTGATAAGCAAAATTTCTTCGGTATGGATCGCCGGTACGCTAAAGTAATGGTGGAAATCGATTTGAGGGGTGGTTTACCCGCTGAAATTGAGATTGCTTGGGGATCTAGGGTTTGGAAACAAACCCTTGATTTCTTTAAGATTTCGTTTCGATGCTTCTCATGCCGGAAGATTGGACATGTTCGGGCCTCATGCCCTTTCAGCCGAAAGCTTTCTCTGGCTTCTTCCGCTTTGGAGCACTCCTCTCCCAGGGTTGGAAATCATAAGTCTTCTTTTGAGCTTTCAGGTAAGTTATTAAATGAAACCCCCTTAAATTATCCTCAATTATCAAATGCTGAACTTGCCTTTATTGAATCCTCTGAAAAATTGCTATCTAGTCGTATCTCTAAGGGAGAAATTCAGATGCGTCATGATCTTGTGACGGGCCTTCCAGTAACTAGCCCGGTGAAAAATTCTTCGTGTCAGAAAGTGGGCCGTAAGTTATTTGGTGACCTGGAGACAGACACTAATGATTTAGGGAATTTGTCGTCTCGACTTGAAGGGGATGACTTGGAAAAACCTAATTTTGGTCAGTCTTTTTTCCCCAGTAATTCGGGGTTACATTCTCAACTCCATGGTAAATTAGGGTTGGGTCCAACTTCACCTGTGGTTTGTGTGTCAGATTCACCTCAGAATCTGGGTTGTAAAGCTGGGCAGACATTGGATGGTCACAAGACTTTGGATTGTTCTGATGACACATCCAATTCGGTGGATAATGGTATTTTATCTGAGAGTGGATATCTTATATTGGAGAATGGGGAGGAATTTCCCCCTTTACCTACCTACACAAAAAATCCGGGTAGTGGGTCTTTGGCTAAACCTATTCAAACCCTAAATTTCCAAAATGTCACCATTAGACGGGGTAAAAAGAAAAAGAATTCTGAAAAAATTGTCCATCGCACCTCAGATTCATACACCCCTATATCGCAGAGATTGGAGGAGGTAGGTAGGAATGATATGGTGGTTTCCCTGAGGCTTAGAGAAACTTCCCCCAAATTGCATGTTCCTTGATGTCTATGTTGTCCTTGAATGTGTGTGGATTGGGTAAGGTGACTCGGGCACAGGCCTTATCCAATATGTTCAAAGATACTGGGCCTGCTATTATTTTGCTTCGGGAGACCATGTGTGAAGATAATTTTGCTATCCATAAACTTTGTAAACTTCTACCTTTTTGGGAGGTGTCTGCAGTTAGTTCTTGTGGTTTATCTGGGGGTCTTACAGTTGCATGGGATCCAAATGTTTTTTATTTTAAGGTGTTCTCTACCCCTTGGGGTATGTTATTAAAGGGGCTTTTCCGTGGGAATCAGCATTCTCTTTCCATACTCAATTGCTATGCTCCCTATAGGGAGAGATAGAGTTTTTGGGTATCATTACAGGATTCTGGTCTTATGAATTTAGATGATTTGATTATTGCAGGAGATCTAAATTTCACTTGTCATGCTTCAAAAATTTGGGGATCCTCTGCCAGGATGGATGATTTAGCAGAATTCTTCTCTCAGATACTTTTGGATACAAATTTTGTGGATGTGCAGCCACATAAATTGGTCCCCACCCGGACTAATGGTAGATTTGGACGTGATGGAGTTCATAAGCGTCTGGATAGATTTCTTGTCAATTTGGATTTGTTGGACTTTTTTTCAGAAGCATCGGTCTTGGGTTTGTGACTACAAATTCTCGGACCATTGGCCCATTGTCCTTCAATTAGATGAATTTGGTCACAATCAATCTTCGCCCTTCAAGTTCAATGCTTCCTGGCTATGTGATGATTCTTTTTGTAGTATGGTTAGATCTTATTGGCTGAGCTGTGGGGTTTTTGATACAAACCCGTTGCAGAATTTCTGTCATAAATTAAAGGGTTTAAAAGAGACTGTTTCTAAATGGATCAGGGATAAAAAGAAGGCAGACAAATTGGAACTATCTCTGTTAGAAAGGAAACTACAGGCATCTATCTCTGCAAATGTAAATAATTCTCTCTCTTTCGACTGATTTGAGGTTATGAAGCAACTTGAGCAGAAAAAGAAGAGTTACTTATCCAAGAAGAAAAAGAATGGAGACTTAAGAGTCGTGCCATTTGGATTTCTCATGGTGATAAAAATACTAAATTTTTTCACTCTTTCGCATCAGCTAGGAGAAACTCAAAATTTATATGGGAAATTAATGATGACAAAGGTCATCAGCTTTTTAGGCTTGATAACATTAAATCAGAAGCTGTTTCCTTCTTTGGCAATATTTACAGTGGTCCTGGAGATTGCAGTTTGACAGATCAGATTAAAGTGGCATCTCTATATCCACGTTTCTTTAATGAGCAGGAAGTTGATTGTATACAAGAGGAGGTTTCACTGGAAAAAATTGAATAGACATTGAAAATCTTTGCTAAAGATAAAAGTCTCGGGCCTGATGAGTGGCCGGTGGAGCTATATCTGCATTTTTTTTATCTGATGGGCTGTGAACTTCAAGAATTGGTGAATTTCTCCAGAGTCAATGCATATATATCGGGTGGTCTTAACTCCACATTTGTCACCCTAATTCCTAAAAAAGACAAGCCATTATCTTTTGGTGAATTTTGTCCGATTTATCTTTGTAATTTACTGTACAAGCTTACTTCAAAAATTATTGCTGATAGATTGAAGTCTGTTCTATCTGAACACATCTCTATGGAACAATTTGGATTTTTAGCTGGAAGACAGATACATGATGCTATTGGCATTTCCCAGGAGCTGATGCACAGTATTAAGATCTACAAGAAAAAAGCCCTATTGCTTAAAATGGACTTGGAAAAAGCATACGATAGGGTAAACTGGTCATTTCTCAGAATGATCCTCATCAGAATTGGGGTGCCTCCTTTGATCATTAAGTGGATTATGGCCTACATTACTTCTATGAATATCTCTGTGCTTGTAAATGGTAGTCCATCTGATTTTTTCAGCTGCTCCAGGGGGATTAGATAGGGTTGTCCCCTATCTCATCTTCTATTTATATTGATTATGGATGGTTTCAGCAGATTGGTTAATAATCCTTTAATGAGAGGACTGATCAAAGGTATTAAGATATCAAGGGATTGTTTGATCACACACATATTGTTCGCTGATGATGTTCTAGTGGCTGGTGTGGACTCTATGGAGGAGTGGTCTATGTACAAGGAAATTATTCAAACATTCTGCAGTGCATCAGGTATGAAAATCAGTTCTGCCAAATCAAAATTTTATCATTATTCTCTAAATGATGAATAGCTTAGAGACATCCTATCAATCCTGCCTTATAACTGTCGTCCCATTGAACAAGATTTCAATTATCTGGGTTTTAATCTTAAGCCGAACAATTATCAAATCAAGGATTGGTTTTGGCTGCTGAGAAAAGTTGAGGCTCGTATTGCGCATTGGTCTTACAGGCTCTTGTCCATTGGTGGGAAAATTATATTAGTGAAGTCTGTTCTCTCGAGCATACCTGTATATTGGTTTTCCTTGCTTGAAGTGCCATCTTTTATCATCAAGACCATTAAAAAATACTTCTTCAATTTTCTTTGGTCCAGGACTGCCTGTAGTGAAAAGATTCCTATGGTTGCTGCTGATACTCTTTCTAGACCTTATAGATATGGTGGATGGGGCATTAAAGATATGGAGATCTTCAATATTGCCCTCAGATTAAAAAGTTCTTGGAGGGGTATTTTTGGAAATACCCTGTGGTCTAGACTCATTCGCAACAAATATATAAAATCGGATGTTTTCTGCTGGATTAGAAATCCTAAATTGGTAAGTTGGAATTTCTCTCCTATGTGGAGGGGCTTTATGAAAATATTCCACTGGATCAAAAATGACCTTTTATGGCAACTGGGGATAGGGAAATTGATTCGTGTTGGGATTGATCCTATCATAGGGTTGGAACATGATTATATACTTCCTCCTATCATCTCTCAGTATCCTCAGGTTTTAGGGCTGTCCACATTGAATAAAATTCAACTTCACAGTTCTAGGAATGAGAATAATGCTAAGTGGTTGTCTGCTCGAGAGATTGGTCTTTTTGGTTTTTTAGCTCACATATGGGATGACTACATCAGGAATTTAAATTCAGCAGGTGTCAAATTGAACAATTATACAGATCAACTTGTTTGGGGTGGAAACCCTGCATCTGGTATTGTATCGGCACAAACTGCTTATTCTAGAATTGTACAGGACAAGTTTATCTTACCTCAGGATTGGTGGTATAAGAGGCTATGGCACTGGTCTATTCCTTTAAAACTGAAATGTTTTATTTGGTTAGTTTTGCAAGACAAGCTGAAGACATGGGAAAATCTGTGAAAATGGGGATGGATTGGACCTAGTTTCTTTGTTCTTTGTAAAAATGCAGCTGAAACAAAACAACATCTATTTGTCCATTTCACCTTTACTAGAAAAATCTGGGATGTGGCTTCAACAAGTCTTAATATCACACAGTGTTGGGATGTGGGGGATTTTAATAAGTGCTTATTAAACTGGTATAGACATTGCAAGCAGCATTTTTATATTGCTATATGTATCCCATGGGCTATTTGGTTTACCAGAAATTGCGCCATCTTCCAGAACTCTACACCTGATATTGTGCAATGCAGCATGATTGCATTAAAAATGCTTTCTACATGTGAGGTTGATGATCTGAAGTTGAAGACTAACAAAATTAGTATTTTTAATATCAAAGTGGATCAGCCTGTCCACTTCTTTGATGGTGCTTCACAATATGGTTTATGTGCAGTTGGGGGTGTCATATATCTTAATGATTCTCATTATTTTTCTGTTAGAATCAATTGTGGTACAAGATCAAACATGAAAGCTGAGTTAATGGCTCTCTGGTGTGTTCTTAAAGTTGCTAATATCTTTGGATTGGGTAATATCAAGGTATATGGTGATTCCCGGGTTACTATCAAATGGGCGGCGGGAGACTTCAAGCTCAATGTTATGAATCTGAGGCATTGGGCTAATAGAACACATTTTGAAATCTCAATGCAACAAAATATCAAGTTCGAGCATATTTATAGAGAACATAATTCTCTTGCAGACAAGCTATCTAAACAAGCTCTATCTAGTATGGAAGGTCAGTTGATTTGGGAGGAATGGTGCGACAACTGCATCCTGGACAGTGGGTCCACTTATTTTCTTGATTGACCTGTGTGGGTCTAGATTCTGGGACTTTTTGAATCAGTTGAATTCTAATTTTGGTTTTTTGTATATGTAGCGGTGTAAGTATCTTCCGAGCTTTAATGGTGGCTTTGAGAGTATTGAGTGGTTCCTGAAACTTCTTGCAGTTCATATCTTTCATGAAGAATAGTAATTGATTCAACAGTTTGAATCATGAGTTTTTCATTGTATTATTTGATTCGTTTGAATATCAATAGTAGTTTTTTTTCGTTGAAAAAAGTTTAGGGAAAAAAATGTTGTTAATCATTTGACAAAATTTGTGAGATTTTTAAATGTTTATTGTTAATCTCTAACTTTAACTTTTATATGGGAAACTTTAATAGAAAGAGATCCAAATTTTCTCATAAATACCACAAATTTTCTCATAAATACCATATAACAAGTACACTTATGTTCATTTCGTTTTGATTATTACATATCCACGTTGGATTTATATTTTGAGAATATTGCATCCATTTTCTTAAATATGTTTCTTTTCCTATGTGATCCAGGTTTTATGTTCAATGTTTTTTCCCTTTGAAAATGAACCATTTTGATGGTTTGGAATAGTCTTTCTTTTGGTTTTTTCTTCGATAGATGATGACAATTCATGACCATTATAGCTTGACAATGTTGAGAAATCGATGATGGTGTTAAGCTACTATAGATATGAATTGTCTTCATTGTATATAATGAAGTTAAAAGCACTAGAAACACTCCTTTATACTAGTAAAAAAAAATTTCACAAGGAAAAATTGAAGAGGTGTGGGACAGAGCATCTATAACAAAATGATGCTAAGATGGTGCAAGCACAACCTATTATAACATGGTGTCTATTGGGTCTGGCCCGAATGGTCATGGGATGAATTTTTACCCTCCCCACCTAGGTTATAATGTCTTTGTGATCTAGAGTTTACCCTCGGTACCATCCTCGATGGTTTTCCATTAGATAATTTACCTCAAAAAATAAAACCTATTATAACATGGTCTAGAAATATGAAATGTAGGAAATCAAATAAGCTTCACTAATATATAAATTTTATTTATGGACAATTGGTATAACACAATGAAATTTATGTTCTTCCAACATTGATATTTCATTCTTTTTCTATAAATATAATGCATGTGTTTCCATTAAGACATCGTTTAGTATCAAAATGATGAAATAAATAAAAAATACTATTGTAGATAAGAGCTTGTTATTGTGTGCCATTAGTTTTCTATATTATTTTAGTGTTAACTTTATATTAAAAAAATGATAGAATCAAAGAAACAATAAAATTGTGTGCTCATGCAAGATCACATTTCAGGGATTTATTTTAATCAATAAATTTTATTTTATTTTTATTATGTAGGTCTCCATCTATACTTTCTCACCATACAATTTGTTTTCCAAATGGATGAGCGAGTAACAAGTTACACCATTAATAAAAGACCTATGCAATTAATAAATATGATATACGTATAAATAAAAGTCACTAAAAAATAGAAACTAATATTTTGTTTGGTAAGAAAACATATATTTATAATACACATTTAGAAATTTTTGTAAGTGTGTGTTCATTAGTAATCAACATGTGGCTCACATGTAAACATGTGGTTGAAAATGACCTTAAGAATGGGGCACTGGAATAATGAAATTTTTTCTTTTTATACATCCCTCATTTTGAAGCTAAAACTAAAGCAACCAACTCATCCAACATGTCAAGGAAAATATGTAGTCCTAGCAATTTTGTTTTGAATCTATAGAAGCACACATAGTAACATCTGCGTGTTATATGAGATAAAAGGTACCATTACCATTCTAGATATAACATAATTAGGGTCCTATCCGACCAATAAATATAATATTAGTATGATAATAGAGTTGTAATGCCACAATATACACGGCTTAACACACATTATTATTTTCCATGTTTTCCTATTATATATTCCTATTGAAGGCCCTTGATCATGAGAAGCATCAATAAAATCCTAATAAACTAATTTTCATTCTTTAATGGTGGTTAAATACCCAAACCATCAACGCTCCCATGTGGTGGTCTTGAACATGGTCATGGTGCTTGAGCCTAATAGATTATGCTTAATGCTTGATGATGGTGTATCTCTCCTAGAACAAATTTCAATGTCCTTACGGTGTTATTTCTTTACCATGACTTTGGTCAAGGATTAGAGACCCATCCACTACATATAAAATATGTTAATGTCACTCATATCCAACTTCTAAGTTAAATCCCCCCAAGTGTGGGGTCATGTCACTATGCTCAAGGTTTGTTAATGGCGCATGAGCTCAAGAAGGTCTAATTGGGGATTAACTCCCTTTTTCATGCCCTTTATAATATGGAACAATCCATTACCATTTTAAGATCACAAAACCTACCCGTGAGAATTCTCTCCCACTCACAAACCTTAAAAGAACAAACATAAAGGACTCATGTGTTGGTACAATGACTTATTCAAGACTCTTGAGTCTGAGAAGATTAAACAATATCCCAAGGTTCTTTTTTTCCTCCCCCAACCATCTTCATTGCATTTACACCCATACTCGTGTTGTGCATAATATCTTAATGACATCCATATCCAACCTTGATGCCAAATATTTCTAACTCAGATCTGGTTTGTAGGTTTATTCATGGAGATTGAGCCTGAGAAATGGATTTTAGGGGAAAATATCCCATGAGTATCCTCTTTTCAGAATAGATAGAATGTAGACACATTCATAGTGCACAACTAACCTATTTATGGCACACATAACACCCTTAGACATTATTGTTAACTAACAGTGGTTGATTGTGGACATTTAAGGACTCACCAACATAACATAATCATAATAAGCTATGTTTTAAGGCTTGAGGATAATGCTTCCCTCCCATGGTCAATGTTAATGGGACTAGGATTTTCTTTCTGTACAAAAAATATGGTTAAGTTATCAAGACCTATGCATAGTGTGCAAAGCATCTTAATGGTAACCCTATACAAATTATAGGGAAAATACCCCATATTGAGGTCTCATGTCATTGTTTCTAGGGTTTTTTCATGGATCCTAAGATCAATACGGTTCAATTAGGGATTAAATCCCTTCTTTATCAATTTGACCATGTGGCATGGTCCATACCAATTTTCACAGAACAAAAGCTACCAAAGACACTTATATCTAAATCTTGAACAATTGTATAGAACTGCCACAACGGACTCATGTGATGGTTTGGTGATCCATTCAAGGATCTTGATTATGAGAAGATTCAATAATATACCAAGGAATTTTTTTTCCTTCGGCGTCCATGTTCAAGTCCTTGTGACCCATACTACGTGTTGAAAACATTTTACCAGCATATGTATCGAACCTTGATGGAAAATATGTTAAGATTTAATATGCTAAGACAGAAAATAGCAGCATTACATTCCATTTCACAATAATAGCATATACAGGATCACTGAAGAAACAACAAGCATAGCATAAACACAAGAGACACAGATTTATCCCGGGAAACCCTCATGGGGTAGAAAACCCAGTAAAGCTTGCTCAATATAGATGACCAGCAATATACAAAGATGCAAACCAAAGACATGATCTCCTCCTCCACCATAGCAGACCTCTCCTCCACAAGTGTGCCTCTCTCTCAAGTGAGTGTGTGTATCAAATGAGGAACACACCTCCTCTATTTATACACTACTCTGACATATCTTTTACACAAGTACATGTAGGCTCGTATTTAACTATTAGGTTAAATACCCTATTATAACTAACTAGGCCAACCCCACTAGGGTGGTCTAACAAACCTTTGACCCACATAACACATACAGGGATGACCCCCACTAGGGAATTCTAATAACCCATGTTACCACATTCTGACAGAGGAATAAACATCTCCGGATATACAATAAGATATTTACGGAGGAATGAAACATCTCCGGAATAATAAAGTACAAATATAATATTCTTTAAAGTAACAATATTTCAACAAAATATCCCCAAGAGAGGGATTTCATTGCATTTTGTAGTTCTTGTTCATGGTGATTAATCCTGAGAAGTGGTTTTTATGGTACAATAATCATTAGTCTCCTCTTATAAAATTGGATAGACTTATGGGCACATTCTTGGTGCACAATTAACCTATAGATGGCATGCATAAAATCCTTGGATATTATTGTTAACCAACAGATGTAATATGTCGAGGTTTGAGGACTCAATAATGGCACTTAGGTGTTGTTTAAATTTCTTAGGATTCAATGTATTGACATCTTTGAGAATTTCGTTGTGTAGGAAACTTCTATCTTAATCTTGATGTTTTGCAAAAATATATCATTTGAATGCCATATCACAATGCCATCATAATGATTTTTCCAAATAGATGACAAGGTTAGAATTCTCAAAATGTTTACATGCATAAATGTAGGTATAATGGTGTTCCTAGGTGATGAATTTGATAATGAGGTTTAAATTTAAATTTTATTTTTAATTTGTTAGTAAGCGGAAACTATATTAACATGAACACAACATACATAGATGTTAGTATTGGTTTAGATGCCAGGAAAACAAACACAATCCTTTGGAACTAAGAAAAAGCATGAAAGCAAGCCTGCCTCATGAGCTAAACCAGCCATAAAAGGAACACCTGGTCTCTCTTAAAATTTTAAGTCTATGTGACCAAAAATTACTACTAAAACTACCTATTACTTCAACATTAGAAACTTGGAATAGAAATGTAATGCAAGATATTTAAAACATGTTATTTCTTTGCATGAGGAACCTGAGAAAAAGGTGAACATTTGATATTCTATTGAACAGTACAACAAGAAAGGACTCTTCCAATGTCCGGCTTATAGCAGGAGGTTGAAACGTCCCTTTGTGATGTTCAATGATTGAGGTATCCACTGACAGAAGATATAATTTTTTCTCTTGGGTGGGCACACAAAGATGCTCCCCAAATCCATTGCAACGGGAGTGCACTTGTGGGGACAAAACGAAGGCACACATGCACCTAAGGAAGCACGCACACACCATCCGGTTCAGTACCGAACCACAAAGCATGCGTGCTGTTGTGCGTGTACATTTCTAGCGCGTACACGCACAAAAGCGTGTGCGCGCACCTGTTAAGCAAAATAAAATAAAAAACAGAGCAGGATGCATTCTACTTTCTTCCAATAGGCCAAGCCTCACTCACCCGACACGTACGTAGAGAAAGAGACCACTACACTCACCTATTGCACTCAAAAACTCCTTCAATCCATCCACCTAGTGATCATCAATTGCATTGGATAGGTAAGATCATTGTTTTTTGTCATTTTATAGATTTTTTTTGTTTATTAAATTTTTATTAATTCCCAAATTAGTAAGATAATAGAAAAAATTTCAATTGTGGATTCTAAACCTATACAATGAATGAAAAAAATGTTAACATGGAGTCCAGTGGAACAGAAGAAAACAAAAATATTGGAACCAATGAAAACCCTCGAGAAAATCAAAATGACCAAGAAAATCAAAACCCCCAACAAAATTTCGACCAAGACGACTAGAACCATTACGTAAATGAAATGAGAGTACATACTCGAGAACTAAGAAACACCGGGGAACCATCTTGAGTGTCCCTTTTCACCTCAATTGAGAGCTCAATCGACTCCCTCATTCATGCACATCACCAATTGACTGACATGACCGAATATAGAGCTAGGATGCGGGAGTATTATTCCACAGGCATTTCCAAGGAGGAAATAAAAGCATTGAATATTACAAAGGCCCAATTATAAAGTATGTTCACCGATCCAAGAACAAAACAACCACCAGACATTAGAAAGCCACCTCTCTGCATTGATTGGTATCATTTCCAACCATGGAGGGACAATTGGATGCATAGGTGGTTCATCGTTTATGATAAACGACCTTGCAATAATAGGGAGGTTCCACAGTACTTCCTTCGGCAAATGTGGGATGATTTTGTGCTCAGTTTACATGTCAACTATTTTGACATAACTGAGTTCTACGGTGTTCGGAGTCCCAACCTGGACGCAGCAATGGCAACTGCAACTGAAATTACAACACCTCACATGGAGGTATTTTAAGTACCTTGAACACAATATTGTTTTAATTATGGCATTTCTATTATTTATGTATTTATATTTATGATATACACGATGGTAGTTCCTACAATATTTTTGAATATTTTGATTGCCTAAATAATTACTTGTTTAATATGTTCATAACGTGCATGCATTTTGGTGTCCACAGGTATGGATATACTACGATGACCAGCCATATCCTCTAGGGATCGACATGTCACCATATACACAGGTACAATGTGTAGTTAAAAGCATGCTCTTAATTTGAATTGTTATGACTTACTATGGTTTAATTTGATTTTTTTCTACTAAGCTATGATATTACAAATATATATACAGGGGCCACCAACAGCTACAGGTGACATCGTTCCACATCCCAACTTCGTTCCCATGTTTCCACCCTCTCCCATGAGTCTCCCCCTTCACTTCCATCTAGACCCCTCCCTGCGTCCATCCCCTCCCTTCCATCCATCCTCCCCTCTCCGTCCATACTTCCCCCTCTATACATCCTCCCCCCTCCATCCAACCCCCCCTTCCATCCATCTTCCCCCATTCGTCCATGCCCCCCCGTCTATATATCCTTTCCCATTTATCCACGCCTCCCTTTCTATCCACTCCCCCATTTGTCCATGCCCCCCCCCCATCTATACATACTCCCCCATTTATCCACGCCCCCCCTTCTATCGACCCTCTCTCATTCGTCCACGGCCCCCCTTCCATCCAACTTTATCCCTATGTCCACAAGCTCCCTTGTATCCATCCTCCTCCCTCTATCCATAAATTCCCTCCCATTCACCATCCCTCAACATCCCCCCTATCCCTTTTGGGTGGATACCCCCTATCGTACAACCAATGGGGGTTCATCATCCACAACGTCCTCCTCCACCCCATACCACCATGTCGTATTCCACCATATCTTCTTCAATTCCCGACACTATTGTGGAAACTACTATTCTAGTATTCGTCGATGTATCTACAGTGGTTGAAACCATAGTTGCTGCAACTACATCTGCCGCCCCCCCCATGACTACATCAGAGTAGGTTATCCAACCAATTGCTCCACTTGATAGCCATGAATCCCAGTCATGTCCATTGTCGGAGGTGTTCACGGTGAGAATCAAGTTAATTTATGAAATTATTTTGATGCATTAATGAAAATTAAATTAAGAAATTATTATTTTTCAATGAAATGATTATCGTAAATGTTGTAGGATGGCATTGCTGAGAGGCTTAGTAGATCACAGATAGTTTCCTCACTTCTCCCATGCCCATTAGTGGTGAGTTATTTAAGATTTGAATTCTACATTCGTTTTATAAATGTGGTAAATGTGAAACTACAAATGAATTACTAGTATACCTTGATAAAGTGAATCCAAAAGATGATGAAGTAAATCCAACTATACAAGTGGATGATGAAGGAAAATATGTTAATGTTGAGGAAAAGGAAACTATAGCAGAAGTTCAACATGAAGCAATTCAAGCTACAATAGTTAAAGAAATAGAAGAAGATGCATAGGAAGATAAACAGTTTGAAGAAACAAAATTTGATGAAGATTTGGCATTTATTGAGGATTGGCTTGCAAAATCAAAAGTTGAAGATGATAGCCTACTTTCTAAGGAAGAGGAAAATATAACTAAATTTATGGAAGAACAGACGAAGATGAAATGAAGGTCAAGGAAGATGTGCCATGGGGCATAGTTAATTTTACTAATGGTTTATTTGATTTTGTAGTATAGAAGATGAAGAATGTAGCTAAGTTAAAGATGCTGCAAGAAGAATGTTTGAAGAATATGACATGAATATTGAATATATTTTTGATAACATATTCTTGAGATGAAGTCTTGAATAGATTCATTTTTATTAGTCATTCTTCAGTTGTGATTAGGATGACATTGTCTAAGTTGATGAGATAAACAAGTAGAAAATTGCATCCTTTGGTATGAAGCACTTTTAGCATTTGAATGATGATGAAGATATTATTGAATAAGGTGAAGGTAATTTTTATTACGAGTTATGAAACTAAAGACAAGTGCAGTTTTGCACCTCCCAAATTCAAGAAGAAAAAATGGATGAAGCTAAGTAGTTGCAAGAAGCAGAAAAATAAAAGAATTGAAAGCCTGAAACTTTGGAGCATTAATTACAAGAATAAGTCACATCATCAAATAGCAGCAAAAATAGTGAATATGAAGAAGTTAAAGTATTCAGGGTTCAGGGTTTGACATCAACCAAAGTGGAAATAACACAAAAACAAGCATTTGCGCCATTTCTAAAATTTTGTTGGAAGTCTTTAGAGGGAATATGTTTTTATCATTAGTTTAAACAACTGAGATTAAAGAGGAGTGTTAAAGAATATAATCTCCTTGTTAATACTAATTAATTCCTAAGTGTTAGTTAGTGATTAGTTAAGTTTATGTAAGTGAACATTGTAACTAAATTATTAACTTTTTAATGACAAAGAGCATAGAATTCTCAATGCTCATTCTTCATCTTCTTGTCTCTATAAATTTGTGAAATACATGGGTATAAATGTGATTTAAAATTAAGAGGAACATCTTTTTAGACTAGATTGAAATGGGAGTTCAGGTTTATGATGATTCTAATCCGAAATTATCAGGCGGTCAGGAATATTGTCACTTCTATAAATTGTTTTGTGCAGTTAATGAAAGTCAATTTTTGGGGATTTTCCCAACCATTTCTCCTATGCGCTTTCACCTTCAACTTTATAGGTAATAAAATATGGGATCTAAATTTTTAGATAATTAAATGTTAATGGAAATTACATCAATGAGAGTTCAAAAATGACAATTGTTTAATATGTACATTAAACATATGAAAAAAACATTAATCAATTGAGCATGATTAACTACCATCGTTCCAGAGGCTAATTGTTACTCAACGTACACTTATACATTGTCACTTCTCTAGAAATCAGTCTTGAATTTTCAGCAACTTGTTTTGAGAATTATGTCAAGCCTTCTCATAGTTGATAGAGTTTCAAAGAGAATTAATGAATTAAATGAAATTTTGAAATCTATACCATGAAGAAAACATTTAAATAAAAACAATATATAATGGTTAAATTTTGTATTTTGTATTTTCATATTTCACATCATCCACAAGACCATGTTTATTTAACAAAATATGTTTAACTTTTCTTTTTCACAAAAATGTGTAAGATTTTTACATAATCATTTTAATCCTATACAATTTTAAAAACCTATCCATCTTCAAATTCTCCCAATTCACGTGTATCGAATCTTTTAACAATAAAACATTCATGTTTAATACTTCCATTTTTTGCATGCAGTAATTATTACTTCCAATATTTGAAGGTAAATTTACATTGTTATGTTTCCATGGATAACATGTCATTTCTTTATGCTATATCATATTTGCATAGCATTTTGTAAGATTGTATGCTTTTTGTAATATCCCAAATTTTGATTGACTATATTGATGTTATATATTGGGCTTAAGCCCCAACACATATGATTTATTTGGATATACTAGGCGTAAGCCCTGATGCACATGTTTTTTATTTTTATTGTATGATGGGTGTAAGGCCTGATGCACATGACATATTTTTGTTGTAGATATACATATTTGGGAATGGACCCTAACAGACGCAAGTTATTGCTATATACTGGGCAGAAAGCCACAATGTATTTGATTGATGTTTTATTATGAGATTGGGTACAAAACACTAATATACCCAGATGATCTTTGTTACATACTGTGCAAAGTTATGATATGCATGATTGACTTTTATATGGGTTGAGCATGGACTTTGGAGCACATGGATGACCTATGTGTTGGGCATAATCCCCGATGTACATAGAGGACTTTTATTATGTACTGGGCATAAGCCCCGATGTACATAGAGTGTTGGGAATATGCCCTAGAGCACAACAAGATTGATTATAAATACCAGATCCAATAGCATTTGTATATTCTAGATATGCTTCACAAACACATTCTAGTACTAGTGTTGAGCAGGATGCTCTGGAATTGCACTAGCGTAACGCCCATGTGAGAGTGTTGAGCCAAAGCTCTGAAGAGAACTCGGGTTTACTTGATCTTAAAAGTGTTGAGTCGAGAAGACTCTTAATAGCACTACTAGTCACAATTACTTAATTGGTTAAATGAACCATTTCTATCTCTCATCAAGGACTGCGGGAACTACCATGTTAAAGAGGAAATCCAATATGCAAGAGGGACCTATAGTTACCTAACCTAGTCGACTATCCAAACCTACCAAATTGACCTTGCCCAAAAGTTGGAACTTGTATTAAATGATTACCAAAGAATTATTATGCTATTTAATTAATTAAATAACTAAGTTGATTGTATATAAAAGAAGTCCCATTTATGTATAAATAATATGCATGAAATATATGCATAAGATATTATTTATATTATATATAAAATTATGTATAAAAAAAAAATATGCATAAGATATTTATTTATAAAGAAAAGATTGTAATCTAAATTAGTAAAAACACATAAGTATAAACAAAGTAAAAATAATATAAAGGTTTCTTTAAAAACAAAAAGAGAGGAACAAGTTAAAAAGTCCTAGATAAACTAGGAGTGAGAAATCAATTATAATTCAAATTTAAAATAAAACTGGAGTTAATATTAAAAATAGTATTATTAACTCAAACAACTATAATCCTAAAGTTCACCTATATAAAGAAGGACAATTCCCAAAGGAAGGGATCATCTTTTCTTCTATCATTCTCTTATGGTAAGATAAGAGACTTTTCCCATAGAACTGAAGGAGCTTATTATTTCCAAGATCTTATTATCATCAGCAGTCTGCTGTAGATCCTATATTTTCCTATTGCATGTTGGAAACAACTCAGGGGTATCCATTAGTGAACCAGGAACAGTTCAAGGTCAAGGTTGGGAGGAATGTGGTAGTCCCAAGGTTATTCGGTTAAACTATTCTACAGGTCAGCCAGAGCACTACATAATTGTTTTCAGTAATCGGTGTTTGAAAGTGTGTAGGTCTGTACCAGCAGCAAGATCAAGCAACATCTATCCAGGTATGGGTTATTCTTATGTTCTTTTCAAAATATTATAGGCTATTAAATTCAGAAATTTAATTCTGTCAAATTTCTTCTTCATATTAACCTAGTAGTATTAATTTTTTTTTAGAGAAGGGCTTATGGCCTTCGCTCTCTTGGGTAAATCTTTTTATTTCAAAGGTTAAAATTTTGTTTGAAGCTTTTAAACCCTAGTTAGCTGAAACATAAATGTTTTCATAAATAATTTTTAAATGCATTAATTACAGCAAAATCATCTCGTGTAGGAGATCGATTCGATTGACTCAAACCCTAGCCTAAAATCTTAACCTACATTTAAAATCAATCTCAGCAAAAGAATCTTATTCTTCATTATGGAAATTAAAAACCACGAATTCTTTTTAGATGCATATTAAATAGAGAATTTAAAATGCAGCATTGAAAACATTAAACCCTAGCTAAAGAAACATCAACAACATAAGTTATCGAAACACAACATACTTCCTTAAAGTCGCCTCACATAGGTTAAATACCTTTAGAATGCATTTTCCAGAATTAATTTCCATTAATGAATGCCAAGTTTCAGGATCGAGTCCTCTGCACTTTACCCTAAAAACAAACTACGAATTACATATGATGATCACGCTACAGTGTGGATCATTGCCCCTTTTTTTTAAACATTATGACAGATCGATTACAATTTAAACACTAGGGCCTTGCCATAGTTTTCACATCAATTACTTTAAAAACAAGAAATTAATTCGTGTCCATCCTTCATAGCCAGTATAGGATAAAACAATTCCACAATGTAAGATTTAGTTAAAACACAGGGTCATTATTCTCTACATCAGCTATATTCTTTCCCCAACTAGAAACACAATAATCCTAACTTTAAATATTAAAATTGCCATTACAGAAGTAAAATCGATTCCATACACAGAAGCAAGACAAAAGTGCAGCATCCAATTAGGGCTTTGCCCTTTAACATTTTTAAAGCAAACACTTCAACTTTCAATCTATAGTAAGCTTTGATACCATAAATTATAACTTAGACAGGAAACAAAGAATAAATACATAAGTTAATATTTTAGTTAATCTGAATAGTTCACATAGGGATTGCACTTAAAAACAAAGTTCCATTTCACCCTCAATAACGACAAAGGTCAACTTAAATGACTACGTATAAATTTTAACAAACCCTGAAGTTTACCAAAGCCACATATATTTTGGAAAAGCAAACATATAAAACAAATAGAGAGATTTAAACCCCAACGCTTCCAGAATTCTGATTAACCAAAAACGTAGAGTCCAAGTGTAGAGCTAACATGAGTATTAAACACATACCCACCAAACTAAACACAAATCAAATGAAGAAAAATCGGTTTAATAGAAGTCTTCCCCTGAAGTCGTATCCATTTATCAAAGTTACCCAGGACAAAAATTTAAAAGCTTCCTCTATCTCAAATGCCATATAGGCTACAACACAATCAACGCTGTGGTTCATACATTTTAGAGCGTGCCTCAGGTATGGCCATGACTTATTACTCAAAACCTAAACATTTCACTTGAACTCCAAATTCAAGCCATTCCATGAAATTCTTACATGACAGAGCAAACAAACCAGTAGACAGACATTCACTTGAAGGGAGGAGAGGGCCAACAGAAGACCAGACTTACCCACAGATGCCATAGCTGCGACTATCATCATACCCAACTCGAACTCTCATCACCGAAGGCCCTCCCAAAGTCAAATCCAAATGACTAAGTTATAACCTGAACTAGAAAATGATTATGGAAACAAAAGAAAAGACTTAAACATGAGTTTTTCGTTGGCACAAGGACTTACATCATGAAGGTCCATACCATTAGGTGAAGAGCAGGTCGAGCCCTTCCATGGGAAACTCCAAGGTATGAAGAACCTTGCACTTCATTCCCCTCCCAAAAACAACAATACAATTTTTGCAGTGTGTCAACCAAACCCTTAGGGTTTAGTCCCTTAATGCCATCCAGCTGGGTTCCATTCGAATGGTTTTCGTTGGACACCATTAATATGCTACCAAACTCCACTAACATTTGAATTGTTACCCACTTTGTATAGTTGAAAGCTCCAGTCATACATTTGCAAGTTTTTTTCATTTTAAAGATGGACCAACACCATATTAATAACCTCATACATAGATATTAAAACCTAGGAAGTAGATCTTAAGTGGCCTTTAAAATTACCTACAAAAAAGATGATGAAGTAGGCTTTAGCATGAATGCTAAGTAATCCTAGCCAATGCTACCAAGTCCATCCCCTCAAAGAATTAAAATATTTATAAATTACAGTGACTGATATATATCCAAGCTAATCCATTTAAGTTTAATGTGAGCACATAGTTGCAACATTTAAAACGAATAACATATAATCAAGATGCAGGCATGAAGACCCTTAAAGATTTCAACTGAGTGCTAAGGTGATCGATCAAACTAAGTTATTTTTCCATTAATCCAATGTGGTTCATGAAGACAGGATTTCAATTATATAACTTTCTCAAAACCATTTTAAGTAAAACCAACCAGAGTATATACATCAAACAGTGAGCAATGAGCAGAATTATAAACCATGCATATTCATTATATTGATAAGTCTTCTATTTATTTTCCAAGTGCTGAAGTTAATTTACTGAACATGTACTTAAATAGACAATGGTAAGGTATACAGGAAAATTTTTAAATTTTTATAGTTTTAGGGACATTACAAGTGGTATCAGAGCCCAGCTACAACACTAAGAGACCTATTGGGATCGTTACAAAAAACATCCGTTGCAGATACATATGTTTCGAAACATGTACTTATAAATTTCTTTTATGTAAACTAACAGATTTCTGTTCTTACAAATTGATGAAACATTACAGGTACAATTACAATCTGATTTATGAACATGGAAAAAGACAGTAGTATACATGCGAACTTAAATTCCCCACCACTAGAGCAAGAAATCGTGGTGGAACTGAACTCATATCTAATGAAATCAATAAAGAAATTGCAAAATGAGTTGCAGAGTTTCATAGATGATAATATGCAGGAAAGACGGGAACAACAAGCCATAAATGAAGCTCTACTTCAGAGCTTAAAAGGGGCAAGGTCCCATGGACAGTCCACCCACCCAACTAACAAATCCAAAGAAAACAACTATCACACAAAAAGATCCATCAGTCCTAAAGAGGATGAGTATGAAGAACACATACCTGATTACATGGAAGAGGACTGTAAAATCTCATCCAATGATGATGGTTCACCTTCCCCTTGCAAGAAAACGAGGAAGAATTATGATAGTTTACAGGGAGAGTTCCGGAAGATTAAAGCCCCAACTTATGACAAAGAGATAAATACTCGGGAGAAAGGTGAAGAGTGGTTGTTAGGAATGAAAAAGTATTTTAAAGTCCACAATTATTCCAGCGAAATGAAAGCATGGTTGGCCATTTACAACTTAAATGGTAAAGCAGCCAGGTGGTGGAGAGACTTGAAACACACCAAAGGGAATGAAGTGAGAGATATCAGATGGAGTGTTTTTAGCAAATTGTTTCAAGAAAAATACATGTCTGAAAGATTATTTGACAAAAAGATCAAAGAATTTCATGAACTAAAAATGGGCTCCCTAACTATGGAAGCCTTCATCAACTGATTCTTGGATCTACTACATTATGTTCCTTATATAAATGATGAAAAATTCAAGATACAACAATTTTTAGGATGCCTACCTCCCAATTTTTGAGAGAAGATTGAGTTTGACATGCTTAAAACATTAGATGTGACTTTACACAAAGCTAGACTCTGTTATGAACATGGACAACCAAGGAGTGATAACATAAACAGAAATAGAGATAGATTCAGAACCTTTTCAGACAACCGAAGACCAGGTTTTAGACCACCACCTTACCAGAAACAAAACAATAGTTTCCCACCTAACAGAGGTTTCAACCGACCTCATGCACGGCCAAATGTGCCCATACTGCATGCCAACATACCAACTTTTAACAAAGGAGAAAAAGCTACCCCACCAACCATTACTTGCTGGAAATGCCAAGGGCCCCACTATTTTCGAGATTGTCCTAACAAGACGGATGAAGTTTTACACAACATACGAGAAAACCCAACAGTAGGGGACATGGCAAGGACACCAAGAATTTATGCCGCACTTGATGGCCAACAAGCGGATCACCAAGCCACTATGGTCGAGATTGAGGGTAAGATATCAAACACAGCCATTTCAGTTTTGCTAGATCCTGGTGCATGCCGAAGCTATGTCTCTCCTAAGATAGTCGATACTTGTAAGTTAAACCGAGAGAGTCACGAGAAACCATGGCTGTACAACTAGCCATCGTTACCAAATGGAAAGTCTCTAAACTAGTTAGAACTTGTGAGATAGATTTGAATGGTTTCCCAACTAGGGTATATCTAAACCTCTTACCACTAGGTTCTTACGACGTACTTATAGGCATGGATTGGTTGGAAGAACATCATTCCTTGCTTAAACAAGTCAATATTATGCACGGATAACCAAGGGAATCAAAGAAAAATTCAAGGTATACCTAAGAAAGTTTCTGTAAGACAGATATCTTCTTTACAGGCAAAGAAGTGTGTAAGAAAGGACTGTAAAATCTTTGCAGTCAACATTCAAATAGTAGAAGCCGATAGGGAACAAAAGATCGAGGACTTACCAGTTCCTGTAGAGTTCAAGGATGTATTTCCCGAGGAAATACCAGGGTTACCACCCAAACGAGACTTAGAGTTTTCTATAGAATTTACACCCGATTCAGTACTAGTTTCTAAATCCCCTTACTGCATGAGTCCCTTAGTGAAGCTCAAGCTTCAGTTACAGGATTTCATCGAGAAAGGATACATCCGACCGAGTGTGTCTCCTTGGGGAGCACTGATACTCTTTGTCAAGAAGAAGGACGGGACAATGCAAATGTGCATCAAATACTATCAACTCAATAATTTGACCATCAAGAACCGTTACCCACTGCCTAGAATTGATGGCTTATATGACCAATTCGGAGGAGCAAAGATCTTCTCAAAGATCGACCTATGATCCGAATATCACCAAGTAAGAATCTCTGACAAAGACATCAGTAAGACCACCTTTCGAACCCAATAGGGTCATTACGAGTTTGTGGTAATTCCTTTTGGATTGACGAATGCACCCGCAAAATTTATGTGCATGATGAACAACATTTTAGTAAATACCTAGACAAGTTCATTCTGGTATTCATTGACGACATTTTGATCTACTCCAAAAGTGAGGAAGAACACGAAGAACATCTCCGAATAGTGTTACAAGTACTACGAGAACACCAACTATACGCTAAGTTTAGCAAGTGTGATTTCTACAAACCACAAATATAGTACCTAGGTCATAGCATTTATGAGAAGGGAATAGCAGTCGACCCTGAAAAGCGTAAAGCCATAGAGAAATGGCCTACACCCACTTGCATGACCGAAATAAGATCATTCTTAGGGTTATCAAGGTACTACCGGAAGTTCATTGAGAACTTCTCGCGGGTTGCTTGTCCTATGACTGCCTTTCAGAAAAAGACAAACAAGTCTCTTTGGACAACCAAGTGTGAAGAAAGCTTCCAGAAACTAAAACAACTTTTGAAAAGTGCACCTATTTTACGGATCGCTCTAGTCTCGATGGGGACTTCGTGGTTTGCATTGATGCAAGAAAAGAAGGGCTCGGTGGAGTCCTTATGCAGAATGACTTTGCCATCTGCTACGAGTCAAGAAAGCTGAAGGATCATGAACAGAACTATTCCACGCACGATCTTGAACTAGCCGCCATCATCCATGCCTTGAAGATGTGGAGGAATTACCTTATGTGAAAGAAGTTCCTATTAAAGACGGACAACATGAGTTTGAAGTACTTGTTTGACCAGCCTGACCTAAATGCTAGGAAATTTAGGTTGTTATCCTTCCTTAGTGAGTACCACTTTGAGCTAAAGCACCTAAAAGGGAAGGAGAACAAGATCTCCAATGCTTTAAGTCAACGAGCTCATATGTTATATGAGGTAATAGTAAGCCAAACTGACTCAGACTTGCACGATGGGATTAGAATGACATGTAGGAATGTCCAATTCTATGTCGATATCCTTAAAAAGATCCAAGAGGATAGGTTATTCCAACAACAAAAAGAGTATAAGATAGACGAGTCAGGATTGTTATGGTCAAAGAAGAGACTTTATGTTCCGGAGAGTGGAGACATTAGACCTAGCATTCTCACAGAGTTCCATCATAAACCCTACTCAGGGCATCCAGGATATCAAAAGATGATATCAGCAGTAAAGAAACACTTTTTCTGACCTAAGCTGAAAGCAGACATAGCCTTATTCATCGCTAATTTCCAGGAGTGCCAACTGATTAAAGCGGAACACCAGCACCCTTCAGGATTACTGCAACCATTACCCATTCCAGAGTGGAAATGGGAGGTTACCAACATGGATTTCATCACGGGTTTACCCAAGAGTAAGAGATAGAATGACTCCATCTTTGTAGTAGTAGACAAGTTATCAAAAACAACACATTTTATACCAGTGAAGTCTACTTACAAATTTTTCCACATTGCGGACATCTTCCTAAAAGAGATCTTCCGATTGCATGGGATACGCAAGGAAATCATTTCATATTGAGACACGAATTTCACTAGTAATTTCTAGAGGTCATTGTTCTTTGGTTTGGAGATAGAAATACAGTTCCGTACCGCATGCCATCTGCAAACCGATGGACAAACGGAATGGGTGAACCAAATCCTTGAAGATCTGCTTAGGATGTATGTTATTAACAACCCCAATAAGTGGGAGGATTATTTACACCTCACTGAGTTTGCATACAACAATGGGTACCTGACCTCCACCAAGGTGAGTCCTTTCGAAGTACTTTATGGTAGAAAGTGTAGGACACCGGTGACATGGGCTAGTCCGGTAGAAAGAATTATGTTGGGTCCATATTTACTAAAGGACTTGGAGCAGCTAGTTACCAAAGTACAATCAAACTTGAAAGAGGCACAAGACCACCAAAAGATTTATGCGAATAAGAAAAGAAAAGACAAATATTACCAAGTCGGCGAACATGTCTTCTTAAAAGTGAAGGAAAAGAGAAGCTCTTTGAGCTTGGAGCAATGCGGGAAGCTAGCCCCCAGATTTTGTGGACCCTTTGAGATACTATCCAAGAAAAGGCCAGTAGCATATGAGTTAGCTTTACCAACTCATGTAAAATTTCATAATGTTTTTCATGCATCTTTATTAAAGAAATATGTCTATGATACTAAACATGTGATTGATTGGTCCTTAGTACAGGTAGAACTCGAGGGGGAGTTCATGCCTAAGCCCCTCCACATTCTGGACAAGAGGAAGATACAACTTAGAAAGCGAACTATTGTCTAGTTGAAAGTGCAATGGAGGCACTTCGGACCAGATGAGTCTACTTGGGAAAATGAAACCACCATGAAAGAGGTTTACCCCACCTTATTTCATGACTTCATTTCTAGTCCCTAGAACACGGGGATGGTGTTGTTCTAAGAAGGGAGGGATGTCGTATCCCGAATTTTGATTGACTATATTGATGTTATATATTGGGCTTAATCCCCAACACATATGATTTATTTGGATATACTGGGCGTAAGCCCCAATGCACATGTTTTTATTTTTATTGTATGATGGGCGTAAGCCCTGATGCACATGACGTATTTCAATTGTAGATATACATATTTGGGCATGGACCCTAACTGACGCAGTTTATTCGCTATATACCAGGAAGAAAGCCGCAATGTATTTGATTGATGTTTTATTATGAGATTGGGTAGAAAACCTTAATATACTGAGATGATCCTTGTTACATATTGTGGAGAGTTATGATATGCATGATTGACTTTTTTATGTGTTGAGCATGGAATCTGGAGCAGATGCATGACCTATGTGGTGGGAATAATCCTCAATGTACATAAATGACTTTTATTATGTACTGGGCGTAAGCCCCGATGTACATAGAGTGTTGGGAATGAGCCTTGGAGCAATCCAAGCTTGATAATAAATACTGGATCCGAGGCCATTTGTATATTCTAGATGTGCTTCACAAACACATTCTAGTACTAGTGTTGAGCAGGATGCTCTGGAATTGCACTAGCATAACGCCCATGTGAGAGTGTTGAACCAAAGCTCTAAAGAGCACTCGAGGTAACTTGATCTTAAAAGTGTTGAGTCGAGAATACTCTGAATATCACTACTAGTCATCACAATTATTTAATTGGATAAATTAATCATTTCGATCTCTCATCGAGGACTGCGGGAACTACCATGTTAAACGAGAGAATCCAACATGCCAGACAGACCTAGAGTTACCTAACCTAGTCGACTATCCAAACCTATTAAAAAAACCTCGCCCAAAGCTTGGACCTCGTATTAAATTATTACCAAAGAATTATTATGTTATTTAATTAATTAAATAATCAAGTTGATTGTTTATAAAAGAAGTCCCATTTAAGTATAAATAATATGCATGAAATATATGCATAAGATATTATTTATATTATATATAAAATTATGTATAAAAAAAAGTATGCATAAAACATATGCATAAGATATTTATTTATAAAGAAAAGATTGTGATCTAAATTAGTAGAAACACATAAGTATAAACAAGGTAAATTAATATAAAGGTTTCTATAAAAACAAAAAGAGAGGAACAAGTTAAAAAGCCCTAGATAAACTAGGAGTGAGAAATCAATTATAATTCAAATTTAAAATAAAACTGGAGTTTATATTAAAAATAGTATTATTAACTCAAACAGCTATATTCCAAAAGTTCACCTATATAAAAAAGGACAATTCCCAAAGGAAGGGATCATCTTTTCTTCTATCATTTTCTTATGGTAAGAGAAGAGAATTTTTGCACAGAACTCAAGGACCTTATTATTTCCAAGATCTGATTATCATCAGCAGTCTGCCCTAGGTCCTCTATTTTCCTATTGCATGTTGGAACCAACTCGGGGGGATCCATTAGCGAACCAGGAATGGTTCAGGGTCAAGGTTGGAAGGAACGTGGTAGTCCCAAGGTTATTTAGTTAAACTATTCTACAGGTCATCCAGAGCACTACATACTTGTTTTTAGTAATCAGTGTTTGAAAGTGTGCAGGTTTGTACCAGCAGTAGGATCAAGCAGCATCTATCCAGGTATGAGTTATTCTTATGTTCTTTTCAAAATATTATAGGCTATTAAATTCAGAAATTTAATTTTGTCAAATCTAATCTTCATAGTAACCTAGTAGTATTAATTTTTTTTAGAGCAAGGGCTTATGGCATTGGCTCTCCTCGCTAAATATTTTTATTTCAAAAGTTGAAATTCTCTTTGAGGCTTTTAAACCCTAGTTAGCTAAAACAAAAAAGTTTTCATAAATAATTTTTAAATGGATTAATTACAGCAAAATCATCTCCTGTAGGAGATCGATTCGCTTGACTCAAACCATAGCCTAAAATATTAACCTACATTATAGTTAAAATCAAACTCAACAAAAGAATCTTATTCTTCATTACAGAAATTAAAAACCACGAATTCTTTTTAGATGCATATTAAATAGAGAATTTAAAATGCAGCATTGAAAACGTTAAACCCTAGCTAAAGAAACATCAACCACATAAGTTATCAAAACACAACATACTTCCTTAAATTTTCCTCGCATAGGTTAAATATCTTTAGAATGCATTTTCCATAATTAATTTCCATTAATAAATTCCAATTTTCAGAATCGAGTCCTCTGCACTTTACTCTAAAAACAAACTACGAATTACATACGATGATCACGCTACAACGTGGATTATTGACCCCTTTTTTAAACATTAAGACAGATCGATTACGATTTAAATGCTAGGGACTTGTCATAGTTTTCACATCAATTAATTTAAAAACAAGAAATTAATTCATGTCCATCCCTTCATAGCGAGTACAAGATAAAACAATTCCATACCATAAGATTTCATTCTCAAAGATTTAGTTAAAACACTGGGTCATTATTCTGTACAGCAGTTATATTCTTTCCCCAACTAGAAACACGATAATCCTAACTTTAAATATTAAAATTCCCATTACAGAAGTAAAATCGATTCCATACACAGAAGCAAGACAAAAGTGCAACATCCAATTAGGGCTTTTCCCTTTAACATTTTTAAAGCAAACACTTCAACTTTCAATCTATAGTAAGCTTTGATACCATAAATTATAACTTAGACAGGAAACAAAGAATAAATACATAAGTTAATATTTTAGTTATTCTTAATAGTTCACATAGGGATTCCACTTAAAAACAAAGTTCCATTTCACCCTCAATAATGACAAAGGTCAGCTGAAAGGACTGCGTATAAATTTTAACAAACCCTGAAGTTTACCAAATCCACATATATTCTTGCAAAGCAAACATATAAAACAAATAGAGAGATTTAAACCCCAACGCTTCCAGATTTCTGATTAACCAAAAACGTAGAGTCCAAGTGTAGAGCTGACAGGAGTATTAAACACATACCCACCAAACTAAACATAAATCAAATGAAGAAAAATCGTTTTAATAGAAGTCTTCCCCTGAATTCGTAGCCATTTATCAAAATTACCTAGGATCAAAATTTAAAATCTTCCTCTATCTAAAATGCCATACAGGCTACAACACAGTCAACGCTGTGGTTCATACATTTTAGAGTGTGCCTCAGGTATGGCCATGACTTATTACTCAAAACCTAAACATTTCACCTGAACTCCAGATTCAAACCATTCCATGAAATTCTTACATGAAAGAGCAAACAAACTAGTAGACAGACATTCGCTTGAAGGGAGGAAAGGGGCAACAGAGGACCAGACTTACCCATAGAATCCATAGCTGTGAGTATCATCATTACCAGCTCGAACTATCACCACCGAAGGCCCTGCCAAACTCAAATCCAAATGACTAAGCTAGAACCTGAATGAGAAAATGATTATGGAAACAAAAGGAAAGACTTAAACATGAGTTTTTTCGCTGGCACAAGGACTTACCTCATGAAGGCCCATACCATTAGGTGAAGAGCAGGTCAATCCCTCCCATGGGTGCCTCCAAGGTCTGAAGAACCTTGCACTTCTTTCCCCTCCCAAAAAGAACAATATGATTTTTGCGGTGGGTCAACCAAACCCTTAGGGTTTAGTCCCTTAATGCCATCGAGTTGGGTTCCATTCGAATGGTTGTCATTGGACACCATTAATATGCTACCAAACTCCACTAACATTTGAATTGTTACCCACTTCATATATTTGAAAGCTCCAGTCATACATTTGCAATTTTTTTTCTTTTTAAAGATGGACCAACACCATATTAATAACCTCATACATATATATTAAAACCTAGGAAGTAGATCTTAAGTGGCCTTTAAAATTACCTACAAAACAAATGATGAAGTCTAGGATTTAGCACTAATGCTAAGTAAGCCTGGCCGATGCTACCAGGTCCATCCCCTGAAAGCATTAAAAGATTTATAAAATACAATGACTGATATATATCCAAGCTAATCCATTTAAGTTTAATGTGAACACATAGCTGCAACATTTAAAAGGAATAACATATAATCAAGATACAGGCATAAAGGCCCTTAAAGATTTCAACAAAGTGCTAAGTTGATCGATCAAACTGAGTTATTTTTCTATTAATCTAATGTGGTTCATGAAGACAGGATTTCAATTATATCGCTTCCGCAAAACCATTAAGTAAAACCAACCATAGTAGATACATCAAACAGTGATCCATGAGCAGAAGTATAAACCATGCGTATTCATTATATTGACAAGTCTTCTAGTTATTTTCCCAATGGTGAAGTTAATTTACTGAACAGGTACTTAAATAGACAATGGTAAGGTATACTGGAAAAAAATTTAATTTTACAGTTTTAGGGACATTACACTTTTCCTTTTCTTGATGTTTTCTTAGATTCTAAAGTGATAGAAATTTCCCATTTCCAAGGCTGGGCTTCTTTGAATATTACCACACTAATAACAAATAACTAAAGCAGAGTTCATTTTTTTATTGGCCCACTTAATTATCTCAAAAATAGTTACTTTTAATGCAATAGAAATGACAAGAATGATATAATTAGTAATGTCGCATGGAAGGCAGGTTTAGATCCTACCAAAAAGGATTTAAAAGTCCAACTAGAAGGATGAAGTGGACGGAAGATAATATTCATTTCCATGATGCATAATACAACAATATTGTAATATCTAAAAACCATACTTTGAATCGTCCACATCAACAACATTTTACAAATGGCAAGGACTTTCAGTCTTTTTAAATTGAGTCTCTGTCACTCGATAATATGTTATCTAAATATTCTATTTAGTGATGTGTGGCAAAATCATTTTTATTTGTTATTTTATCCTTTTCCATAAATGTAGTGTCAAATGCACAACTGCATTTTCGGGGTGGCAACGATTTAAAGGATAGTTCTATAAAAATATTTAAAATATTACATGATCTAATGAAATTACAAAGATGCAGGAAGATTTTGCATGTATTATGGAATTCACCTAATGGTTTACACTACCAATAACAAAATTTGCCACTTCAAAGGCAAGTGGAACAGCTGCAATTCCAAGATACAAATAATTCTCAATATATTCAATTTTTTATAACTTCATAAGTGTTACCAACTGATCTATTCTTTCGATCTCAATTGCATCGATGAGAACAATATCATCAACAACTATTTTTTTTTGAAAAGCACCATCATCCTCCTAAGAATTAACAGAATGTTGGACCTTAAGAGAATCACCATGGGAAAAATGTACGGCAATAAAAAATAGTTTCACAATAAACAACATTATCTATAACACTATCAATAGAAGCAACAATAACAAAATAAATATTAGCGGCAACAACATAAATTTCGGGAATTTTAGCTGCAACAACTATTAATCTCAACATCAACACATTCACATTTATTATTAAATTGGTCAATTTTTTTCTGTGAAATTTAATTGTTTTTGAAATATAGAAATAGATTCAGAATTGTCAAAAAAATAAAAAAACCCATAGTACATCTGAATTATGCAAGTTTGATAGTTGTTATCTGAAATTCCAAAAATTTATTAGCAGATTATGTCAAAAATTACAAAAAAAAATAGAAACATAACATGTTTAAACTACGAGCAATACAATAGGCTCAAACGAAATCTCACTTTCTGGTAAAGAAACATACCATAATTTTTTTTGGTTATGCAGAATACAATAGGCTCAAACCAAATCTTATTTTATGCTGGAGAAACATACAGGAATTGTTTTGTTTCTCAAAGAACCAATAAAACAAGAACATCAACAATTTCCTCATTCTACCTGGTGGAGAAATGTAATTACGAACGTAATGCGCATCTAGTTCGCGTCGGCTCTGTGAGTCACTAGGTCAATCTTTTTGTTAGGCCGCAGTAGTCACAGAGATGTCAGACATTTAGTCAATCCATCAGAAGGATTCGTGCACACTTCCTTGTATTTAGTCAGCTACGTTTGTATTCCACAAGTCAAATTTCTTAGGTAGAAATTAATTACAGTCTTTAATGTATCACAGTAGCTTCCAGGTGAAGCGATCTCAAGTTTCTGTATATGTAGAAGAAGAAGAAATGAAAATCAAAGGGAGGAAGAGAGGAATAGAGGAAGAGAGAAAGTATAAGAAGAAATAGGCCATGAAATGTTTTAAGAGCCCAAGCTCTGTAAAATGGTGAAAGATTGAAGTAAAACTCATCTTTCTGTAATGCGACAAAGTTGTTTGTTTTACTGCGGTAATATATAAGTATATAAGTCTATAGTTATATTTGTTCATTCTCAAGAATGTTGGTTATTGTATGTTGCACATCTTCTCCATATTTACCTATGTAAATGTTGTTTACATTTACGGTATGTAAAAGAAATCTAGAGTTCCAAATATTTAAGGGTGGTAAAAGTTCTATTTTAATGCGAAGTAACTTCGACGTAAAATTCATTTAAATATTTTGATTCTTATGTTTTTAGCAAGAAATATTTTAATATAAAGTTTTCTTAGGAGTGGGTTTGTCAAAGTCAAGTAGTCTGCGAAGTATATCCTTTCACAAAGTTAAGAGCTTCGCATAAGTGTGAAGTAAATTTATGTGAAGTCAAGTTGTGCAAAGTTAAGTTCCGCGAAGTTAATCTTCACGAAGTAAATGCTCGGCGAAGTGAAAATCTTTGGCGAAGTAAAAGTTGGGGTTTTCGTCAAAGTTCCAAAGCGAAGAAAATTAATTATTTACTACGTAGTTAATTTTTAATTGACTACATGGTGTGATTTTCTCTTGATCTGGTATCATAGCAAGGTTTACGGAGAAAGGAAATTCTATTTACAAAAAGGGAAAAGTGATTAAGAATGCCTTCCACTTCTGGTAATTTGCAAACTCTAATATTTTCTGGTAAAAATTATGAATATTGGTCTCTAACTATGAAAGCTTTGTTCAGAGATCAAGATGTATGGGAAATAGTTCAAAATAACTATGTAGAACCAGCAGATCTGGCAGCATATAACAATCTCACACAAGCTGAGAATGATGTCTTGAGCGAACAAAGGAAGAAATATGGAAAGACATTGTTCCACATACATCAAGTGACACGTGAATCCATACTCCCAAGAGTAGTAGTAGCAATGTCATCTAAGGAAGCGTGGGACATACTGGAAACTTCCTATCAAGGCTTGAACAAGGTAAGGACTTCCAAACTACAAATCCTTAGAAGAGATTTTGTATCTTGGTCGATGAAATATACAAAGTCAGTAGAATCATTCTATATTCGTTTTATTGGTCCAATTAATCAATTAAAGTCTCATGGAGAAAATCTAAGTGACCAAAGAGTTGTTGAAAAATTTCTTAGGGTTCTTCCAAAGAAAGTTGAATCTTTAGTTGTGACCCTGGAGGAAAATAAAGATCTATCCCAATTTACTATTGATGAGTTGCAAGCCTCACTCCTCAATCATGAACATAGAATTAGTAGATCAGATACATCATTAGAAGGTGCATTTGCAGCACAGTCATCCATAAGTTGTGGAAGAGGCAAGGGAATATCGAACTCTAGAGGCAGAGGAGGAAGTTCTTTCATAGGAGGTTGCAGCAGCAACCTTGCACATGTCATTGGTATAGGTCAGAATCAGATCCTGAGTCAGCCAAGTGGACAAAGGTATGATAAATAAAAAATTCAATGTCAATATTGTAAGAGGTTTGGACACTTCGCATATGAATGTAGGAAGAAGCAGTATGACCAAGGAAAGCAAGGTCAAACACAGTCAAGGGACATCAACACTTCGAATAACTCATTGTTCTTAGCATGTGCATCTCCACTTGAATGCAATGTTGTCCAAGAAATTCCAAATGACATATGGTATTTAGACTCAGGCTATAGCAATCATATGACTGGTAATTTAGATCTATTCTCTAGTCTAGATAAATCAGTTCAAACTGATATCACACTTGGAAATAATATTCAAGTCACTGTTTTGGGTAAGAGTACTGTTGATATTCTAACCAATAAGGGGAAGCATAAATTTATGCCTGATGTTTATTATGTTCAAGGTTTAAAGCATAATTTGATGAGCATTGGACAACTAATACAAAAAGGTTACAGAGTCCATATGATAGGAAGGCATTGTCTGATCAAGGACATATATCCCAACAATCGCTTAATAGATGAAGTGCAAATGACAAGCAATCGCTTGTTTCCTTTGAGGATAAGACAAAACATAAAAGGAAAAGCAGCTCAAGTTGTTCATGGAAGTCAAAATGAAAATTCAGGAGCACAATTCAAAGCAAAAAGTAAAGAAGCAGACATTTATTGCGACAAGAAAAGCAAAGACAACGACAAAGAAATACAAGCAGCATTTCAATCAGAAATACGGGATGAATCTTGGTTGTGGAACTTTAGATTTGTAAATATGAATTTTGGTGGGATGAAGCAACTGCACATGAAGGACATGGTGAAAGGATTTCCATTGATTGAAAAGCCATAAATAATTTGTGAAGTCTATATTTTTGGCAAAAAGCACAGAGATACTTTTCCAGTCGCAAAGTCATACAGAGCTTGCACATTACTTGAAATTATGCACTCTGATATTTGTGGACTGATGAAAAAACAAACCATGGGAGGATACACTTACCTTCTCACAATTATTGATGATTTCACAAGAAAAACGTGGTCATATTTTCTAAGACATAAATCTAATGCGTATGGATGTTTTCAGCAATTCAAGGCACTTTTGGAGAAGCAGAGTGGTTACAGCATCAAGTGTAAAATCCCAAAAATTCGTAAAATTTTAAAAAAATTCTAGACATTAAAGTTAACATTAAATGTTGTGCAAAAGTAATAAATGTCTAATAATAAATGTCTTGATAATAATTTAATTACGATATGTATTTATCTTTAAGGATCTTTAATTGTCTTATAGACAATTAAAATGCATCCGTCGCTCCTATAACAACTGTAATTATTATATCTCTTAATTAATTTCGTTAATCATCGACCTACACATCCTATACCGAATGGTACTTAGTATCGTGCTATTATAACTATAACTTATGACATTAATATGATGTGTGATAAAGATGTTATGGTTCTTTATGTAGCTGCGTTCATAATACTATTTGACTGTACACTGTATTTAAGCCTTCTAGTTGATATTTATGATATTATTTACGAAAAGGTGAGTTGTTATATAAAACATATCCCTTGTTGGCAATGGATTCTAAGTAATGATTCAATGGCTTACTTAGATTTTAAGCTAAAGCATTATTTGTCTAACTGTACAAGTTACAGGTTGTACGTTTCTGTTTGATTGCAGACCCTAATTTATTTTAAAGTAGTGACCAGGTAGGTCAAGTGTGAAGTTACCAAATTGTCCTAATGTTTGATAAATTATGTGTGGATTTAAAAGGGATATGCATTAGGTCCAGGGTGACCCAAGCGATTCCAAGGACCTAGTTTAAAGAGAACTCTTCTAGTGGAAAATCTACCATCATGGTAAAGTCTAGAGAGATACTCCTAACTAAGTGTTGTCACCTTAAAGTCTAAGCAAAGGTGACTTGAGGTAAATTCAAAAATATCAAGGTTTAAAATATATATTAATGGGTTTTATTTCTACCTCCAGCACTATACTTATTATGTTCCAAGGGTGAACTATAGAGAAATGGGTCGTATGCTTTCCATAGGTGCTATATTGAAAATATGTCATGGATAAAACTATAGAGAGAAAAGGGTTGTAGGTTTTCGATTAGCATTATAACATAATGTGGATGTATAAGCTATGGTTTGGACTAAAGCGAGCTGGTTCTCTCGTATACCAAAGTGGAGGTTAGTTGGCTCATTAAATGATCCCATGTGATAGTCATAAATGTGCTTTGGGGTTTTGAAAACCCTACTGCGAGTTTGTTGGGGTTTTGGATCGTTGGGTTTTATTACTGTTCTGTGTTATGGAGGAGGTTTACCGGGCCTCTCGTCCACCATGACTGTTAGTTGTTTAAGTCACCAATCCTTGCATTAGTCCGACGTTTGTGGGTATTTATGGCTTTGGCAACGTGCGTGAAGTCTCTATCCTTCGGTTCTTTCCTCACCTCTGAGATGGTCTATAGGTAAGCTACAATTTAAATTTTTGCACCCTTGCCCTTCAGTTTAAAGTTAGGAACTTTCTCATTTTGTTTTTAACTTCATTTATGTTCCTGTGACAGGGATATATCAATACGACCTTGGTGAAGTTTCAAACCGTGATGAGGCAACCTGCAAGGTGTGCCTCCACCGGTAAGCCTCGGATAGACTTGGTTCCTCTGTCAACAGGGTGGTGTGTTTTGGTTTCCTTTCATCAGTGTAGCTCCACCGGTCGAATGATCTTTAGGTTTTGTTTCTGCAAACTTTGTTTTGCTGGATAAAGAACCCGAGTTGTTTTTCTTCACTTGTAATGTTTATAGGAAGGTCTGTACAGGATAATGCTTATTCTATTGGCAAATGTAATTTGCAATATAAATATATGTGTTGTAATTTTGGAAGAATATACACTCTCGGTGTACAAAATGTTGTTGATATTTTGTTTCAAATATGAAGGGATAAACCCTAGTAATATGTATGATGAGTTTACGGAATTCAAACACTTATGTATTTAAAATGCTTAACTTATAAACTTGTCTGTTGTTTTAATACAATGGTTCTTGGGCGAGTTGATACTCGACCCGTGACCTATACAATGATGTTTGTTTTAGGTGTTTACGACTCCAGTTATAAAATGGTAATGTTTATGAAAGGTTATTATGATTTAATGTTTGGAAAGATTAGTCGTAAGGCTTCACTGCATGGGGAGCACATAATGAGACTTGATCCTTCATCTGCTGGTTAACTTGGTTATGCAGTTATGCTTCGTCAGTTAACTTGTTGTTTGTATAGATTTTAAGTTTTACTCAGAAGAATTGTAACCCAGTTCTCCACAGGGTTTCAGGTTTTCGATCTATTATTTGCACTCGTTTTCAATTCAGAAGAGCCTTATGCTTCGGCGTAGGTATTTTCTCTTCGAATCTAGATGTTCGACTTTTAGCTGGCGTCTGCACTATGTATTTTATTTAAAGGTCAACAAGAGTAGGGTTGAACCGTTTAGGTCTCGATTTGGATTTTTAATGATGAAAACTCGGTCAGTGTTAATATTACAGGGCTATTTCATTACTGTATGTTTTATGTATAGATGGAGTGATGTTTTTACGAAGCTAAGATACTTATATGTATGGTTTTTTATTCAATACTATGCTGTATAAAACATGAAATAATTGTTTGTAATATTGTGTACATAATTTAGTACATGTTTAAAGTTTGAAACATGATAATAGTATCTAGGTATTGACATGGGTTGTTATATGATAATAATAGTGTACCCTATCAATAATATACTATGTTTTGAATCGAAGGACTGTAACTTGTAAATTCTCTGTAAAAGAATATTATGATGGAAAATTATAAGTCTTATAGCTTAAAATTTGTATTACTAAATCTATAGTATATATTTACTGAGATATTTAGTAGACAGTAGTTCTTAGGATAAATACTTTTTAGCATTTGGCTTGCATATAATATATACGTTGTTTAAATATTATTTTTGGTATTATGAGATGACTAATGAAGTGTAACTAGCAGTTTTCAATTTGCAAACGATGTATAAGTAAAACTTTCTAATTGTTTTCTGAAATGAAAGTCCTATGTGTTTTTACTGAAACTAGCATAGATGCATGGATATTGATAACAAACATTGGAACTACTATAGTATAAAGTATAAATTTACTATGCTGTAAAAGTAGGAAAATAAACAGATTTCATTTGATTTGAAATATAAAATTCTATTGCTAATCAACTTATCTTCAAGGTTAATTATACACTTCCTGTAATATAGTACATCGTCTCATGATGAAAGGAAAAATACAGGAAGATATTTTATTCAGTCACTAACATTGTCTCATTCAATTAATAAAATTGTAGGACTAATTTATCTAGGTTAGAATATCAGTCAATAGTTAAACTGGAAAACAGACAATAACATCTTTAAACAATTTAAGCATTATGTTTATGCTAAAGTATAGACAAAATTTTGTCCTAATCTGCTCGCTCTATAAACTTACAAGTCCTACATAACAACATTCAAATAGTTTCTCAGAAATAGATAAACAAATATAGAAATGAAAAGAAATAACAAGCAGAACCTGATAATTTTGCTAAGGTGGACAAACACCTAAAGAGGCCTATTCCTCCCAACCTTCTCCAGAAGAATCAGCCAAATCACTTGCTCCCTTTGGACCCCGAGCCTGTTTACTGAAACACTAGGTAGAAGACTCTATGTAGAAGCAAGGCACTCAGGATGTACTTCAACAATCAATGGATACTTGCATACACCTCAAACCTCTGTACTCAGCAGTAAAACTATGCACTCAGTAGTAAAACTTTGCACTCAGCAGAAACAAGACAGACTTACACTCCAACTCAAAACATAGCTTGTCCTCATCAAATCTCTTATGTGCATACAATAGAACCACAAGGTAAATTTTCTCGTCAGAAAAAGTGTGAGCCTCTGCTCAAATTCGATGGCTTATAAAATATGCCTAGGTCTTTTAGTGGTCAGTTTTCAATAAATGATCCTCAAGCTCTAGTTCCACATTCCAGGGAACTTAACCACAATTCAAGGGATTTGTACCAAAACAATAGCTAGTTACTGAGTTCATGATGTTGCCACTTGTCCATTGCCTTCTACCCCAGATTCCATTCCACCTAGTGGGTCAGTAAACACTCTTTCAACAGTCTCTTTGGGTGAGTGTCTCCTATTTTATTTTATTAAATAATAATATTATGCAGTTACAGTCATTCTTTCCCACTTAATCAAATATAAAACGTTACAATATAAGTTAAGAGAATGTTTTTCCCAAACATAAAATGTTTCAAGTAATGGGTATGTTACAAACACCCCCACTTAAGCTCAATGTCATCCTCGATGTTGTTTATTCTTCATCAGAGACTCCCTGGAACATAATTGGATATGTTGCCTGCATATTACTTTCCAATTTTCAGGTAGCTTCATCAAGGCTAAGGTGCTTCCATTGCACCTTTACCTTCCCTATGGTACGATTTCGGAGCATAATTTTATTAATTTCCCTCCTATCGAGGATACAGTCCAGTTCCACCTGAAAATCTCCTTCAGGCTCCACCTACATATCATTCCAATTCAACACATGAGTAGCATCATGCACATATTTCTTTAGTACAGAAATGTGAAAAACATTATGTATTCTTAAGTTAAAAGGTAAAGCCAACTGATAGGAAACTGGTCCGATCCTTAATAGGACTTCGAATGGTCCAGAGTACCTTGGTGCTAGTTTATGAAAACTTCCAAGCTTAAAATAACTCTTCTTGGGTTTTACCTTTACAAAGACATGACCTCCAACCTGAAATTCTCTTTCAGTTCGTTTCAAATCTGCATAACTTTTTTTGTCTATCTTGTGCAATTTTTAAATTGCCTTGTACCTATTTCAAGGTTAGTTCCACCTCTCTTAACAAATCTGGTCCTAACATTAACCTGTCAACATGATTATCCCAATAAATATGAATACTACATTTCTTTCCAAGTAAAATTTCAAATGGGATAAGTCTAGCAGATGCTTGATAATGATTATTATAAGCAAATTAAGCTAAATGTAAATAGTCTTCCCGTTTAGTTGGCTAATCTTTAGCATACATTCTTAACATGTCTTCTAAAATCTGATTGAACCTTTCAGTTTTTCCACTAGTTTGTGGGTGAAAAGAAGTACTGAAATTTAACTTAGTATTTAGACCTTTAAACAATGTTGTCCAGAAATTTCCAATAAACTTAGAATCTCAATCAGAAATAATTACCTTTGGAATCCCGTGTAAGCGAAAGATTTGCTTCATAAACACATCAGCAATGTTAGCAGCTTTAAAAGTAGTTTTAAAAGGAATAAAATGAGCTACTTTACTGAGCTTGTCCACAACTACCATTATTGAGTCATTCTGTTTTTTATTCTAGGTAAACTAGTTATGAATCAATACTTATAATTTTCCACTTCCATTCTGGAATTGAAAATGGATGCAATAGGCCAGTTGGGTGTTGATTCTCAGGTTTAATTGTGTGACATTCAAAACACCTAGCTATGTATTCAGCCACCTCATTCTTCATGTTTTGAAAAAAGTAATCTTTTATTAGCATGGTTATCATCTTCTGATAGCCAAGGTGTCCTGAATAAGGACTTTATGAACCTCATCCAAAATCAGCAGTTTAACTTTTGACACATTAGGTACATAAATTATGTTTTTATAATTCATTAAACCTTTTTCGTTAATGTTGTAATCAGTTATTAAATTTTCAGATACATTTTCAGCAATTTTATCATGTAATTTCTAATAATTTTCATCTTGTTTAATTCCTTCTTTGATTTGATTTTTCAGATCTATTTTATATGTATTGATTGCTACCATAAAATTTAATTTAGTGTTTCTGCTCAAGGCATCAACAATCTTGTTTTCTTTACCCTTAATATGTTGAATCTCAAAATCGTACTTGATAAGGAAAGCTAGCCACCTAGCTTGCCTTGCGTTAAGATTTGTTTAATCCAACAAGTCTTTTAAGCCTTTATTATCAGTCATTAGTGAAAAATTCCTCCCAATCAAGTGATGGAGCCACATTTTTAATGCGTGTATCATGGCTTCCATCTCTAGATCATAAGTTGCATAATTCTTTTCATGAATTTTTAGCTTTCTAGACTCGTAAGCAATGACATTCCTTCTTGAGTTAAGACCCCACCAAGTCCATCATTGCATGCATCACTGCATACAATGAAGTCCTTATTTGGATCAACAATTTTTAATATAGGTGATGTTGTTAATAAGTCTTTTATTTTTTCTAAAACTTTCTTCGCATTTTTTATCCCAGACGAATTTCTTTTCCTTTTTCTGCAAAGAAGTTATGGGATTTGCAATTCTAGAGAATCCTTCAATAAATTTTTTGTAGTAACCTGTTATCCCCATAAATGATCGTACGTTAGTTACGTATTTAGGGACAGGCCACTCATTAATTGCTCTTATTTTATCTGGGCTGACATAAATTCTGTCTTTAGATATTATGTGACCTAAGTACTGTATTTTATCTTTATAAAAGTCATATTTACTGAACTTAGCATAAAGCTGGTGTTCTCTTAAAACTTGTGGAATTATTCTTAAATGTTTGTCGTGTTCTTCTTTAGTTTTTGAATAAATTATAATATCATCAATGAACACAATTACAAACTTATCCAGGTACTTATGCAGAACATTATTCATTAAACACATGAACACTGTCGGTGCGTTAGTCAACCCAAAAGGCATAACTACGAACTCGTAGTGCTCGTAATGGGTTATGGACACAATTTTAAAAATGTCTTCATCCTTTATTCTAACTTGATGGTATCCAGACCTCAAGTCGATCTTAGTGACTATCTTTTCTCCGCATACTTGATCGAATAGATCATCAATGCAGGGCAAGGCATATCGATTTTTAATATTCATTTTATTAAGTTGACGGTAATCTATGCACAATCGCAAGGTACCGTCCTTTTTAACAAAGATAACCGATGCTCCCCAAGGAGACACACTTGGCCTTATATACTTCTTATAAATTAGTTCTTTTAGCTAATATTTTAGTTCATTTAACTCCAAAATGTTCATTCTGTAAGGATCCTTTGAGTTTCGTACCACACCCAGTACTAACTCAATGGTGAAATCTAATTCCCTTTCGGAGGTAGTCCTAGAATTTCTTCTGGGAATACATCAGAAAATTCCTTAAGAATAGGTATGTCTTCCAACTTTATCTTATCTTCTTTAGATGAATTTTCATCATTAATCACATTTACAACAAACATTTTACACCCTTTTCTTACAACTTTCTTTACTTGTAATGCATAAATTTGTCTAACTGATGTTTTCCTAGGAATTCATTTTACTGTCTCAGTGTTCCCTTCATTATTCAAACAAGTAAAAGACTTTTCATAACAATTAAGTATCACTTTATGTTGTTCAAGCCAGTCCATGCCTATTAATACATCATATGACCCTAACGGAAAAACATTCAATTTAACTTGTGTCTTCAACTGACTCATAAGCAAATCACAACTTTCAACAAACTCTACAACATTTAACAAACTCTAAAACTTTTCTTTTGGTGACTGTTGCGAGCTGAACTAACCACGACTTATCGAATTTTTCTACTTTTAACTTGCAACGTTTCACTAAATCAGTTGATATGTAACTCAAACTTGCACCTAGATCAATTAAAATGGAAATAGCTGTGTTTTGTATCATACCTTCAATCTCGACCATAGAAGTTTGATGGTATGCTTGTCAATTTTCTAGCACTGCATTAATCCTGGGCATTTCTCTTGCTACATCACCAATTGTCGGTTCCACTTGCATGGTGTGAATGTTGTTGACTGTCTTTCTTCTGAGTGGACAGTGTGCTCTGGTATGTGGTCCATTACAGTCATAACACTTTAAAGGTGGTCTTTGTTCCACATTTCTGGTATTATTATTATTGTTGTTGTTATTATTATTAGGCACATTCCTTGCAGCTGTATAATTCTGTGGTGCATTACCTCTGTAATTATTATTACTCTGAAAATTTATGTTATTGAAATTTTTATTATTTCCAGAATTTTTGAAATTAAAATTTTTCTTCTTATGCTCATAGTTACTTGGTTTATTATTCCTCCAACTCGATACACCTTCTCTTTTCTTATTCTGTTCAAAACAGAAATTGGCCTTTCTCATGGCTTCTTCAAGAGTTGTAGGATTACCGTATTCAATTCTGTCTTTTATGTTAAAGGGTAAGCAGCTCAAAAACCTTCATATCTTAGGTTTCTCTTCAGCTAAGTAAGGTACATACCTTAACAGGCTGAGAAATTTTCTACGTAACTCCTTCATAGTCATAGAACCCAATTTTAAATCATAAAATTCTTTTGACTTATCTTCAAAATACTGTTCAGACAAAAACTTTTTCTTAAACAGTTTCTTAAATGTATTCCATTTGATATCTCTTTCTTTAATGCTTTTAACCCTCTTAATATCCTGCCACCAAATGTCTACCCTTTCGATCAGATTGTATATGGCCATTTTGGCTTTTAACTGCGATGAGTAATCATAGATCTGAAAATACTTCTTCATACCGGACGACCATGCTTCAGCTGTCTCTCCCTTTTCATATTCGCCATTAAAAGTTGGTGGTTTTATCTTTTTAAATTCCCCTGAAATTTGTTCATAATGTTTACGCTTCTTCTTAGGACCACAGTCACTATCACTGCTGTCTTAATCGGAATTATATTTTCTTTGATAACTTTTATCATCAGATTCGGAAGAAGAAGAGTTACTTCAGTTTTATAGTATTTCATTTTCTTATCTCTGTATTTGTAGGACATTGTTCCAGATTCATATTTTACTTATGTTCTCTTATCTTTTTCATCAAAATGATACTTTTCCATTAAAATCTGGTTTAATTCTTCTTGTTCTCTTAAAATCCTTTCATTTTCTTCTTTAACATTTCTTATCTCAGTTTTTTAGTATTTAACCATACGCAATAATTCAGATGATTGATCATTCAGTTCTACATAGATTTCTACATTAATATTCTCTTGTTCGTTATTACTACGTTCATTATGAGGAGATATGTCCTCTGCGGATTCTTCTGGTATGTCCATACCTACAAATTAAAGGTCAAGCTGTTATGTATAGAAACAAATTTAAAATAAAAGTTAGTAACTAAGTTTTCTGTCTTCATTTTCAGTTTTGCGCGCATGAGCCTATTTCAGGCCTAGAGTTTGAACTCATGCTCTGATACCACATGTAACATCCCAAAAAATAGTAAAATTTAAATTTTTTTCTAGACATTAAAGCTAACATTAAATGCTGTGCGGAAATAATAAATGTCTAATAATAAATGTCTTGATAATAATTTCATTACAATATGTATTTATCTTTAAGGATCTTTAATTCTCTTATCGACAATTAAAATGCATCCGTCTCTCCTATAACAGTTATCATTATTATATCTATTAATTAATGTCGTCAATCGTCGACCTACACGTCCTATACCGGATGGTACTTAGTATCGTACTATTATAACTATAACTTATGACATGAATATTGTGTGTGATAAAGATGTTATGGTTCTTTATGTAGCTGCGTTCATAATACTATTTGACTGTACACTGTATTTAAGCCTGCTAGTTGATATTTATGATATTATTTACGAAAAGGTGTGTTGTTATATAAAACATATCCCTTGTTGGCAGTGGATTCTAAGTAATGATTCGATGGCTTACTTAGCTTTTAAGCTAAAGCATTGTTTGTCGAACTGTATAGGTTACAGGTTGTACGTTTTTGTTTGATTACAGACCCTAATTTATTTTAAAGTAGTGACCAGGTAGGTCAAGTGTGAAGTTACCAAATTGTCCTAATGTTTGATAAATGATGTGTGGAGTTAAAAGGGAGATGCATTAGGTCCAGGGTGACCCAAGTGATTCCAAGGAGATAGTTTAAAGAGAACCCTCCTAGTGGAGAGTCTGCCATAATGGTAAAGTCCAGAAAGATACCCCTAACTAAGGGTTTTCACCTTAAAGTCTAAGTAAAGGTGACTTGGGGTAAATTTGAAAATATCAAGGTTTAAACTATATATTAATGGGTTTTATTTCTACCTCCAGCGCTATACTTACTATGTTCCAAGGGTGAACTATATAGAAATGGGTCGTATGCTTTCCATAGGCGCTATATTGAAAATATGTAATCTATAAAACTATAGAGAGAAAAGGGTTGTAGGTTTTCGGTTAGCGTTATAACATAATGTCGATGTATAAGCTATGGTTTGGACTATAGTGAGCTGATTCTCTCGTATACCAAAGTGGAGGTTAGATTGATCATTAAATGAGCCGATGTGACAGTCATAAATGTGCTTTGGGATTTTCAAAACCCTAGTACAAGTTTGTTGGGGTTTGAGATCATTGGGTTTTATTATTGTTCTGTGTTATGGAGGAGGTTTACTGAGCCTCTCGTCTGCCATGACTGTTAGTTGTTTAAGGCACCACTCCTTGCATTAGTCAGAAGTTTGTGGGTAGTTATGGATTTGGCGATGTGCGTGAAGTCTCCAACCTTCGGTTGTTCCTTGGCTCTAAAATGGTCTACAGGTAAGCTACAATTTCAGTTTTTGAACCCTCATCCTTCAGTTTAAAGTTATGAACTTTCTCATTTTCTTTTTAACTTCATTTCTATTCCTTTGACAGGGATATATCAATACGAACTTGGTGAAGTTTCAAACTGTGACAAGGCAACCTGCAAGGTGTGAATCCACCTGTAAGCCTCAGCTAGACTCGGTTCCTCTATCAACAACGTGGTGTGTTTTGGTTTCCTTTCATCAGCGCAGCTCCACCGGTCGAATGGTCTTTAGGTTTAATTTCTGCAAACTTTGTTTTGTTGGATAAAGAACCTGAGTTGTTTTTCTTCACTTGTAGTGTTGATAGGAAGCTCTGTACAGGATAATGCCTACTCTATTGGTGAATGTAATTTGCAATATAAATATACATGTTGTAATTTTGGAAGAATATACAATATCGGTGTACAAAATGTTGTTGATGTTTTGTTTCAAAGATGAAGGGATAAACCCTAGTAATATGTATGATGAGTTTACGGGATTCGAACCCTTATGTATTTAAAATGTTTAACTTATAAACTTGTCTGTTGTTTTAATACAATGGTTCTTGGGCGAGTCGAGACTTGAGCCCGTGACCTGTACAATGATGTTTGTTTTAGGTTTTTACAACTCCAGTTATAAAATGGTAATGTTTATGAAAGGTTATTATGATTTAATGTTTGGAAAGATTAGTCGTAAGGCTTCACCGCATGGGGAGTTCATAATGAGACTCGACCCTTTGTCTGCTGGTTAACTTGGTTATACAGTTATGCTTCGTCAGTTAACTTGGTGTTTGTATAGATTTTAAGTTTTACTCAGAAGAATTGTAACCCAGTTCTCTATAGGGTTTAGGTTTTTCAATCTATTACTTGCACTCGTTTTCAGTTCAGAAGAGCCTTATGCTTCGGCGTAGGGATTTTCTCGAATCTAGATGTTCGACTTTTAGCTGGTGTCTGCACTATGTATTTTATTTAAAGGTCAACAAGAGTAGGGTTGAATCCTGGGTGAACCGTTTAGGTCTCGATTTTGAGGTTTAATGATGAAAACTTAGTCAGTGTTAAGATTAAAGGGCTATTTCATGACTGTATGTTTTATGTATAGATGGAGTGATGTTTTTGTGAAGCTAAGATACTTATATGTATGGTTCTTGATTCAATACTATGCTGTATAAAATGTCAAATGAAAGTTTGTATTATTGTGGAGATAATTTAGTACCTGTTTAAAGTTTGAACCACAATAATCGTATCTAGGTATTGATATGGGTTGTTATATGATAATAAAAGTGTACCCTATAAATAATATACTATGTTTTGAATCGAAGGACTATAACTTGTAAATTCTCTATAAAAGAATACTACGTGAAAAATGATAAGTCTTATAGCTTAAAATTTGTATTGCTAAATCTATAGGATATATTTTTTGAGCTATTTAGTAGACAGTAGTTCTTAGGATAAATAATTTTTAGCGTTCAGCTTGCATATAATATAGACTCTGTTTAATTATTATTTTTGGTCTTATGAGATGACTAGTGAAGTGTAACTAGCAGTTTTCAATTTGCAAACGATGTATAAGTAAAACTTTCTAATTGTTTTTTGAAATGAAAGTCCTATGTGTTTTTACAGAAACTAACATAGATGCATGGATATTGATAACAGACATTGGAACTACTATAGTATAAAGTATAAATTTACTATACTGTAAAAGTAGGAAAATAAACAGATTTCATTTGATTTGAAATATAAACTTCTATTGCTAATCAACTTATCTTCAAGGTTAATTATACACTTCCTGTACTAGAGTACATCGTCTCATGACGAAAGGAAAAATATAGGAAGATATTTTATTCAATAACTTACATTATCTCATTCAATTAATAGAACTGTAGGACTAATTTATCTAGGTCGGAATATCATTCAATAGTTAAACTGGTAAACATAAAATAACATCTTTAAACAATTTAAACAGTATGTTTATGCTAGAGTATAGACAAACTTTTGGCCTAATCTTCCTGCTCTATAAACTTTCAAGTCCTACATAACATTCAAACAGTTTCTCAAAAATAGATAAAAAAATATAGAAATGAAAAGAAATAACAAGTAGAACCTGATAATTTTTCTAGGGTGTAAAAACACCCAAAGAGGCCTCTTCCTCCAAACCTTCTCTAGAAGAAGCAACCAAATCATTTTCTCACTTTGGACCCCGAGCCTGTTTACTAAACCACTAGCTAGAAGACTCTGTGTAGAAGCAAGGCACTCATGTTGTACTTTAGCAATCAATGGAGACTTGCATACACCTCAAACCTCTGCACTCAGCAGAAACAAGACAGACTTACACTCCAAGTCAAAACATAGCTTCCCCTCATCGAATCTCGTGTGTGCATACAACAGAACCAAAAGGTAAATTTTCTCGTCAGGAAAACTGTGAGCCTCTGCTCAAATTCGATGGCTTATAAAAGATGCCTAGGTCTTTTAGTTGTCAGTTTTCAATAAATGAGCCTCGAGCTCCACTTCCACATTCCAGGGAACTTGACCACAATTCAAGGGAGTTGTCCCATAACAACAACTAGTTACTGAGTTCATGATGTTGCCACTTGTCCATTGCCTTCTACCCCAGATTCCATTCCACCTAGTGGGTCAGTAAACACTCTTTCAACATTCTCTTTCGGTGAGTGTCTCCTATTTTATTTTATTAAATAATAATATTATGCAATTACAGTCATCCTTGACCACTTAGTCAAATATAAAACATTACAATAAAATTTAAGACAATGGTTTTCCCAAACATAAAATGTTTCAAGTAATGGGTATGCTACATCAAGATCTTAAGAATAGATAGAGGTGGTGAGTATGATTCAAATGATTTCTTAAACTTGTGTAAAAATCGTGGCATACACAAGCAATTCACTGCGAGGTATACACCGCAGTAGAATGGTGTCGCAGAGAGGAAGAACATCTAACCATTATGGAAATGGCGCATAGCATGTTGGAATCTATTCATCTAACAAATGAATATTGGGCTGAGGCAGTGGCAACTGTTGTATACATCATGAATTGATGTCTGACGAAGAGTGTGAAGAACAAAGTTCCGCAGGAATCTTTAACAAGTATGAAACATAGTGTTTCGCATTTAAATGTTTTTGGTTGTGTAGCATACACACACGTTCCAGATGAGCTCAGAAGGAAATTAGACAATAAAGGACATAAATGTATTTTTATTGGGTATTCTGAAGACACAAAAGTATACAAGTTGTATGATCCTATTGCAAGAAAAGTTATCATCAGTCGAGATGTTTAGTTTGTAGAAAATGAAGCATGGGAAAGTTATCATCAGTTGAGATGTTTAAAATTGTGTCACATGTCGAACATGATGACATCGCAGAGGATGTGGTTGAGAATCTGCATATGAATCAGAATGTCGCAGCTTGGTCTACTCCCACGACAACGCGACATGTTTCAACACAAGGTACTCCAACACAAGTCACAACTCAAGATACTCCGACAAGCACACCAAGAGTGCATCAAAGTCCATGAAGTAGTTCGCGGAGTTTGACACCAACAACTCCGACAAAGACAAGAAGTCTACTTGATATATATGAGACTTGTACACCCAACTCATTCTTAGTTTTGGATTATTTTTTCAAATTAATGATCCGCTAACATTTGAAGAAGTTGTAGAAGATAAAGTTCGGGCACAAGCTATGGATGAAGAAATAGAATGTATTGAGAAGAATCAAACATGGGAATTAGTCAATGTTCATATCGACACGGATGTGATAAGAGTCAAATGGATTTATAATACCAAGAAAGATGTTGATGGGAATGTGCAAATGCACAAGGAAATATTGGCAGAAAGAGGGTTCACATAGTAGCTTGGCATAGACTTCAATGAAACTTTTGTACCAGTAGCACGAATGGACAATGTTAGAACAGTTTTGGAAATCGCAACACAAAAGAAATGTCTCGTTTATCAAATGGATGTTAAGTCGGCATTTTTAAATGGTTATTTGGAGGAGGAAGTATATGTGGAGCAGCCACGAGGCTACGAAGTTCCAGGACAAAGACACAAAGTATACAAGCTGAAAAAGGCACTCTATGTCTTAAAGCAAGCTCCTAGAGCTTGGTACAGTCGCATTGACTCTTACCTCATTCAGAATGGATTTCACATCAGTGAATGTGAGCCAGCACTGTACACAAAAATCAACAAGCAAAGTAATAAGCTAATCGTCTGCTTGTATGTAGATGATTTAACATTTACTTGTGATTTTGGCATAGAGGAATTTAGATCAGTCATGGAAAGTGAATTTGGAATGAATAATTTGGGGCTTATGAAGTATTTTCTTGGCATTGAAGTCATTAGACTAAAAATGGTATATTTATATCTCAGTCGAAGTATGAAAGTGATGTCTTGAAAATATTAATATGTTAAAATGTAAGACATCTCCAACACCTGTGATAACAGATTTGAAATTGAGCAAGGAAGATGATGGAGCCAATGTAGATCCTACATTGTTTAAAAGGCTTGTTGGAATCCTTATGTATCTTATAGCGACAAGGCCAAACATCATGTATGGAGTCAGTTTGAACTCAAGATTCATGGAGTCACCAACATAATCTCATTGGAAAGCAGGTAAAATAATTCTGAGGTATGTAAGTGGAACAAAATACTTTTGTATTTTGTATTCAACCTTAGAAAATTTCAAACTCATTGGATACACTGACAGCGACAATGGAGGAAACATAGATGACAGAAAAAGCACATATGGAAACACATTTCATTTAGGAATAGGTGTTGTATCATGGGCTTCAAAGAAACAACCCATTGTAACTCTTTCTTCAGGAGAAACAGAGTATCTCGCAGCTACAAGTTCTGCATGTCAAGCCATTTGGATGCGGAGGATGTTAAGTGATTTATCGCAGAACCAGCAAAAACCCAAAACCATTTAGTGCGACAATAATTCAGCTATCGCACTGTCAAAGAATCATATGTACCACAAGAGAATCAAGCACATCGACCTAAGGTATCATTTTATCAGAGAATTGATAAATAACAAAGAAATTTGTTTAGAATTTTGTAGGTCTAAAGATCAGGTAGAAGACATCTTCACAAAACCATTGGAAAGGGACACATTCCAATATCTGCGAAGTTGTTTGGGAATGACAAGTTATGCACAGTGAACTTCGTCATGCACAGAGATGTTTCAGCTCTGAAATATTTTGTAAATTTTTATTTTTGTTTAATAAGCCCCATCTGCTCATAATTAAAGGGGAGTGTTGAAGAAATGTAATTACGAGATGAATGCACATCTAATTCGCACGGTTGTGTCAGTCACTCACTTGGTCTTTTTGTTAGTCTATAGAATTCGCAGAGATGTCACACAGTCAGTTAGTCTGTCAAAAGGCTTCGTGCACACTTCCTTGTATTTATTCAGCTGTGTTTGTATTCCACAAGTCAAATTTCCTAGGAATAAATTAATTACAGCCTTTAATGTATCACAGTAGCTTCCAGGTGAAGCAATCTCAAGTTTGTGTATATGTAGAAGAAGAAGAAATGAAATCAAAGAGAGAAAGAGAGGAATGGAGGAAGAGAGAAAGGAGAAGAAGAAATTGGCCGTGAAATGTTTTAAGAGCCCAAGCTCTATAAAATTGTGAAAGATTGAAGTAAAACGCATCTCTCTGTAATGCGGCAAAGTTGTTTTTTTTACTGCGGTAATATATAATTCTATAGTTATATGTGTTCATTCTCGAGATTGTTGGTTATTGCATGTCGCACATCTTCTCCATATTTACTTGTGTAATTTTGTTTACATTTCGGTATGTAAAAGAAATCAAGAGTTCAAAATATTTCACCATGGTAAAAGTTATATTTTAATGCGGAGTAACTTGGATGTAAACTTCATTTAAATATTTCAATTCTTATGTTTTTAGCAAGAAATATTTTAATAAATTTTTCTTAAGAGTGGGTTTGTCGAAGTCAAGAATTCCGCGAAGTAAATCCTTTCGCAAAGCTAAAAGCTTCGCATAAGTGCGAAGAAAATTTATGCAAATTCAAGTTGTGCAAAGTTAAGTTCCGCGAAGCTAATATTCACGAAGTAATTGCTCGACGAAGTGAAATTCTTTGGCGAAGTAAAAGTTGGGGTTTTCGTCAAAGTTCCAAAGGGAAGAAAAAGAATTATTTACTATGTAGTTAATTTTTAATTGAGTGCGCAGTGTGCTTTTCCCTTGACTACCACCAATCTACTACAACCATTGGATAAGTCTCCAAATTTTCATGAATGGAATAGACACAAGTGTATCAAAATTCAAATGGATATCTGTAGTGGAAGATGCCATACAATTAGAAACCAAAGAAGCTATGGTATTTTCTAAGTCAATTGTAGTTGAAAACCCACTCATAATATGACACGTTTGGACATCCTAATGAATTTTCAGTGGTGAAACTTCGATTTAAAATAAAGCTATCATGCTCTAGAGACATTGAGGAGAAAAAATTTTAGACAAAAACATTTAGGAGAAAAACATGCTTTGGAAAGTAGAGAGAGAGCTAATGGTGAATATGAATCATAAAAAAAATTATGTACATAAGAAGCTTCTATTAATCAGCATAGATATCTTAAACATAGAGTAATCCAATTTTTTGAGGTGTAATTTTTTTTTTATCTTAAATGTTTTAAACATTAAAAAAAAATTTACCCCTCAAGAAGTTGGATCCCCCTCTTTTAATTTTTTAATTACTTTTTATTTTTGATAAGTTATGAGTGGACATGAAATTTTTTAATTACTTTTTATTTTTGATAAGCTGACAAGACAAACTTGACAACATCTCCGCCATACTAGGTTGTAAGCACCCCAAAGAGTTTGGTACAAGAATAGAATCTCAAAATAAAGAAATGGAATCAAATTGAGATGCTTAGGCATTTGTACAGCTTACTCAAGAAAGTAACATGAATCTGTGTACCAACAAGATTGGCTTCCCTTCTTAAGCCATGCCAATAAATGCTAATATGCATAATGCAAATGACCAAAACCTCACTGTCTAATAACAAAACAACTCTTATTGCCACACATTGCCAAGTGCAATAATCATGAATGGTTATAACGTGAACGTCTTTCATCAAAAACTCACCTTAGTTGTCATAAAATATTGATGTCATTAACACTGTCCTATTTTACCATTTTTGACCCACTTAGGGAATAATGTGATCATTATTAAACAAAGTCAACAACTTTACACATAACACTTTGAGGTCTCCTAGCTGGCTACAACTATCGATGAGTCTATCCCTAATGTACATTTTCTAGCTCAAGCCAACCATAAGTTTTGTGGAATGAGAAAAGTCTCAAGTCTTTACAAAAGAAATCAAATATCGGGCCTATCTTTCCATGTGATATAACGAAAGAAGGTTGAAACCCAAGAGAAATGTATGCAATTTCCGAATACCATTCAAGTGGTATCTTAGATCGAACATCAAGCTAGCGAACAAAATGAATGGAGCACTACTTTGCTGAAGCCTAAGGGACTTGACCGTAGAAGCTATACATGGAAAAGTTGACATCTCTGTGAGTTTGCAACAAATCATCATTGATAGGCATGTTAACTCGAAGATAGAAACAAAAGCTAATTAAGGATGGACAAGTACAGTAGGAATCCTCACCACAAGCGATAAACATTGAGCCTATTATAATTACCTCGAGAGAAGTCCCTATGCCATTAACGAAGGAAAAGAAACAGGTTAAACATGAAGTTCAAAGGATAATAACTTATTCTGATAATTTAGCTACAGTAAAATCTTAGAAGTTATGAATGGCAGGGAATCTCATGTTTGAACCAAATCTTATTTATTGCACACCCTTTGATGTAGGAATAAAGTTAAATGCAACATATTGTTCTGCTAGTGTGGGGCTTACAAGAATTTATTTTTGCATACAATGTTATAATGGGATTCAACATTATATAATTCAGTTGTATGGAGCGACTTTCCTTCAGTAAAAGGTAAACAAGGGGGGAAATGGTGAAGAAACTGAATAATAGGTAAGCATTACTGATTTTACAGAAGGTATTATAATATATTTGTTCATTTTATGTATATGGATTTTAGGGGTTTAAGTGGATGATACATTGTAGTGGATCAAGTGTTACAAGTGAAAAGCATGACAACACCATATATTTTCTCTTGTCAGTGCTTGAAAGAATGAAACTAGGTGTGCAGATTATACTTCTCCTATTTGATGCACAGTGGAGACAGAGAGAACAAAGCAGAGGTCTTTACATCAAACTATCATTCTTGGCCACAAAGGATTTACCTGGACAGAATCTGAATGACTACATTGAACAAAGGTGTTATAGGAGGCTGAGATAGGAGAGATAAGAGAGGGTGAGATCCTTGTGAAAGGGAGAAGAGGATGTAATAATTTGGTTTCTTATAATGTTGAAAATGAATGCAATCCAGATAGAGCTTGCAAATACTTGACAAACTACTTCCTATTTATGAAGGGAATTATATATGAATAGTACCATGTAATTGTATCCTTGTATATGAAGGGAGGAGAGCACCGCAACATTGCACAGTCAATTTAAAATTAACTGCGCAGTAAAAAAATATTTTCTTTCGCTGCGAACTTTAATGGAAACTCCAATTTTGACTTCGCGAATGACTTTCACTTCCGTGAGCATTTACTTCGCGTGGATTAACTTTGTGGAAATTTACTTTGATGCAACATTTGATATCGCACCAAATTTAATTCGCACCAATGCGATATGCATAACCTTGCGATAGGAAATACAATGCGGAAATTATAAACTTGAAGTTATTTTTACTCCGCGTAACTTCGTAACTTCGCGGCGGACTTGTTGACATTGACAAGCCTAATCTTAAGAAAATATTTTAAAAAAATATTTCTTGCTAAAACATAAGAATGGAAGAATGAAGATTATGCCGAAGTTACTTTGCGTTAAACTAAAAACTTTCACCACCGTGAAATACTTGGAATTCTTGATTTCTTTTACTGACAGTAAATGTAAACAACATTTACGCAAATGAATATGAAGAAGATATGCGACATGTAATGACAACCATTCTTGAGAATGAACACAAAATAACTATTGACTTATATATTACCGCAGTAAAACAAGTAACATTGCCGCAATACAAAGAGATGGTAAATACTTCAATCTTTCACCATTTTACGTAGAGCTTGGGCTCCTCATACATTTCAGGATGAACTTCTTCTTCTTCTTCTTTCACTTTTACATCTCTTTCATATCTGCTTAATCTAATGAGAGTGATTTACATTTACACAAAAAAATTTGGATTGCTTCGCCTGGAAGCTCTTGAACTCCATTAAAGACTGTAATTAATTTCTAGCTAAGAAATTCAACTTGCAGAATACAAATGAGGCTGATTAAATACTAGGAAGTGTGCACAATGCCTTCTGAAAGATTGACAGACTGTCAGACATCTCTGCAATACAGCGGACTGACAAAACATCTGATGGGGTGACTGACAAAGCCAGCGCAAACTAGATGCGCATTCATCTCGTAAGTACATTTCTCCAACACTCGCCCTTAATTATGAGTTGATGACAAAAATTTTCAAAATGTTTCAAAGCTGAAACATGCTCTATGTATGACAAAGTTCACTGTGCAGAACTTGCCACTCCTAAACAACTTCGCATATATTGGAATGTGTCTCTTTCCAATGGTTCTGTGAAGATGTCTGCAACCTGATCTTCACACCTACAAAATTCTAAATAGATTTCCTTGTTGTTTATTAATTCTCTTATGAAATGATACCTTGTGTCGATGTGCTTGGTTCTTTTTTGGTAGACATGATTCTTTGACAGTGCGATAGCTGAATTGTTGTCGTAGTAAATGACTGTAGGCTCTTGTTGATGCTGTGACAGATCACTTAACATCCTCCACATCCATACAGCTTGACATGCAACGCTTGTAGCTGCGAATGTTACAACGTAATCTTCCACCTTGTGAGAATCAACACTCTTTGGCCTAGAGGATCCATTACACTTACTCAGAACCATTGTATATCCTTCAGACACTATTTTTCCCTATTTTTTCCCTTGTATGCTTGCTGCATCATTACAGTGGGTGTACTCGCGAGTTGCATCACTATAGCCCATGGGTAGCATGTAAAATAGTAAAAATCAATAGTTTATTACTTTTTACTCCCAAAAAGTGGTCATTGGGTGACCTTTGACTCTCCATCTACCCAAGAAATGCCTCAATGTGTCCTTTCACTTACCTTTGAGAGGACTATACATTGAGCACATATGGCTTATGGATGGGAGGGGAAAGAAGAGCAAGAGAACTCTAGTGGATTTTTTCTCAATCTTGAGTCTACACTCATTGATCCTTGTAGTTGTGAACCCTTTATGTTCACCTTCCAAACTCCTTTTATAGTTTGAGTTTTCCATTCATGGAGGATTAAAGTGGTGGAGGCACAATTGGATTGATCCAGATCTTGGTTCAGATTGGTTGCCGGCAAGAGGTCATATCACATTGTACTTCTTGTTTATTAATAGAAATATTCATATTCTCATCCATTAATGTTGTAAATGTTGTTTATACTACATTGGGTTGCATTTACTTGTTATATCATGGGCCATTGCTATTGATGATGTTAATATTGTTTATATATTATATGTATGTGTTGTATATTGGCTGTCAAGACTAATTTGCAGATTCAAGTGCACGGATTGAAAAACTCCAATGGGAATCTACATCAAACATTTGGATCGAGGTTGGTTATATTCTTCGTTATCTTAGCATTGTCATTTATATAGCATAATATTGAGAATTGAGTTAATTTCTGGTAGTCAGCTATCTGTTGTGGTCTACCCCAAGCCATAGTGAGTTTTCTCCAACATAGAAATGGTGACTCCACTGGGGAAAACATCCATTTTGGGGGATTTTTGAGCATTAGTCCTTGATTAGAGTTGTTGTTTGTTGAATCTTTGCTTCACTTATTTGCCATTGAGATACACTATAGAAAACTTGCTTTTTTAAAGCCATTGGACTCTTTGTTTTTCCATTTTGCTTTCCTTACCTGCGGGCTAGCTTAGCTTTGCCCGCGTACACCCGCCTCTATTTACTATACTACTCACGGTTACTCGCAGTTTTTTCTTCAACAGTAGCGTACAACTCCTACCTTGGTTGATTTATGACTTTTGGTTGTTGCTGGGTTGGCTTTGGATGATCCTAAGTCTTTGTTGGCCTGTTTATTGACTGTTTCATGCCTTGGTTGTGACCAGAACTCTTATTTTCTCTTGGTTGAGCGTTGTTGGTTTTTTACCCATCTTTGGATTTAGCCTTGTTGGTTTTTTCCTTTTGAGCTCATTCTTTTGGCTGAGTCTTACTATTTGGTATCTGCTAGGTTGTCTTAGTGATCTCCTTGGCATATCAGTGACTAGATGGTAGGATTTTGCTTGCATTTTTCATTTCCATATATTGAAAAATACAAAAATACACATAGTTTTGCATTTTCCTTTTGTTTATAAGAGAAAATACAAAAAAAATTCTTTTATGTACTGCATCTTGCATTGAGTGCTTTCTGCCTTCATTTAGATTCTGATTGTGCATCGAAAAATATAAAAGGATTGCATATTTATTTCAGAACCATTGGATTTATTTTGCATGTTAGTGGCATTGTTTTCATTGGATAGATGAGTATATGATTTGACGATTTTTCATACTATTGAGTCTTACATATCACTAGTTTCACGATCATATCCCTTGAGTAATCACAGCCATTAAAATCAATGCTTAATCTTAAAATTGATTAGACCGATTTTATTTATTGGGTACACCAACTAGCATAGGTTTAGAGTCTTGGAATAGATCATTGTGAGTTAACAATCCAAGACTACTAGACGAAACATTAGGTGTATGACTAGGGAGTGGAGGAATCCATGGTACATATCGGTGTTCTCAGGAAGCTCTACTCAAGACAGAGTTAAGCATGAGGTCACGAAACATTGGTTGAAGATATATCCCTCTGATACCTGCTGAACGTGAGAGATATTTCCAGGGTTTGTTCGTATTTGGGGGTACCGTAGGTTCGTCCTCTTGTGCTTCAGGCTTAACTACCCTTCCCATATGACGGATCCCACATGGGACTGTCCCCCTGAGCATTGGTTATATTGCGATGACCATAGTTTCCTTACCTAGGTATCGCATAGGGTACTTGCAGTGGTTATGATGTTTGTGTCCTCAGCGAGATAGGGGTCGGAAAACATAGTTGTCGTTGTATAGGGACTTGACCATGTGCACGTAGTGAAGTCTGGGGGCCATTATAACTGATTCTGTTACCTCCGGCTATATTTTGGGAGTCTCAAGCCTCTCCTAGGTGAGACATACTATCTCTAGTGTCGGGAGCTCATTTAGCCACCCTGTTTGTCTGCTCTTGGTTGTAGTTTCTCTACGTGTGTGCTTTTGATTTACTGTTTTTGATTGATAGTTGGCCTTTAGGGGATGTTTTGATTTTATATTCTCTCTGGAGATATCATGGCGCAGAGTCCTACTCTCCGTTGATCCCATCGGTTGGTTGGTTTACCACCTACCGAGCTTTCACGCCACGTGGCTAGGGGACGCCAGCGGGCTCCCTCTGAGTCTTCGAATTCTTACGAGACATACCTCCTAAACGTCATGAGTGATGCAAATTCTGATACTAAAGAAATACCTATGACTCCATCGGGTAGAGTCGAACACACTTCAGACACCCGTACTCCTCCTGAGGCATGCGGGGTGATCCACCTGAGACCCAATGTAGTTTGTTTGGTCCAGATCCACCTGAGGATGACCTGTTCGATCCTTCATTTCCACATAATTATATACACGGGATGCCTTAGTTACATGATGACACTAGTCCTATGGTCAACCCAACTGCATTCTCTTTTGGTATGCCTAATTATAGCACAGTTGATCCTTCCACTACGTTTGGTAGTCATGCCAGCACTAGCCATGGTGTTATACACACTGCACCCACTAGGGGCAATACCCTCACCAGGGGCACCACATTGTCCACTCACACACATAGTATGGGGACTGGTCATATTTCTCCTAACAATGCTAATGTTGGAAGATACCTGCCTCCTAGGGCTACCCAACCTAATAGGAACACTGTCCGCAATACGACTCGCCATCCACCACCTAATACACATGCCACTACTCGTCAACCCAGGACTACTTTCACAAATGTTAATGCTCCTCATAACCACAGGGGTGGACATATACTACATACTTTTGTGTCCACTTCCACCACTAGTAATGCCAATGTAGGAGGTGGGAATATATCCTATCCACATGGACATAACACCACCATCCCTGCTACTAGTAACACCAATGTTGGGGCTAGGAATACATCTCATGCTTATGGTCACCACACGACTGCTCAAGCTAATCCAAATGCTGGTGGTGGGAACATACCATACCATTATGGTCATTACAACTCGGTTCCCACTACAAATAGTACATACACGCCCCATACTTATGGTGGCAACCCTTACTACAACACAGTCAATGCTGGCCACCAGTACAACCCACCCCAATATGGTGCCCAAAATACGTACATACCTTCTTACTCTCATATGGGTCAGGCAGGAGGAGGTTATCAACCCTATGGCCATGGTCAAGCTTATGGTCCGTCAGGTCCCCATTATCAGTAGTTTAATCCTCATGGTCAAGCTTTTGGTCCATCTTATAATTCGATTTTGTTCAACCAACCTTTTATGGGAACTTATAATCAATATTTCCAGCAGCAGCTCTCGTTCCTTGCACATTTGAACCTTCTGGATCTTTCGAAGCTCACAAATGATCCGGTGTGTCATGACCCTAATTGACCTCTGTTCCCTACCAAGATCCCTTCAAACATTCCTAAGTTTGAGGGGAAAGGTGGTGAGGATCCGGGAGATCATGTCACAACATTTCACCTTTGGTGTTCCTACAACTCGTTGAATCATGATTCCGTTAGGTTACGACTATTGCAATGCACCCTCACGGGGGCAACTGTGAAGTGGTATGTTGAGTTTCCTGGAAACACTTATAGGGGTTTTAACGAGATCGCTTTGGTTTTCTTGGATCATTTCCAATTTCTGGTTCGCTATGATACTGGTATTGAACTTTTATCTACTTTATGTCAGAACAAAGCCACACATATTTCTAACCATGTTCAAGAGTGGCGTCGACGGAAGAGGTTAGTGAAAGCCAACATTCCTCCAGAGTTCCTGTTGGAATGGTTCCTCAAGTCTGTACTCCCATACATTGCTAAGGACGTTTCAATTTTCGGCATTGTGACTAAGGAACAAGCCATCTTGAAAGTCCATCAGTTAGACTTATTATACTCTCAGTATGGCATTTTGTATGACATTGTTCCTGTCGCACCGTGAACACACCATGAGCCTCAGTCAGTTCCTAGACCACATGTCGATGGCATCATAGGATCTGCAAGCACTCTCCCTATAGATTTGGTAGCTAATCAAATGCAAAAAAAATTGTTAAACCAGTCTACTCCTAGACAGGTTCACACCTTGTCCACTTCCACCCCGTCGTCCGATGTACACAATGTGCAATCGACGAACCAATCAGGTAACCAGCAACCTGGTGGTAAGAAAAAGGGGAGAAACAACCGTAAGGGTGGAAACAATGGGAATAACAATATAAATTGCAATACCCCCCGTAAGGATAATTCCAACCCTCGTCGGGAAGGCAGAAATGTTGGTGAGGACCGTAAACCTAGGCATAAGGTAAAGTTTCCCTATTAGCTCTGTGGGGAAGACCATCTTACTTACTTATGTCCTTGGATCGAAGAAGCATCGAAGCATTTGGCAAAGAGCCCAGGTGTGTTAAAGGATCCCCTACCTCATCATCAAAACATGGCTTCGCATGCTCTCGCCACTGGTTATGGACCTAGGGGATGCCGGAGCTACATTGCAGCGTGCCATGACCTACACCTTTCATGATCTTAAAATGATTATGGAGGTTTTCTTGGATGACCTTGCCGGCCATTCTCACAAGAGGATGGACCACCCCAAGCACCTCTGCATGATTCTCGAACGATGTATACGATACAAGATTCGATTGAATCCTAACAAATGCATCTTTGCTGTAAGGACGGGTCACCTTCTGGGCTTCATAGTTTTGAAAGAGGGTATTAGAGTCGATCCTCTTAAAGTTGAGGCAATACTTCGGTTTCCTCCTCTGCACAACTTGTTACAACTTCAGAGCCTCCAAGGGAGAGCCACTTTTCTACATCATTTCGTATTCAATTATGCTAATATTACCAAAGGTTTCGCGTGCTTATTGAAGAAAAAAATGCCCTTTATCTTGGATGAGCGATCCCAGCAGTCTTTCGATGCCCTTAAGAAAGATTTGGTATCGGCCCCTATGCTTAGTCCACCAGACTTCGCACGAGTATTTATTCTTTATGTGGTCGTGTCTCAAGAGACGATTGGCATGGTCTTGGTTCAGGTTGATGACGCACTTGTCGAGCATGTCATTTATTGCCTTAGTCAAAATCTAGTAGACGTTGAGCTAAGATATACTCATGTGGAGAAGCTGCCACTTGCGACTATTCATTCAGTCCAACAGTTACGACATTACATTTTGCTTAGAACAACCACAGTTTTTGAACATATCAATTAGTTTCAGTTTGTGCTATCACGATGCCTTATCGGGTGGAAGTACAATAAATGGATTGTGATCCTTCAAGAATTCGATCTCGATTTTGCTTCTTCGGCGAAATCGGTGAAATCGTTGGTGTTTGTTGAACTTATGTCGGACCTTCCGAGACTTGAGGAGGATGTCATCCATGAAGATTCCTTCGTGGATGAGCACTTATTTCTTATCTAGTCCGAAGACCCTTGGTATGGGGATGTCATTGTATATCTCCAAACTTTGAAGTTTCCTCTGCACTATTCACGAGATGAGTGACGGCGTGTGAAACATCACGCTAAAGATTATACTGTCGTCAGTGACACTTTGTATCACCGAAGAAAGGATTCTATTCTCCATCGTTGCTTAACTCACGAAGAAGCAGAGCGTGTGCTTAATGATTGCCATGCAGGGGTGTGTGGAGGTCACTTATTTGGGCTTGCTACAGCCCAACGTATTATGCGAGCAGGTTACTTTTGGCCTTCAATATTTAAAGATTGTATTAATGCTGTAAAGAGATGCCACCCTTGCCAGGTGTTTTCTCAGAATATACGCTCACATCCAGTGCCCCTTCATCCAGTCGTCACCGTCGGTCGCTTCACTAAGTGGGGGGTGGATTTCATGGATTGCAAACCAGCTTCAGCTGGGGGCCACACCATATTATAGTGGCCATGACTACTTTTCCAAATGGGTTGAGGCCATGCCTGCCGTAAAAGCCGATGGTGCTACAGCATCCCATTTCGTGTTCAATCAAATTATAAATCGGTTCGATATTCCGAAACAGATTGTCACTGACCATGGCAGTCACTTTCAGAACAAGATGATGAAGGATTTGTCTCTCAAGCTTGGGTTTCGTCGAGAACACTCATCTTCTTATTATCCCCAAGCGAATGATCAAGTTGAAGCAGTTAATAAGTCTTTGAAGACCATTCTCCAGCGTACCATCCAACAAAGCAAGACCAACTGGCACATCATGTTATATCATGCTTTGTGGGAACATCAAACCGCAATCAAGACTACCACCGGGTTCTCATCGTTTCAGCTAGTTGATGGTGTGGAGTCACATTTACCGATTGAATGCGAGACCCCTTCGCTTAAACTGGCCATAGAGCTCGTCCTTGAAACGACGGGTCTTGAGAAACGTTTAATCCACCTTAAGCAACTTGATGAGCAACATCAAGACACCGCCATGGCTATAGATGCCAACAAGCGTTGTGTTAAGGTTCAGTATGATAGGCTATCTGTCCCCGGCAGTATGTTGAAGGTGACTTGGTCCTCTTGTATGACCAAGCTAAAGAACCCCTGGGGGAAAGCAAGTTCAACCCCATGTGGCATGGCCCTTACATCATGAGGCGTGTCCTGGAAAAAGGAGCTTATGAATTAGAATACTACAAGGGGACTGTCTTGAAGGAGCCTAGGAATGGGTTCTACCTCAAGTGGTATTATGATGGAACCTTTGGTTCAGGCTAATACTTTTGTATACTACTATATAGTTACTTATGTACATAGTTTAGCTCTCTTTTAATTTTCAGGTCTACTGATTAGCTTCCGTTTGATTGACAGATGTCAATTGAGTTTCCTACGTTCTTAGGGTTTGCCGATGGTGCTAGCCGTCATACACAGCAACTTGCTTCTGCTGCCTGGGTTATTTTCTCACCTGACCACCTAGTTGTGTCCTCAGGAAGTGCTTGTCTCGGTCCTACATCTAACAATGTGGCTGAGTATAGTGCTATCATTGAGCTACTTCAGGATGTTATTTCGCAAGGTATCAAGTCTTTAGAAGTCCGCCTGGATTCACAGCTAGTTGTGTCTCAGCTGAATGGGAAGTACTATGTGCGAGACCCTACGCTACTACAAAAATTCCTAAGGGTAAGACTCTTGGAACGACACTTTGTTTCAATTACATACATCCATATTCCAAGAAGTGTTAATCATATATCTGATGCATACGCTAACTATGTATTAGATTGGCATTTGTCACATTCACCATGAAGTACACAAATAAAAGAAGACATTCACACATTTGTACATACACACATATAGTAGAACCGGAGAACCAAAGTTTTTTATAAATAATATGTCCAAAATGGTAGTATCATGATACAAAAACTGGAGCCCATAGCCCTCAAAATATACATATCTCTACAAAAATGAGATCCTGAGATATCTACTCCCTACGAGGAGGCCTAGCTGCTGCCCCGATAAGATGTGTCTCATAGAAGTACTGCACTGCATTTGCTATCCACTGTAGCAATCGTACCCAATTACCCAACACCCCCACTACCTGGCGCTACATAGCCTCTGGCAGTTGTGCCACCTCTGCCTGTGGTACCCTGGCAGTCATCCATGATATGTTGGACCGCAAAGTCTGTAGTTTCCTCTCTGCTGCAGCACCTGCCATCTCATCACCCCTGCCCCGGTGACGATGTCTCGGGAAGCCATCGGGTCTCACTGGGCCCTTGTATGCAAGCAAACAGTCAAACATCAAAACATGATACTACCCCCAAACAAAAGATTTTTGCATTTACATCTATACTAAAAATTCCATAAAAATTGAATACACAAAAACCTAAAAAGAGTATTCACCGATGTCTCCAAACACTACATCTAGTGGGAGCGGCATGTCCTGGTCCTGCCGAAACTCTATCCCTGCATAAGGGTAGTCATCTATCGCTATGACCTATCGATCACCAGTGAAAGAAATCCTATGTATACGGTGATTCCTGACAGCTACCACGCTGTCGTGTTAAGACCTCAGCCCACCGGGTCATGGCTGGGTCACGGAGACTATGAGGAGGGACCTCAACCCTCGGACTAAGCCCTAGATCCTGCTTGAAGAAGAAGCTGCACAAAATAATGCCATACCTGAAGTTTTTCGCATCCCCCTACTTGCACTCTATCATCTGGGTCTTCATGGACCTTAGTAGTGTAGTACACCAATCGAAAACCATAGGCTGCATGCACTGTGATGCATAGAACATGATTGGCCTAGATGCCCGGTGAAGAGATTTGGATCCAGCGATATGCACTAAAGTGGCCACGACAACCTTCACACTCAGGTTGACTATGGCTCGGATGGGCACCTGACTCCCCACTGCCTGAGTATTTGGAACACAATATCTCTCTATGTAGTCAGTGATGGTGATCCCACCACCCACCGTTCGAGACTGAAGACTTGCCACCTCACCTCGGGGGGACAAACCTGTGATGAAATAGATATCTTCCACCTCCAATGAAAGTATTTGCCCGTCTAGGTTGAAGTTTTGTGCATCAACATCCCAATATTCTATCAAACGTTGTTTCAATAGGTTTTGGGCACTCAAACCCCCTATGCTCCAGAATTTGTATAAGCTACATGCTTGCAGTGCTTGCTCTGCATGCAGATCGTTACAAACAACCTCATCTACTAGGTCATGTTCCCTCTCCCTTCAGTCTAGAACCATCCTGGAGTGAGAAAAACAAAGATTTTAGTCAATTTCATTTGCAAAATCAACTTCACGGCCGTAACCGCGGGCAAATTTGCAAATAGTTGCGGGTACCCATGGTCAACCTATGCGTTGACTACGAGTATGATGCCCTACATGTGACCCGCATAGAAGTAGCCCGCGGGTAGCGCCGAAGCCATTTAGGGCTTGGCCAAACTAAAAATACAACCAATGAAATTTGAGATAAAAGCATTAAAATGGAAGGTGGGGATGAAATTACCAACCTTCTCTTCACGGTTCGACGATCAGATGCCTATAGCTCCCGGAATTAGCAACTAAAATTTGAGGTAAAAAACAACCACAAAACTCTAAATGGGTGAATAGTAAAAATGAAATGTAAATTGCAAATTTTTATTACTATTTATAATTTTCAAGACCCACTTGTATATAGTTTTTGCCATTTAATGTTGTTATGGACTAATACAATGTCATGGAGTAGTGTTTTTAACCAGATTTCTTCGATGAAAGTTGTTTCCGAACGCTTCACACCTACGGCAGGTACGTTTCACACCTGGCATATAGGTTAGATGTCATTTTCACATGCATTATGCATTTGACCTTTTGACCACTTTCGTAAACCCTAGGTGCAACCCCACTTCTTAACTAACACGGAACCTTCACACTATTACAGAAGTGTCGTTATGTGGCAGTAGGGCCTTTCCGAACATGGGTACCCTAGATAGAACCCCCATTTTCATTTTGGTGCCCATGCTGTTGTCTGTCCTTAGGATTGGGAGTCCTTTGTAGTTACGCCATGACATTGCGATAAAGACTCATACTGTACTTTGTCTTATGCTGGCCATCTCCCATAAGGACTCCCCCGTTTATATCAAGTTGTGATTGTATTGCATTATCTTGCTTGTTGCTTGAGCCTTGTGCCGGCTCCCGTTTAATCAGTTGTTAGCTTGGTGCCTGAGCACTTTTCCCTATCGAGCCCTGCAGAGCTTATATTTTCCCTCCACAATTTGATGACCTTTTGACCCTGAGGGAAGACACCCCCTGAGTGTCCACATCCTGATGCACTTCCTTGCATTAATCATAGGTATGTTCCATTGCTTAGAACTAGTATGCTCGCTATTTGACACTCGTTCCCTCACTTGTTGTACTATAAGCAATTTTATTCTTTTTCAAGCTTTCACCAAATATGAAAAAGACCAAAAAATCAAATATTCCAAAAAGCCGGACGGGATTATGGTTACTACTTCTTGTTGGCATATGTTGTGTCGCCTTTGAACAAAGCATTCATTCCACTCCATACATTATGATTCGGGACTATAGTTGGACCTTAAGAGTTGTACTTGCTTCTCATTTTACTCCATCGATTGGTTAAGCTTCCAATCATTATGGAGCCCTTTGTAATGCCTCCTACATTGCATAGTTTATGTCAAGTCTATGCTTCCTGAATCTATCCATCTGCTCATGCTCTTGTTCCAAGGAAGTCCTAAACCTAGAGTCGGCCACTCCTCAGATCTCTTAACTATTGCATGTCGGCCATCCTTATTGAGTTAGTCTGTTTCACTTGAGTTCTTCCAAATATTTCAGCATAGCTGGTACCTTGTGCAAGTTGATGGGGGATGCCTTAATGCCCTCCTTCCACCAAGTCTCATTTCGTCAACTTCAACCCATTTATTCAAGAACTTGAGGCTTAGAGTTCAGTTGAGTACCTTGAGGCTTGCAGTCATTAGTGGTAGGTTCTCTCGCCATTGAAATTTTTGGGAATACATCAATTTCCCCTGATCGATGGATTCATCCTAGTGTTCGACTTCAACTCATCTATTTACACTCTGATGATTTCGCTCTGTGCCTTTATGCCCATTTTCATTATTGGTGGGTTATCTTGCATCTGTTAATGGTATACATCATTGACTGGTAATTAGACGATGTCACATCAGGTTCGACCTCAACTCCTTTATTCACTTGATGGGACTTGCACCATCAAAGACTTGTGTAGAAGACCCCGGGCGATAGTGGCATTCAGTATGCTACTTATGACTATGACTTTACATCTAAGATATCACCTCTCAGATATTAGCAGTTTGTACCTCCAGTTTGCACCAGTTGTTTCCTTTTTAAGCAGGAGACCATATCTTACTCTAGAGGGATCATGGCTATGATCACTTATGACATATATTCACTATGTACTGCCTATTCATGGCCATTGTATCAGATTGTTGTACTACCGACATGTATTCAGGGACACTATTGTGTTATGACAAGTGAGCTGCTCTTTCCACTTGTGTCTCCATCACTCCACTTCTAAGATTTATAATGTATTTCGGCCATCGTAGCATCAGTCTCTGACCTCACAGATTAGGGGGCATTTGTTACAACGTAATCTTCCACCTTGTGAGAATCAACACTCTTTGGCCTAGAGGATCCATTCCACTGACTCAGAATCATTGTATATCCTTCAGACACTATTTTTTCCCTTGTACGCTTGCTGCATCATTATAGTGGGCATACCCGCGAGTTGCATCACTATAGCCCGCGTGTAGCATGTAAAATAGTAAAAATCACTAGTTTATTACTTTTTACTCCCAAAAAGCGGCCATTGGGTGACCTTTGACTCTCCATCTGCCCAAGAAACGCCTCGATGTGTCCTTTCACTTACCTTTGAGAGGACTATATATTGAGCACGTATGGCTTATGGACGGGAGGAGAAAGAAGAGCAAGAGAACTCTAGTGTATTTTTTCCCAATCTTGAGACTACACTCATTGATCCTTGTAGTTGTGAACCCTTTATGTTCACCTTCCAAACTCCTTTCATAGTTTGAGTTTGTCATTCATGGAGGATTGAAGTGGTGGAGGAACAAGTGGATTGATCCAGATCTTGGTTTAGATTGGTTGCTAACAAGAGGTCGTATCACATTGTACTTCTTCTTGTTTATTAATAGAAATACTCATATTCTCGTCCATTAATGTTGTAAATGTTGTTTATACTACATTGGGTTGCATTTACTTGTTATATCATGGGCCATTTCTATTGATGATGTTAATGTCGTTTATATATTATATGTACTTGTTGTATATTGGCTGTCAAGACTAATTTGCAGATTCAACTGCACGGATTGAAAAGCTCCAACGGGGATCTACATCAAACGTTTGGTGGTTATATTCTTCGTTATCTTAGCATTGTCATTTATATAGCATAATATTGAGAATTGAGTTAATTTCTGGTAGGCAGTTGTTTGTTGTGGTCTACCCCAAGCCATAGTGAGTTTTCTCCAACGCAACGACATACTCTGCTTCTGCTGAAGAAAGAGTTACGATTGGTTGCTTCTTTGAAGCCCATGATACGACACCTATTCCTACATGAAATGTATTCCCGAATATGTTTTTTCTGTCATCTACGCTGCCTCCATTGTTGCTGTCTGTGTACCCAATGAGTTTGAAATTTTCTGCAGTTGAATACAAAATACCAAAGTCTTTTGTTCCATTTACATACCTCAGAATTCTTTTACCTGCTTTCCAATGCGATTCTTTTGGTGTCTCCATGAATCTTGAGATTAAACTGACTCCATACATGATGTCTCTCCTTGTTGCTGTAAGATACATAAGGATGCCAACAAGTCTTTTAAACAGCGTAGGATCTACATTAGATCCATCATCATCCTTGCTCAATTTCAAACATGTTATCACTGGTGTTGGTGCTATCTTGCAATTTATCATCTTAAATATGTTTAAGACATAACTTCCATACTTCGACTGAGATATAAATATCCCATTTTCAGTCTAATGCACTTCAATACCCAAAAAGTACTTCATATGCCTCAAATTTGTCATTTCAAATTCACTTTCCATGACTATTCTAAATTCTTCTATGCCGAAATCACCAGTCAATATTAAATCATCTACATACAAGCAGACAATTAGCTTATTACCTTGCTTGTTGATTTTTGTGTACAGCATTGGCTCACATTCACTTCTGTGAAATCCATTATGAATGAGGTAAGAGTCAATGTGACTGTACCAGGCTTGCGGAGCTTGCTTCAAACCATAGAGTGCCTTATTCAGTCTGTATACTCTATGTCCTTGTCCTGGAACTTCATAGCCTTATGGCTGCTCCACGTATACTTCTTCCTCCAAATAACCAGTTAAAAATGCAGACTTGACATCCATTTGATAAACATGACATTTCTTTTGTGCTGCGATAGCCAGAACTGTTCTGACAGTGTCCATTCATGCTACAGGTGCAAAAGTTTCATTGAAGTCTATGCCAGGTTGCTATGTGAATCCTCTTGCCACCAATCTTGCCTTGTGATTTTGCACATTTTCTTCAGCATCTTGCTTGGTCTTATAAATCCATTTGACGCTTATCACATCCTTGTTGATAGGAACATCGACTAATTCCCATGTTTGATTTTTCTCTATGCATTCTATTTCTTCATTGATGGCTTGTGCCTAGACTTTATCTTCTACAGCTTCTTCATATGTTAGCATATCATTAATTTGATAAAATAATGCAAAACATGAGAATGAATTAGGTGTACCAGTCTCATATATCTCACGCAGACTTCTTGTTCTTGGCGGAGTTGTTGGTGTTGAACTGTGCGAACTGCTTGATGGAGTTTGTTGCGCACTTGATGTGTTTGTCGGAGTTGCTTGAGCTACGAATGATGTTGCAGTACCTTGTGCCGAAACATGTTGCATTGTCCTGGGAGTAGACGGTGCTACAACATTATGGTTTATATGCAGAGTTTCAACCGCATCTTCTGCGATGTCATCATGTTCGATATGCGACACGATTATAACATTTTTCTCTATGGTTCCATCCCATGCTTCATTTTCAACAAACTGAACATATCGACTGATAATGACTTTCCTTGCAACGGGATCATACAAATTGTATGCTTTTGTGTCTTCAGGATATCCAATAAAGATGCATTTATGTCCTTTATTGTCTAATTTTCTTCTTAGATCATCTCGAACATGTGCGTATGCTACACAACCAAATACTTTTAAATGTGAAACACTATGTTTCATACCTGTCCATGCTTCATGTAGAACCTTGTTCTTCATGCTCTTCGTCGGACATCGATTGATGATGTAAACCGCAGTTGCAACTGCTTCAGCCCAATATTCATTTGACAGGTGCATCATTTCCAACATGCTGCGTGCTATTTCCATAATGGTTCTGTTCTTCCTTTCCGCAATGCCATTCTGCTGCAGTGTGTACCGTGCAGTGAACTGTTTCTATATGCCATGGTTTTTGCAAAAATTCAAGAAATCATTTGAAACATACTCACCTCCTCTGTCTGTTCTCAATATCTTGATGTTGTAACCACTTTGCTTTTCCATGAGTGCCTTGAATTGCTGAAAACAATCAAATGCATCAGATTTATGCTTTAGAAAATAAAACCATGTTTTTTTTTGTGAAATCGTCAATAAATGTGAGAAGATAAGTGCATCCTCCCATGGACGATGTTTGCATCGGTCCACAAATATCTGAGTGCACAATTTCAAGTGGTGTGCGTGCTCTGTATGACTTTCCAACTTGAAAGTCTCTCTATGTTGCTTTCCAAAGATACAGCATTCACAAATTCTCTCTAGCTTTTCAATCAATGGCAATCCTTTCACCATGTTCTTCATGTGTAGTAGCTTCAGTCCACCAAAGTTCATATGTCCAAATTTGAAATGCCATAACCAGGATTCATCCTTCATTTCTGTTTGAAACGCAGCTTGCATTGTGCTGCCTTTTTCTTCCTTGTCGCTGCAAACTTCTGCTCCTTTGCTTTCTGTCTTGAACACAGCTTCAGAATTTTCATTCTAACTTTCATGAGCAACATGAGTAGTTTTACCTTTGATGATTGGTGCTATCCTCAAAGGAAACAAGTGATTGCTTGTCATTTGTACTTCAACAATTAATTGATTGTTGGGATATATATCCTTGATCACACATCACTTACCTACCATGTGAACTCTGTAACATTTTTCCATCAACTGACCAATGCTCATCAAGTTGTGCTTCAAACCTTGAACATAATACACATCATGCATAAATTTATGCTCCCCCTATTTTGTTAGAATATCAACAGTACCCTTTCCCAAAATAGTAACTTGAATATTGTTTCCAAGTGTTACATCAGTTTGAACTGATTTATCTAGACTCGAAAATAAACTTAAATTACCAGTCATATGATTGCTACAGCCTGAGTCTAAATACCATATGTCATTTGGTCTTTCTTGGACAACATTGCATTCCAGTGGAGATGCACATGCTAAGAACAGTGAGTTATTCGGTGCGTTGTTGTTGCTTGACTGCGCTTCACCTTGCTTTCCTTGGTCATACTGCTTCTTCTTGCATTCATATGCGAAGTGTCCATACTTTTTATAGTAATGACATTGAATTCTTTATTTATCATACCTTTTCCCACTTGGTTGATTGGGAGTCTGATTCTAGCCTCTACCAGTGACATGTGCAGGACTGTTGTTGCGAACTCCTCTCGAAGAACTTCGTCCTCTGCCTCAAGAGCTTGATCTTCCCCTGCCTCTACCACGACTTATGGATGACTGTGCTACGAATGCACCTTCTAGCGATGTGTCTGAACCGCTGATTCTATGCACATTTACTCATCAATAGTAAATGTGGACAGATCTTTGTTTTCCTCCAAGGTTACAACCAAAGATTCAAATTTCTTTGGAAGAACTCTGAGAACTTTTTCAACAACCCTTTGGTCACCTAGAGTTTCTCCATGAGACTTTATTTGATTAACCAGACCAATTACATGACTATAGAATGAGTCTACTGACTCTGTATTTTTCATTGACAGTGATTCAAAATCTATTCTAAGAATTTGTAGTTTAGCAGTTTTTATCTTGTTCAAACCTTGGTATGATGTTTCGAGCATGTCCCACGCTTCCTTGGCTAACTGCGCTGCTGCTACTGTTGGGAGTATGGACTCATGTGTTGCTTAATGTATGTGAAACAATGCCTTTCCATCTTTCTTCCTCTATTCCCTTAGAACATCCTTCTCAGCTTGAGTGAGATTGTTGTATGCTGCTGCATTTGTTGGTTCTGCATAACCAGTCTGGACTATTTCCCATACATCTTGACCTCTGAACAAAGCTTTCATAGTTAGCGACCAATATTCATAATTTTTACCGAAAAATATTAGAGTTTGCAAATTACGAGAAGTGGAAGCCATATTTTAATCACTCTCCCCTTATGTAAATAGAATTCTTCTTTGCCATTGGCTCTGATACCAGATGAAGGGAAGAGAGCACCCCAACACTGCACAGTCAATTTAAAATTAACTGCGCAGTAAACAAATCTTTTCTTTCGCTACGAACTTTGACGGAAACTCCAATTTTGACTTCTTGAATGACTTTCAATTACGCGAGCATTTACTTTGCGTGGATTAACTTTGCGGAATTTTACTTCCCTTAGATTAACTTTGCGGAATTATACTTTACCCCAACATTTGATATCTCACCAAATTTAATTCGCACCAATGCGATATGCTTAACCTTATGTGATATGCATAACCTTATGGGATATGCATAACCTTATGATAGGTAATACAATGCAGAAATTATAAACTTGAAGTTATTTTTACTCTGCGTAGTAACTTAACGGCGGACTTGTTGACAACAACAAGACTAATCTTAAGCAAATATTTTAATAAAATATTTCTTGCTAAAACATAAGAATGGAAGAATGAAGATTATGTTGTTTGCGTTAAACTAAAAACTTTTACCACCGTGAAATACTTGGAATTCTTGATTTCTTTTACTCACAGTAAATGTAAACAACATTTACGCAGATGAATATGAAGAAGATGTGCGACATGTAATGACAATCATTCTTGAGAATGAACACAAAATAACTATTGACTTATATATTACAACGGTAAAATAAGTAACTTTTCCGCAATACAGAGAGATTGTAAATACTTCAATCTTTCATCATTTTACCGAGCTTGAGCTCCGCATACATTTTAGGATGAACTTCTTCTTCTTTCACTTTTATATCTCTTTCATCTCTGCTTAATCTAATGAGAGTGATTTACATTTATACAAAAAACATGGGATTGCTTTGCCTTGGAATCTATTGAACTCCATTAAAGATTGTAATTAATTTCTACCTAAGAAGTTCAACTTGCGGAATACAAATGCGGCTGATTAAATACTAGGAAGTGTGCACGATGCCTTCTGAAAGATTGACCGACTGTCTGACATCTCTGCGATACAGGGGACTGACAAAACTTCTGACACAGAGCCGGCCCAAACTAGATGTGCATTCAACTCGTAAGTACATTTCTCCAATAGTATATTGAAGATCATGATTGTTTGATATTATTTGGAATTCAAAGTGATTGATATTATTTGGAATTCAAAGTGATTGAAGGTTTATGCAGTTGGATATGTAGGTAGTGGGTATTAAATTTCAAAAAAGATGCAGCCATAATTATGATAATAAAAATAATTTTTCATTCTTACTATCATAAAATTATAGTAAAAGGACCCAGGTACATGGCGCCAAAATTTTCGATGCCCAATTTTTATAAAACGGAAATCAAATGCTTATCACATTGTGGCAAATCACATTTTTATGCCGAACTACTTCATTTCCCATCCGAAGCCAAACCTAACCACCTTCCTTATCTGTGCCCACCGCCCCTAAATGGTAGAAAGCAATGCCTGCCTTTTCCACGCTGCTCTGCGGTTTTTTTTAATCTGATGTGCCTCCCATCGCAGTACTTCCTGACGACCACTGAACTACAACTTCCAGGTGACCAGTCATGATATCCTTTGATTTGCAGCGTATGGAACCTTAAGTGGTACGCAACTTCAATTGATACAGAAATAACAAGAAGAAGTTTGAACGGAAAGAACATGCATGCCACTGAAGGAAATATATTATGTATGCGAAACTATAAGAAAAGCAAAATAGGTTGCAATGAAAGAATTAAAAGATGATAATATAAGAAGTTAAACAGGTTGTGTAATGTGTATTAACTTTTGATATATCAAGTATGCATTTAGGTTTAATTCAATGTTATACACTTTCTAATTGTTTTAATAGTCTAAATGTACATAAAAATGAAAGTGTCAAAATAGAAATATTATATCTATATGATTTTGTTGTTTCTAACATTAAGTGAGCTCTAATGCTTAGAGATAAAAATGTTGAAGATTGAAACATAGAATTAAGGTTACAATATCATTCAAAGTGTTTTTTTGGAAAGTGTTTTTTGGGAAAAAATTACATATGGTGTCATGTGTTTGTCTACTTGGAAACTATAGCTCTTTAGTTTATGAAAGTAGATTTTCATAGTTTATGAAAGTAGATTTTCATGTACTAATAATCCATGAAAACTCAACTTTTTACTTAATTCTCTTTATATATGTCAATTTGGAATGGTTTACTCAAGAAATAATATTTTCCACAATGATATCTATCAACAAGAATATGGTATTGCTTAATGTAACATAATTTATTGATGAAAATGTAACGTCTTGATGTAATAAAATAATTTTTTAAAAATATATATTGAATCATTGGTATAGATATAGATGTGGAAAGGAAGATCTCAAATTTAATATTTGAAACTAACATGTGTGTTGATTAAAGAAGATCAACTTATTAAATAATATCTAATCATACTCATTTAGGAAACGAATATTAAAAATGTGAAGAGTCATATATTATACTGATTAGGTAATGTGGTGTAAAAGGTTTACATGTATTTGGATATGATTATCTAGTAAAAGTAAAGAAAAAAGATATCTAATAAAAATAGGGTTTTTTTATTGAGAAGATGTATTGAAAGGGCGTTTGAGATTTTTATGAATAGAAATATTCTTTAATGTACCATTAAATTTTATAATTTTAAATTAATAAAATATTCTCCATAAAAATCTGTAAAATTTTATATAAAGATGAGCTAAATGTTAAAAGGTGTTGAGAATAACTAGAAGTTAAAAGGGAGGATCATATAATTAAATGAAACTGATCATGAGCATGTGAATGTTTTGAGCAAAATTTTGGATATATGTATAGCCACTATGTGATTGATTTTTCTAAAATGGATTTTAAATTAAAAACAATATGATAGTATTGTTAAATGTTAAAAAAAAATTAAAAAAAATTTAATTAAAAATTGATAAATTTAATTAAGCATTATATTTTTAATCTAGATTAAATATTATTCATTATGTAATAGAAAACACCAAGTATAATGGAGAAAAAATAATAAAAGTATGTATAAATAAGCTATCATCAAGTCATTACCTTCAATTTTCCTTACTCATAACCATAACATGAAAAAACATTTTTATGAACAATTTGAACATTTAAATTTAACTTCAAATTCTAAACCTCTTCATTGTCATTTCTGGCCCATAACCCAATGACATAAAAAGATATTGACATGGACAACTTGAACATTTAAACTTAGCCTCAAATCTAAAAAGCATTCTCATTTTCTTTACATTATAAAAGTGATTGCTCATAAATCAAACTATCTGGGGTAATATCAAGTTCAAATATTATCAACAATTTAGAAAAAGTCATTGACATAAAACAAGATATTAAATAATCATTTTCAAAAGGGAAAAAGCATAAGAGTTTTACAATTAATAATCTCATAAATCCCACTATAATGTTTCCAATGAACTAAAGCCATGATCTAGAGGAACCATTACAACGCAAGCTTTTTAGGATATGTGTCTAAATTAAGAGAGCTGAGTTAATATAGATTCAAAAGTAAACCTCCCACACATAAAAAAAAACACTAAGATGATATGTATCATTGCATTGGCATTCTCTTACAGAGGCATAATAACCGGAACTAATTCGAGTATACGCACAACGTCCAGCCAACATCCTTAACTTTACAATTCAACCCCAAAAGCTGAGTTAATATAGATTCAAAAGTAAACCTCACACACAGAAACAAACGCTGAGGTCGCAAGTATCATTGTATTTGCATTCACTAACAGAGGCATAATAACCATACCTAATTTGAGTTTACACACAACCTCCAGTAAACATGTCTTAACTCTACAATTCAGCCCCAAAATTTGTAGATTAAGAGGAAAAGAGACAAGTGATAATCCTTCAGCATGCGTATAGGTATGCAAATAATTCTAATGATCTGGATCTTCTACGCCAGAAGGAAGGCCATTCACCACCTTCCCTCCTAATCCTGATGCCTTGTTTGTGACTTGAGGTTCCCATCAGGATGTAGAGGAAACAACAACAATTCGTTGTTGTTTCCATATCTTCCTGCCTCTGTACCTCCACGAGGGCTGCGTCTGCCTTCCAAAAATTGACGCAGCCATCCGTTATCTAGCGTGACGTTTCTGTTACTCACGTTACCAGGGGTTCCATATAGCGTTTCATTTCCAGTTGATTCTGGTGAACTTGTTAGTGTCTGATCATAAAGTAAAATATAGCATAAATTAGTAAGAAAACAACATTTTTGAAATTTGATTCCTGCAGGTGTTCATAAAACTTGCGAGAGATTTACGTGTGGAGGGCAAACTTACCGGCGGTGAAAACGGCGCCCTAGACATTGCTGCTTGCCCAATGCTGCTAAACGCTGAACTTAGACAAAGCTACAAAATAAGAAAAAAATATGGAAACGTTTAAGATTATTCTAAAGCAACTCGAAACAAATTTAATTTACCATTCGTTATGGATGAGCAAATTGTTCCCGGGGAAGCAATATCCTTTTGATTGATGGTGTACTCCCCCTTAGAATTCGTTTCCAGCTTCTGCTTCTTGATAGTGCGATTATTGTGACATACAGCTTCATTCTCAGCCAATTGTAAATTAGGTCTGAGTAACAAATTAACTGGCAATACAGTGTCTGTTGAGGTACTGGATGCAGATTCCCGCGAATTTGCGAGTTCCTAATAGTAAGACAAATATAAACATTTAATATCTGAAATTTAATATAGAAAACAATGTAACATTAAAAACACAAAATCCATGTAAACAATTTATCTTTCAAACACTTTTCACAGTTGGTATTTCATTCTTTTAACTACGGCTGAAATAGATCTATAGTGATACTAATCCAATCATTAAAATGAATCTAATACAATCAAATAACGAATAAAATTCTTCTTACCTGCAACGAGAACTCTGTCAATCCCAATCCTGTCAATCCTAATCCCAATCTCAACGAGGGTTCAAAGGAACCCAATCTCAATGAGGGTTCAAAGGAAGAGGTTGAAGACACTACCGTACAAAATAAAATATCATTATGAAAACAGTTATGAATATTCAATTGGCATTGGCTGGCTAAGAAAATAAAACAAACTATATCTTACCATTGGCTCGAGAGAAGCGTATCGGGGTCTGATAACTTCCTGCAATCTCGTTTTGCTCAGGAGACAATTCCTGCATCAATTATTTTTGTTGGTGTCGCTTCCTACGTGAGTGAGAATTTTGAAACCAATAAGATATATTATTTGCCTCTACTTTGCCATAAACTTTCAGCTGATTGGTAATGTCGTTTACTCGTTCGCGACTAGGTTTTCTTTCACCTGCATTAAAGTGCTGTTCCAAAATCCGTTTCTGATATTTGGTGGGTTTCCAAAGATTGGATCTACTTTCTCTGTTTCCTTCCATGGAAACTCCTGCCTCCGGGAACTCTACGGAACTTAAATCAGAATCTCGGTTCTGTGGCGAGCTTAGATTCGTTACCTGTAGATGTAGAGGTTCAAAGGAACGAAATCCACGGACCATGGTTCCTCTAATTTCAAAAGCCCTACTTAACTGAGATAAACAGATTGGAAAACCCTAAACGAACTGAATTCCTCGCTCACCCAAATGAACAGATTGGAAAAAGCTGCACTTGCTGAAGCCCTAGCTCACCCAAATGAACAGATTGCAGGCTGCACTGGCTGAAGCCCTAGTTCACGGAACTGAACAAATTGCAAGACCCTAAACCCGATGGGGAAATATATAGCAAATTTCAAATGTTAAAATAAAGCAGGAAAATGAAGCGCGCAATTAAAAATAAATAAAAATTCCAGACATTAGGGAAACAGAAACTTCACGATGATGATTGAGAAGGTGGATGGTTGGATGGATTAATTAGTGTTGACATAGGGAAAACGTTTTCCACGGATCCCAGAGAGCGACCCACAAAAAATTAATTTGGTTACCGTGGATCCCGGACTCAAAGTGGAAATCGCCCCTGGTTTTAACAAGCTTACATAATAGTCACCTTGGAAAACCCAGTAAACAGATTTGCGTAAAGACTTTACATTTTTAGTTGGACCAAACGAAAAATTAATAAAATGGGTTTAAATCCTTTATTCAAGTAAATTGATTTTAGTTTTCCTTCAATTGGCCTTAATTATTAATTAATTTCATGTTCCTTATGAAAATTACAGGTTGAAGAATTATTAACTTCTCGAATAAAACAATTTCCCTACACACCCAAAAGGGGAGAGAGCCACATGTTCCCACTCGAGGATCCCGGTTTCTTTTACTAATAATATTACAAAAGTTTGAATGGCATACATGAGAGAATCCTATCGTTTTCATGGGAAGGATTGATAAGCAAAGTTAGTACTTTAAATTATATTATAATAATAACATTTTTTTTTTATAAAATAATAATAAAAACTTTTTAGGAGAGATCATATGATAAGTCTTTGGAAAAAAATGTTGTTAATCATTTGACAAAAGTTGTAATGAGATTTTTAAAGGTTTATTGTTAATCTCTAACTTTTATATGAGGAAACCTTAATAGAAAGAGATTCAAATTTTCTCATAAATACCATATAACAAGTATGTTTATGTTTATTTCTTTTTAATTATTACATATCCAAGTTGGATTTATATTTTGAGAATATTGCATCCATTTTATTAAATATGTTTATTTTTCTATGTAATCCATGTTTTATGTTCATTCTTTTTTCCTTTGAAAATGAACCATTTTGATTATTTGGAATAGTGTTTTTTCCGCTTTTGTCTTCGATAGATGATGACAATTCATGACCATTATAGCTTGACAATGGTGACAAATCAATGATGGTGTTAAGCTACTATAGATATGAATTATCCTCATTGTATATATTGAAGTTAAAAGAACTAGAAACACTCCTTTACACTAGTAGAAATGTTTTTCATAAGGAAAAATTGAGGAGATGTGGGACAGAGCATCTATAGAAAAATGTTGTGAGGATGGTACAAGCACAACCTATTATAACATGGTGTCGATTAGTTCTATCCCAAGTGCTTGTAGGATGAATTGTTATCCTTGCCACCTAGGTTGTAATGTCTTCGTGATCTAGAGTTCACCCCAGGTACCATCCTCAATGATTTGTCCCAAGATAATTTACCTAGAAAAATAAAACCTATTATAACATGGTGTAAAAATATGAAATGTAGGAAATCAAATAAGCTTCACTAATATATAAATTGTATTTATGGACAATTGGTATAACATAATGAAATTTATGTTCTTCCAACATTGCTATTTCACTTTCTTTTCCTCTGTCATAGGCTTCCATTCAAAAAAATTCCCATGGTGTTCAACCAATCTATTAACTCTCTGGTTTAAAAATCCCTGCATATTCTGAAACTTGCATGTTTATCCCATCATTTCTCCCTTCTAGAGGCCTGGGCATTCTTTCTTCAAAAGGCATGCACTCTAATTGTTCTTCTTCATGTTCTATATGTTGATTCACATCTCCTTGGTATGTCTTCTCACTCGACACCACTCTTCATATTATTCTATAATTAACCAGCATATTTGTACGATCCACTACTTGCCATTGGAGGTTTCGCATATCTCTATGCATCTAAGAAAGACCTACTCTTCCCCTTCCTCTCTTAGACATTTTTTTGCTCTGATACCATATGATGTAGCCAATAAAATTTAATTCATTCATGAAATCTGAAAACCATGAAAACACATGAGAGTGGAACAATAACAATCTTTTATTCCTTCTCCATCCTAACTATTACAATGAGGGTTCAACCCCTTATAACTACTATCTGAGATTTTAAAAAATTGTTAATTTTAGAAAATTCTTGCATGACTCTAAAACTGACCACTAACTTAAAGCTAACTAGAGCAACACTAGTTCTCAACTCTCTTTTCTAATTAAGTGCATAAACTAACAGATAACGGATAAATACAAATTAAAAAAGAAATCCCCTAAAAACACTAAAACCCCAATTTGAGGAACCATATGAAGGAATTTGGCCCCAGAAAATTGTTAAAAAATGTCTCATTAAAAGGGTCTTATAGATAACTGCAATGAACTCTTCGAAATGCAACTTCCTGTTAAATTTGATCCCAAACGGATAAACGAGTCAAAATTTATGACCCTCGGAAATCCCTACATTATTTCTCTTTTTTTTTTTTTTTTAAATTTCAGCCCACGAAAATCCCTACATCACCTAACTTCAATGGCATTCCTATATACCCACTTCATTCTATCTATTTCACAACTAGCTTCCTCATCATTTCCTTCCTCTATTGGACTATCATGGATCATCAACTATATTTACCTAACTCTAGATAGAACCCATAAGTAGAAGTGTCGACTACATCGACCAAGCTTCCCCAATAAGCTACTGTTAGTCATCATCACACACCTTGGGAAGCACATAGTATAACATCCCTCCCATGACTCCAGGTTTCAGAGGATAAATGGTGGCTAATGTCTCCACCCATCCTATGGAACAAGGGTCAATGTCTACATCGACATAGAACTGCATTGCTACTGTTGTTCTCAAGATTTGTCATCAAATATACAATTTGGGTAGTGGAGTTTTCGGAAACCCAACACCTACCCACAAATCATGATAATAAAACAATAATCATATAGAATAATAATACTTCACACACATACCATTTCTCTTTTGGAATTCATGTCACCAATGTATGTCCATTTCATAGCACCCAACTATCACTTAGCTCTTTTAAACTTGTATGTTAGTCTCCCATCATGAGATCATGCAATATTTTCGGCGGGCGCACAAAGTTGCTACCCAAAAGTGTTGCATTGGGGCCACGCTAGCGAGGAAAAAACAAACCCGTGCACTCACCTAAGGTAGGGAACACGCGTCACTAGGTTCGGTACTGAAGCGAGGCGCGTGCGCGTTTTTGGCGCGTACGTGCTCAAATGCACGTACGTGCCCCTGTTAAGATTATAAAAAGAAAACAAGGCAGAGTCTTTGTAATTCTCTCCCTTGCGGCCAACCGTGACTCAACCATCGCGTGCATGGCATTACACACCACCAATTTCACCATTTCAACTCCAAAAATATCTCAATCCAACCACCAAGCGATCATCAACTGGATTGGATAGGTAAGTTCCATGTTTTTTTTCATTTTTTTCATTTTTGTTTGTTTATTAAATTTGTAATAATTCCCAAATTTGTAAAATAATAGAGAATTTTTCAATTGCAGAGTGTAAACCTACACAATGAATGAACCAAATGTTAACATGGAGTCCGGTGGAACACAAGAAAACACAAATCTTGGAACTAATGAAAACCCTCAACAAATTCCAAATGCCCAAGAAAATCAAAATCCCCACCAAAATTTTGACCAAGATGACTTGAACCATTATGTAAATGAAATGAGAGTGCACACTCGAGAACTAAGAAACACAGGGGAGCCATTTCGAGTGTCCCTTGCCACCTCAATTGAGAGCTCAATTGACTCCCTCATCCATGCACGTCGCCAATTGACTGACATGACTGAATATAGAGCTAGGATGTGGGAGTATTATTCCACGGGCATTTCCAAGGAGGAAGTAAAAGATTTGAATATTACACAGGCCCAATTGTACAGTATGTTTGATCCAAGAACATAACAACCATCGAACATTAGAAAGACACGTGTCTACATGGATTGGTGTCATTTCCAACCATGGAGGGACAATTGGATGCATAGGTGGTTCATGGTTTACGATAAACCTCCCTGCAATAATAGGGAGGTTCCACAGTACTTCCTTCGGAAACTGTGGGCTGAGTATGCGCTCGGTTTACATGTCAACTATTTTGACATAATCGAGTTCCAAGGTGTTGGGAATGGATCTGCCCAAGGTTGACCTACTACCAAGAAGAACCCACTGAGAGGGCCACTAGCTCATAGGAGCGAGCCCAACCCCTCTCCCCATTCGCCTCAGTTACCCCACAAACTTGATCAGATCAAGGGCACGATGAGGAGTGTTTCACGTGGACTTCTTAGAGACATTGCCTTTGTCGCAGATACTACAGTGGAGAGATAGGATGACCTTGATAGAGACGCGGGTGTATGGCCTTCACGACAGAGTCAGGATAGAACTCTAACCGGTGGTAGCCATGTTGGGCCTTCTATTTCGACGGGGACACTGCCACATCTTTGTCCCCATTGCGAGCACACTTGCCCTAGCTTGATCGAGGGCTTCTATATGGACCAGGTTAGGACTTTTTTTAATGTGTTTTCAATCATCACTTGATAATTTGTAAAGTATTTTTTTTTTTACTTGAAATATTATTTCAACTATTTAGAGCCGAGACGCCGTCATGGGAGAACGTAGCATCTCCCAACCTAGATGCAGCAATGGCAGCTGCAACTAAAATTGTGGCACCTCACACGGAGGAATTTTTAGTACCTCACACAATATTGTTATTACTTATGGCATTTCTATTTTTATGTATTTATATTTATTACATACATTATGATAGTTCATACAATATTTTTTAATATTTTGATTGACTGAATAATTACTTGTTTAATATGTCCATAACGTGCATGTGTTTTGGTGTCCACAGGTATGCACGAACTACGATGATCATCCATCTACGCCAGTGATCGGCAGATCACCATATACATAGGTACAATGTGTAGTTAAAATCACGCTTTTAATTTGAAATGTTATGACATACTATGGTTTAATTTGATTTTTTCTTACTATTTACTATGATATTACAAATTTGTATGCAGGGGTCGCCAACAGCTGCAGGCCACTTTAGTCCCATGTTTCCACCCTCTCCCATGAGTTCCCCCCCCTCGCTATCATCCAGACCCCTCCCTCCGTCCACCCCCTCCCTTCCATCCACCATCACCTCTGCGTCCATACTCCCCCCCTCCGTCCATTCTCCCCCATTTTTCCATGCCCCCCCATCTATACATCCTCCCCCATTGATCCACGCACCCCCGTCTATCCATCCTCCCCCATTCGTCCATGCCCCCCCCTTCCATCCAGTTTCCCCCCTTTTTCCACAACCTCCCTTCTATCCATCCTCCTCCCTCTATCCAGAACCGCCCTCCCATTCACCATATATCAACATCCCCCTATCCCTTTTGGGTTGATACCCCCTATTGTACAGCCAATAGGGGTTCATCGTCCATGACATCCTCCTCTACCCCATACCACCATGTCCTCTTCCACCATATCATCTCCATTTCCCACCACTATTGTGGCAACTACTATTCCATTATCTGCCCATGTATCTACAGTGGTTGCACCAATAGTTGTTGCATCTACATCTACGCCCCCCCCCCCCCCCATGACTGCATCAGAGAAGGTTTTCCAACCAACTGCTCCACCTGCTAGCCCAGAAGCCCAGCCATGTCCATTATCGGAGGTGTTCACGGTGGGAATCAAGTTAATTTATGAAAATGTTTTAATGCATAAAAAAAAATTAATTTAAGCAATTATTATTTTTCAATGAAATGGTTGTTGTAAATGTTGTAGGGTGGAATTGTTGAGAGGCTCAGCAAATCCAGGGCACCTGCATCTCGTCTCCCACTCGCATCAGCGGTGAGTTATTTAAGATTTGAATTGTACATTCATTTTATAAATGTGGTAAATGTTACAAATGCTCGAAAATGATGGTATGTTATATCATTTGTTTCAGAGCCTAGAGAGATGGTCTACTCCTAGACAAAAGAAGACCCGAGATACTAGTAGCTCCAAGAAGAGGAAGATCAATTTTGGAGATGCGCCTGGGAGAGACCGGGGTGGTCACAATGCTTGACACACCATGTTATTTAAATTAGCCACGATGTGGCACCTTTGGGTACCAGTTTCCATGTACTTTGTATCTACAACACGGGTTTCCATGTATTTTGGATCTATGACACAAGTTGTCGGATTTTGTATAGGGCACGAGTTGCCATGTATTTTGGATCTACGACACGAGTTGTCAGATTTTGTATAGGGAATGAGTTTCCATTGTATGTACATTGGGAACCATGTTCCACTATTTTCCTGAAAAATTTATATATTTGTTCGAGTTTTGTTCCACTATGGTTTTATCTCATGGATTTATATATAGTTTTGTTTGAATTTTGTTCTATATATGTGTATAATTATTTGATTTCAAATGTATGCACATGAATATATATGTACAATGAAAATTATTTACTTTTTATATGTATTATAATTTAGGCAAGGGATTAAGATACATAATAGGGTTTCATTGTGATTATAATACAAGCTATGGTTTACACTACCAACTAGGGTTTTTAGGATAGGCTCTCGTGTTTCTAGGATAGGCTGCAAGCTCTAGGGTTACCACCTTAATGTTGAACTCCACTATTATGACAACATTGTCACCAACACCATGTCCACTACCAAAATCACCATCAAGCCTCATCATCCTCTTTCTCGTGGTGCTACCATCCTCATCCCCATCAATCATCCATCATCCACCATCAACCTAATGCACTTTGTCTCATTGTCACCGTCACCATATATATCCTCATGCCCATTATCACCATCGCCATAATTGTGCTCATTGTCACCATTGTCTCCATCATGCTCATTGGAGTCTAGGCCATTTAGCCTCTTTGTTTATGTATTTTGGGTCAGATATGGATTGCACTTAATTTTTTTCTAGTTGTATGCACCCTTGCTATATACATGTCAAAAAATTTGCATATAAGTGTATAATTAGTTGGATTCAAAACTAGGTGTTTTAGGCTAGGCTCTGGGTTTCTACGATTTTCCCATAGACACTTGATAGAGACACTTTCAACCAGGAGTGTCTCTATCAAGTGTCTATGGGAAAACCCTTGAACGAACGTGGAGTTGGGAAAAAGGAGTCGATCTGGGTCGAGAACTTATGGAGTTCCCCTCTATGTTTAGACTCAGTGAGACAACGTGGGGTTCTTTTTTGCATTTGAACTTGCCAAGATAGTAGGCACGGGGTAATCCCCATATATATATATATATATATATATGTATATATATATATATATATATATATATATATATACATATATATATATATATATATACATATATATATATATATACATATATATATATATATACATATATATAAGAAATTAAATATTAATTAAATATTAATACTAATATCTAATTTTTGTTGATATTTGGTCTTGTGAAGGCAAGGGAACATACAAAGATTGCAAACCAAACTAGAATAGGGACAATAAGTTGGGTATTCTAAGCTCTTTAAGATATCTTGAAATTCATCCAAACTTTCCTTATTAGCAATCCTTTCCCAAATAGGTCTGGGTTCACATATATAACAAGAGTTCTTGTTGGATAATATATGATTGGATATTACTTTCACTAGTACAAAATGAGAAATTAATGACTAAAAAAATGACTAAAATTCGACTATAAACAACTATTTTTGAGTTGGTGACTAATAGTATCCAATTTACACTATCTTATCTCTAGTCGTATTTCACTAGTCATTAATTGGTTGACTTATTCGTCACTGATTTAGTCATTGATAGTCACTAATTAAGTCATTGATTTAGTCTTTGATACTCACTGATTTAGTCACTGATTTAGTCATTGATACTCACTGATTTAGTCACTGATTTAGTTATTGATTTAGTCATTGATTGTCACAATTAATTACCAAATACACGACTAAATAAACTACTAGATGATAACATATTAATGACTAAGCTAAATACGACTAAACATTAGTCGCGCTATAAGATACTGGCAATTAGCTACTAATAGTCGTATATATGTGAATTTAGTCACTAATTTATGATAGGGTACGGAGGAATCGAACCACCAATCTCCTGCCTATAATTAGGCAGGTGCTCTACCATTGAGCTAGCACCCTTTAAGAAGTTGTTATTGCTTGACAATAAAGATATTCAAACAAATTTTGCATGGGAACAAAATGAATGTCAAACATATTCAAGAAAAATGCTTCAAGTACTAAAAGAATTCTAAGATATAGCAGTTCAATTGTGACAATGATGAAAATTCAAAGAAGAATGATCTTACAAACTACGCAAGAGTACAATAACCCATTGCTGTACAAATTATCAGGAACAAAAGCAAGTTGCTGCCCTTCACAAACAGAAAAGAATACAAGATCCAACTTGCAATAAATTTGTTTTAATTATCTATCAATTGTTGATCTCTTCACAGCTAGAGACGTTTTCCTGTATGAGATCCAAAATACATACAATTATCTTCAACTTCACTTCTTCAAAACCAGTTGCAGTAAAAATTATTCTAGGAATTGTCTTATGAGCAACAACCACTTTTTTTAACAATAGGCTACCCTTTCATTTGTACAGTAGCAAGTCTGCTGCTATTTATTTGTACCTACTAGAAATTTGTAAATAACAAATAAAATGCAATTTGGGCGTCCTCAAAACACTATAATACTATATACTCTCTTAAGGATAGATGTTCATACCAACTCTCTACGGATGGATGATGATCTTGGAGCATCTTTAACATACTCTTCCATTGCATAAATGAATGATGTTGGTAGTTGTTCATTCGGTAATTTGATTCACAAGAACCAAAGTAAGTATCACACAGAACCATGCACATCTGTAATGACTAGCTACATGTCATTACACTAAAACGTTGCACTGAACATGATGTCAAAGTTCACAAATTATCTGTACATGTTCAAGTGTAGGAAATTTAAATCCACGTCCAAGGTCAAGACCTTTGCAAACTTCGTAGAACTCTGATAATTTTTTAGCTTACCATGCCAGTGGAACAAATAATTGCAATAAAGTTATTTTATTCGTCACGGGTGACACAAAGTGATATCCATTCTGCATTTCAAAAATGATGCTAGAAAATTTGTTTCTTTAAATTAAACATGTTGGAAAAGAATAGGAATGGTAGGTGTATATAGCAAGAGAAGATAATGATGATAAAATTCAACACTTCAAAAATGTTCAGAGGGAATGCCACTGAAGCAAATGCTTTTAAAAAAAGTAATGTTGGATCACAATCATCATAGAGAACAAAATAGTAGGAGGTATATGGGACTGTTTTGACATGGTTTGAAATTAAGGACATCAATTAGAACACTTTTGGAACATGAAATTTCCAACCATACCTTTTTACCATCTCTCCTATAGATATGAAGTGCCTTAATAGCATCATGGCGTTGCATTTCAAATAACTGCAGGTAGACAATTGCAGTTATCAAAGCTATAGATCAATTATAATTAAGATGCGATGCTAATTAAACATTTAAACCATAACATCTCATACCTTGTCAACAAGGTTGATGGTGGCATCATTAATTGTAGTGTAAAGTTTAATTCTCTCTCTAGAAACCTGCAACATTGTGCAAAAGGAAAATAAGTATACCCATCATAAAGTACGACATCAACTTTAGCAAGTGAAACTACTTTCTTTATGCAAGATAGCAAATAAATTTTGACCACAAAAGAGTGAAGATGCCACAAACCGTTGTGAGTGCATACTGTATCACATGATTGGATATAGCTACATATATTTAGATTATTAAATTAGCAACCATACACAACAGTATGTAGTGCTTTCAATCCAAAATCACACTGAAATGACATATAACTCAAAAGCACATAATACAAGTAGCCAACCTCCAAAATTACAGAGCTACTATATATTTCACAATAGTGACTCGAATGTAAATACTTGGCATGCCATTAGGTGATAAAGATATTGATGTAAAGCAGGAAATTGTTCTAGTAGTTCAACAATATCCAGTTCCCTAGTTCTCTGCATCACAAATAACCCATAGTCTACTAATTGGAATTTTCTATTTTTGGTCCATAGCAAGTTGAGCATATGGTTTAATATAAGCAAAGGAAATAACTGTAGCTAATGGGTACCCAAAAAGACAAAATGCATAAAGGGCATGTACCCGAACGTAAACTAGTAGATCTAAGAAAACATCTAATGGAGATTTACATAAGTTAACAGTATTCAGACAAAGATGTTTTTTAAACCCATGATAGCTAGGATAGGTATACGACGGGGAAATGGCAAGTACAAACAATATAAATATATTTTGTATAATTTTTAAAAATATAATTCATATAAAAGTTAAAGAATATATATATATATATATATTTAAAACTATTTGTAATATAACTTATATTGAGGGCCAAACTTTATTAACATTCTAAGTGGGGTTACTTTATTACAAAAATATTAAACTAATATCCATATTCAAAATACTATTCACTAAACATTCAAAACTTATACAGCGCGTCGACATTATTGTGTTTGCAAGCTCGACCAAATGGTATATGCTAAATTGTTACACAGAATTCATTTTAAAACAATTTAAGGTCTGTACATATTGCAAGAAGGTTTAACCTAGAAGCTGGTTGTGTCTATCCTATATACATGAACACAATGTTCCTCTCATACAACACCCACAACAACACTCATAATTGTAGCAATAACACCATACAACACACCCAACAAACAACTTACAAACTTTAGGAACTGCTCATCATTTCATTGTAAATAAAACTAGCAACAACAACATTAATAATATTAATGAAATATCTAACTACTATAACGCAATGCATACATGGATAACCTGAGGTGTAAAGGATTGCTTACCAAGCGCTCTGTTTCAATGTCATATTTCAGTACACGGTAGCATTCCAATCGTTCTTCAAGGAACAATGCATATGAACGAACCCATGCTGAATAGTCCCAAGCTGAGAATAAATCCACAACCATTTCTAAGTTGATACCACTTAAGAAAGGATTTAAAACGATGAGAGTAGGAGCTACTGGAAAAAACAATACCATTTGGACTAGAATCGTCCTTGAAGTAAGATAAATTAAGAATGTGTTCCCTGGATCTGTTATAATTAATTAGTTCCTCCCGAAACGTGGGGTCAACCTCTTTCAAAGCTCGATGGATAATAATTAAGGTTTTTAACGCAACCTAAAACACAACCAATAATCAATTAAAGCTATTAAGAATCGGACCAAACTAATCCAAAAACAAATGTAACTCCAGTTTTACTTTTCATTGAAAATTGAAATCTATAGTATATTCAAAAATCAATTGGGACTTTGACAACTTCAGTATCACAATAAAAAAATTCTTTTAAAAAGAAGAATATTAGCATCACAATAACAGTCCTTTGCCCTTCCTTATATATCGAAATCTACACCACATTCAAATCATAAATTTCTATGGTGAATACCACACAGACTTCAACTATAATGTAAACTAATGTGAAATCCTCCATATTATACCAGACTTTGAAAAGGAATTGGAGCGAAGGACAAATAAAAACACCTAATTCACATAAAGACTACTTGAATCAATTGTTCTTCTCAAGTGGTAACTACAACCACATACAACCTCTAATGCCTTTTAGATCTCCAACACATGTACAAAGTGAAATTGAGGCATCAGAGTTTCACTTTGACCACTTTACTGGCAGATTAACAACTAGAAACGAGACCAAGCCTACTAGATTGTCAACTAGTCTAAATTCCATTTCCCAAATACCAATTAAGGCAAGGATTGCACATCATCGCCCAGTTGTGTGTCTTGGCAAGACGTCTTGCAAGAGCATGGATGCAATACGCTACATCTACCCGAGGCCTGGTAGCTGACGTGGCTGCAAAAATAACTTCCCAAAAGATAAATATCATCAGATAGTAGACCTATACATCTTGCTTGGAAATCAAATTGCAGATTTTAAAAATCCATACAAAATCACAGTGTAATGTCTAGCAGCGAACCATCCATTGATGTAAAAATGCCTATTGAGCTATACACCAGGAAAATGAAACGGTGTTTGGCTCTTTGAGTGTAGAAAAGAGGACATCCACTTACTTCTAATATGCTTTTCTTTTGCTGACCACTCAACATGATTTGTGGCCTTCACAATAGCAATATCCAGATCCTACAAGTTTATATGTAAGTGTTAGAATTGTGGAAACAAACAACGATGAATCTAAGGAAATTTGATGACCAAGATAATCAAATTCATGCAATGTATTTAGATTGTGCTAGATGCATAAAAATATATCAACACTACATGCAATATCCTTACACTGCATTGGTAGATAAGTTCATACCTTGTATTCACTATTCACTTTGGCGAGACTGACTGTTGTTGTGTCTTTCAGCGCACCCAATTCCTTCCTCATGCTCTATTGTGTGCCACCCCCTAACATTGTACTAGTCTAATATGGAAAAACAAAAGATGATTCATCACCTGATACTCAAAACTACCACAGTTAACGAAGAAATGAAAAAAACAACAAAACAATGAATATTGTTTTTTTTTTTCCTTCGAGTGCACAACAATATTAATTAGAAAAATAGAAACCAACCCTCATTCGACACTCTAACACCAAACTTTCTTATTTCTCCCTATATTTTTCCAAATGACCCTAAATATTATAGGAGCTATACTTTTTTCTTACCAACTCGCATATAAATGTAGCAATATTATGATCATCCAATTAGTTGACATATGGAAAGCACAGTGGAACTATAAAAACAAAGGTTAGGTCATTAAACGTGACTTTGGTGTTGGAAGGAAACATCTTTTATCAAGTACCAAGCTCATGAAACGTGAATCTGGTCTTTAGAAGGAAACTTCTTTTAGCAAGTACCAATCATGGGATAATAAATTGCATAGCCACAGAACCATTTTTTCATGAATATAATAATATAGTCAATTCAAACAGAAAATTTCTAGCATAAATTTATTTCCTTTTACACAACATCCTTGAAAAATCCTAAATTTACAAAATTTCAAGTTGAAAGGCATTCCTCTAGTTGTTTGCAGGATTTTGATTTTAAAAATTGCCTCTCTCCTAAGTACAGGAACTCCAAATTTATTTCCCACAAAATATAAATGAATAAAATAAAACAAAATGTTCCTTCATACACTAAGAAACATGTACCTAGAATCACGTTGGAGTAGACAAGAACAATCTCATTTCCCGGAAAAGGAAATGCCAAATTTCACTCATCCTTAAAAATTCCAGATTTTGGAAAACTTACATGTTCGGAGACATTAAATTTCTAGCAACTTTCATTCTCCAGAAGCATTAAATACAAAATGTACATATGTAGGAATTTGTCAAGATTGCCCAACATTTTTAGCAAGGACTAGGCAAAGCAACTACCTAGTAGTTTTGACTCCTTGCAAGCATTTAGAGACTAAAAAGTTGAACATGCTCGGATGCAAGAACTTGTCAAGGTTACCTAAAATATTTGGCAATCTCAACTATAAGATGAACCTATTGGAATGGTAGAATTTGGTAAAACTCCTTGAAGGTTTTGGTAAGTTTGGGCATTTGGAAGAGCAAGATCTATTAGGATGCTCTTAACTAGAGGAACTCTCTAGCAATTCCATTTTCTTCAATGCAAAAAATATTGAATGTGAAATGTGTTACATTGAGAGATTGAGAGATTGGATAGCATACACATGGAGTGTGTGGGGAATATACAAAATGGTGGTTTAAAATTGAAGTGGAATAATTATCCAGTGATGAACAAAAATGCAAGACAATAAAGAACCCACACACTAGCCTTTGCCAATATATGGTTCACAAGTTTAAAGATATATGCTATTAGAAAATAATATTACTGGAGATGTCTATTTCCTACTACAATCATACAAAACTAAATTTTAATTTTATTCTTTGCCATGTTAATGCAACATTTTTCTTATCATCCAATTAGTTGACATATGGCAAGCACAGTGGAACTATAAAAAAAAAGGTCAGGTCCTTAAACGTGACTTTGGTATTGGAAAGAAACATCTTTTATCAAGTACCAAGCTCATGACAGGTGAATGTGGTGTTTAGAAGGAAACTTCTTTTAGCAAGTACCAATCATGGGATAATAAATTGCATAGCCACATAACCATTTTTTTCATGAATATACTAATATAGTCAAGTCAAACAGAAAAGTTCTAACATAAATTTATGTCCTTTTACACAACATCCTTGAAAAATCCTAAATTTACAAAATTTCAAGTTGAAAGGCATTCCTCTGGTTGTTGGCAGGATTTTGATTTTAAAAATTGCCACTCTCTCCTAAGTATAGGAACTCCAAATTTATTTCCCACAAAATATAAATGAATAAAACAAAACAAAATGTTCCGTCATAAACTAAGAAACATGTACCTAAAATCCAGTTGGAGTAGACAAGAACACTCTCATTTCCCGAAAAGGAAATGCCAAATTTCACTCATCCTTAAAAATTCCATATTTTGGAAAACTTACTTGTTCGGAGACATTAAATTTCTAGCAACTTTCATTCTCCAGAAGCATTAAATACAAAATGTACATACATAGGAATTTGTCAAGATTGCCCAATATTTTTAGCAACCACTAGGCATAGCAACTGCCTAGACGTATTTTTGACTCCATGCAAGCATTTAGAGATTAAAAATTTGAACATGCCCGGATGCAAGAACTTTTCAAGGTTACCTAAAATATTTGGCAATCTCAGCTGTAAGATGAACCTGTTGGAATGGTAGCATTTGGTAAAACTCCCTGAAGGTTTTGGTAAGTTTGGGCATTTGGAAAAGCAAGATCTATTAGGATGCTCTTAACTAGAGGAAGGAACTCTCTAGCAATTTCCATTTTATTCAATGCAAAAAATATTGAATGTGAAATGTGTTACATTGAGAGATTGAGAGATTGGATAGCATACACATGGAGTGTGTGGGGAATATACAAAATGGTGGTTTAACATTCAAGTGGAATAATTATCCAGTGATGAACAAAAATGCAAGACAATAAAGAACCCACACACTAGCATTTGCCAATATGTGGTTCACAAGTTTAAAGCTATATGCTATTAGAAAATAATATTACTGGAGATGCCTATTACCTACTACAATCATACAAAACTAAATTTTAATTATTCTTTGCCATGTTAATGCATTGCAGGAAGTCTGAACAATGATGTGAGGTCATCCATCCCTATATTTGTTCATATAAGGAAACCTGTAAACTTGCATGGCACATGGTATAAGGGCTTGCGCAACTTGACACCTTACAAGACTTTCAAGGCACAAAGATCAACACAGGGATATACTACAACATTCTTATAAATATAATATAATGTGAAGTATTTAACTTGGCCTCAATTTCCTAAAAATGAGGACTACATATTTGACCATGTGCCCAATCATATAGAAAGAAAATGTGTACAAAGATGAAAATACAAAACATTGTTTTCTATGCAGGAGACCCAACTGTCATAATAAACAAATGAACCAGGCATCATAGACTGCAACTGGACTACTCATTTAAAACATGAACAAAATCCTTGAACATTTTAGGAACAACTAATTCACAAAATTCTTCATTGATATGAGTTAATCCGAATTTGGTTATTTTTGCTGACAAGACAAGTATGCCTTTAGAGGTAGCCCAGATCCTGTTCACTAAAATAGTGAGTTGTTTAAATAAATGCAAGAGCTCTTGACAGGAAACAACAGAAGGTACTATGTTAATAACAAAACAATATATGTTATCTAACTTTCTACTGATGTAAAAATTCTAATTAAAGGCAATGGACAACAGAAAGGAGAGGGTGAGTTGTACCCCAAAATAAAAAAGAATGAACAAATGCTATAAAATTGCGCCTGTGTTTAAATCTGCTTCTCAAAAGTGATATCCAGCATCATTATGACTTTGGCATTACAAAATTTCTTTTTGGAATTTTTTTTGTGCCAAGGAAGCCATAGAACTGTCATAAGGTGGAGCCTTCATGATCTCTAGCTGAAGAAAATACTTCAAATAGGAAATTAGTGCAAAGGAAAATTCTTATCTCAAGTCCTATCGAACTCTCAGAACTTCCATGAGGAAAATTCTTGTTTCAAGTCCTGCTGAACTCTCATAACTTCCAAGAATCTCTTTCATTGAGTCAATCACTGCATATCTCATTTTCAACCATAACCTTTCTAGCTTTAGATTGGATTTTTAGGAAGGGCTGATTAGAAAATGAATATCAACAAAAATCTACAAAAATCAACCACTTTATGATGCGTATGATGATGAACTTGAAGAGTTTCGATCTTTGTTTGACATTACATGCCCAGGACATACACCATATGAAGAGAACATGAAGAGTGAAGAACTGCAGGTTTCAAATTTTGATTATATCAAATATTGCAGCAAAGAGCTAGACCCTATATATGACACCTACGAAACAAAGTTAGAGAAAGGAATTTAATAAGGTTTTAAGGAGCAGATCCCAATTGAAGTTTCTACAGGTATTGAAGGCAGTTTACTGTCTTGTTTTCTTTCATTAGAATTACAAGAGGAAGACACCAGTATTATCAAGGAAGTAAAGAAATCAGGACTTACAAACAAGCAATTCAGTCATCTAGACCAGGGAGAAATGTTTATTGCTAATCAAAAGGAAGTTCATGCTTTTGAAGACCTTGTAGAATTTTTCCTGGAATCATTAGGTGTTGTAAGCTTTGCAATATTCATATACTATGAGTATGAATTAAATGTTTAGGTGAATTTGCAATTAGTTATACTTTTATTACATTTCATAACTAAAAGTGAAAGCAAGGATCAGTTATTCAGACTGTAGGATTTAATATTCCCAGAAAATTTGAAAGTGATAGTTTGGGGTAATCCAAGTAAAAACCCATTAGTAGAGTTGAATTTGGTTAGTCTAGGAAAAAACCTCTCAGCAGAGTTAGTTTAGCCTAAAATCATACAGCTGAGGGCACAATTTCCTAGGCAGATTGTGTGCATGAAATTTGAGGCAAAGTGGGCACGAATTTCAAGGAAATATTTGGCTGTAACAGTGGGCATGTAGTCCAAGAGAGAAGACCCTGTCATGCACAAAATTCGAGGAGCTATTTGGCTGTAAGTGACAGTCTGAAACTGGCCTGAGATAGGCACGAATTCCCAGACAGTTTGTGCACAGAAAATGAGATCTTCATCTACACTTTTTTCGAGGCAAAATTTTGGTCTTCCGAGGTTGAGATAAGTCCATATTTAATGCTGAGATTTACTGCTCTTAATTTTTATTTAAAGAATAAATAAAAATCCTCCATCTCTCTCACAGGTTTTCCCTTTGGGGTTTTTCCTGGTCAGTTTCCAAATATTGTTGAGTTTGAATTTTCATGTATGGATGAGCTTAAATTCTGTTCCTTATGTTTGTAAAGTTTCCTTCGTGTTTTTAGTCATGTTCAGTTTATGAGTAAATTCCATATGCAGCAGAATAGTTGACTGGGTGGGCATTAAACTTGAGCACTCAAACTTGAAAACTCGGTTGGGGAAACATTCAGAAATTTACACCTCCACATACTGGAAAATTGGCCCACTAGTATGGGATGGATGGAACTATGGTCAGATGGCATTTACTTGGGATTTTTCTCAACCGAAAAAGAATGGCACCACAATCCTTTTTGTCTAAGCTGGAGGGACATGTGTCGTCTTCCTATTGATTACCAAAGGTTGACTGGGCTAAGACAACCCCACACTGCACGTTGCATCATTAGCAGATGAGCTGTCATTGAGATTCCATCAAAGTTGACAAGGTAGATCCCTAAGAATCTTGAATATCCTTTCAATCCTAGCTGTTGTGGATTGTCGATCTTAGATAGAGAGGAGATCTGAGCCGTTGGTAGGAATCTTGCATGGTGACAAGCGGCTAGCTTCTACCTTGCGCGAATGGCTGAGATCTAACTTACACATCCATCGAGGTCTCATCGTGACCATTCACTGAGGAACCCCTCCGTGATACCACCCGATGATGTCTTCATGCATGAATGGATAGGATCGAAAGTTGGAAATTGCACGGTCTCATCTATACCATTCAAGGGGGGCCACCCTCGATTACCTCTCGTGCATGTCTTTTGTGTGAATGTTTGAGATCAAACACCAAAAGATGTGCAAATGAATCCTAGCCATTCACAGGGAACCCCTCATTTTTAACTCTTGATCATGTCATTTTGCACAAACAACCACAATTAACTCACTGGGAGTTCCACGATGCATCCAAACCATGCACGAGGAAACTTTCCCTGCTACCTCTTGAGCATGAAAAATAAAACTCTGCCACGATCAGAAATTTTTGGATATGCCCCAAAACTTCTCTATACAATAGCATATTCAATATCAACCATGCCAAGTACAGGTCTTGAAGTGAACATTCTTATCAGGTGTTAAAGTAGACAATGGAAAGTAAAGTTGTGAAGCATACTCTTCCATAGCTTCTTGGTCCAAATAAGTTAGTTTTGTTTGGCACAAGAATGTTGTGTCTAATATGACCATTGTGTGACCATTAAGGGAAGGTATTAGAATATATCCTATAGTGGTCACATTTTATGATGTATATTAACTTAGGTGAAGCATACTTTGTTGTCGATTGATTGCACTACTTGCAGAGGGGTTGAGGACATCTTCTACAACTTGCTAGGAAAAAATTTGGTTTTGTTCGAGAAAGATAGTTATGTCTAATATGACCACTAATAAATGGCATTAGAATATATGTTATAATGGTCATATTTTATAATGTTCTCCTAACTTAGGAACTTTACTTTGTGTAAGTACTAAAGTCATAATGTAATGTTCTGTGAATGGGATCTAGTGAGGGAAGTTAAAGTAAGGTGTTCTTATCCTCCCTACTCAAGTTCAATTCCCAAGTGGGAGATATCATTGCCCCTCATGGGTCAATTTGCCTTCACAAGAATCGTTTCATGTGGATTGGGCCAAGAGCTATCTCTAGGTGACAAATTAGATTCCCCTCAGTGATGGTTGCTTAGTCAAGAAATGCTTCCACAAGTCTACACATGAAATTCCCACTTGTCATCAAAAGCATTCAAACAAAAGTAATAATGTAATGTTTTAAAGTTAAGATATGATGAAATGATGACTCAAATGAAATGAGTCACATGTTATGTGTTAGGAATCGAGACTTGAGGATTATGTCACCTACTCACACCATACATCTCTCACCTCTTGATTATGTATATCATGTCTATTAGTTTATGTAATAAGTCACCATACATTGGAATAATATCAAGTTTCAACTAAGTATATTTCTCTCTCCTGTATCTGTGTGAATTTGCGTTTGGATTTCTGACACAATTGTGCAATGTTTTCAGTGTATAAATAGTAAAAACTGCAAGGAAGCAGAGCTTTGGAAGACATTATTGTGTCAGTGGTGTGGAACCAGTGACCATGATGATGACAATTGTCCAAAAAACAAACTAGCTAGTTTTGAAGGAACTGACATATAAGCATTGCAGACAATGTCCAATGTCAAGCTACATGGATGCATTTACAGCTTACTTAAATAAATGGTACAACATCAATATATTCGGCCAGGAACACAAACACTTACAGAATCTAGGAACCATTTTCAGACTGCGTAGGAGCAAGATCTTCCACATGTGGTGACAAATCTTTCTGAAATTCTAACAATATTCCAATCCATTGACACAAATATTTTCCCTTTAAAATGTTGAAAATATTTGCTAGCAATTTCAGTAACAAACTTTCTTTGAAAAGCTAAGAACTACCTACAACCAAGCATAAGAGTTTAAAAGGAAATGAAGAGCTACCTGCACATCCTCCATGCCAACACAATAGTGGTTAGCATCTAAGAATACCTGTTTTTGTATTTTCCTATTAGACAAATCTCAAAGTAGGGCTGGCTAGGGAAACAATAATTTGAAAAAGTTAATAAGTAAATTAATTTACCATAATCAACCGATCGGATTTTGCACTTTCTACAAATTGCCACTGCCCGTCCTCTGATGAAAAAAGCCACTCATGATCCCTAGCCTGAAGAACAATCAATGAATTAAAAAATGTCATATGAAAAAAAATTAACATGAACTCAAGAATTTAACAACTTGCAGAAACACAAAAAATTACAAATATCAAAGAAAGAACACATGTGCATGCACAATCTCTCAGTGGTTTTGCATACTGCATTCAATAATGACTAGAAAGATAGGCAAATACAACATATGCAACCAAATAAAGCTGAAGAAATAGTTTCATTTCACAAGGATAGAAAAATGGAGTTTTCTATGAAAAGATGGAACAGATGCTATAGAATTTGCCAGCAACCTGGAATATGATTTTATCGTTTACCTGTGTTCATATCTGCATTTGTTATAGGGTATTCCTTCGTAATTTTTTCTCTCCAACATGCAGTCTAGAATCCTGTAATGGAAGTCTACCGTTTTAACTCCTCTTTGAAAATCCTGCCTTCTGACTGGGGGGGTTGTAATAAGTTGGTCTAAGCATGGTATTTTTGTAACAGGATTGGCTTACCTTTAGGCTTATCTATCAAGGGAATACTCTAGAGTGTTTTTTCCTTAGGAATTATGCGTTACGCTTCAGTGATGTATAATCCCTGATTTTTTCACTCACACCTCCAAAGCTGGAGTATTTACCATGGTGGCCGAACCTTAGGAAGTTATTAAAGGCTATGTGTTTATGTGTTTTTTACATGCTAGCCATCAGTAATGAGTCATATGGAGTCACTTTAGGGTAACCCAGGTAAAATCTTGTCAGCAGAGTTAGTTGGGGATAATCCTGGTAAAGACCTGTCAACATAGTTAGATTGGAATAATCCAAGTAAAAACCTGACACAAATTAATTCAGATTGATCCAACATGAAGTGGTGTTGTGCAACAGTTGCGGATGGTACTCCAAGACTGGAAGAAAACGACCTGGTCACTTGGAAAGTAAGCAACAAGCTTTAGAGCTCAACGACCATTGTTAGCCTCATACAAAAACCACATAATTTTCATCAAGAATCTCGTATACCAACAAGAGCTGCAGAATTTTTAGCTGCAGTTTGTGCATACATATTAAAACCCAAATTAAGGGGGAGTAGATATTAATTGGATACTAGTTGCAGGAAAAGTCTTGAATAATTAGGTCTATTGATAACGTGTGTTAATAAGGAGAGTGTTTGGATATATCAACAAACACTTCAGTTTATGTGGATTATAAGACATAGGCAGAAGGGAGACAGTAAGGTCATGTGAAGGTAAAATGAGGATCATTAATTAAAGTCAAGGGTGAAACTCTTAAATTAAGTGTAAAAGTAGCAAGTTAAGAGGAACATGTGTCACAACAAAGGTTAAGAGAAATGAAGAGTCGTGGAATATAAATTCCCAATGAAAGAGGGGATCTGTAAGAAGCATGGGATACCACAAAAAGGAATCTTTGAATATATAACTTAGTTTGTATCTCCAAATCTTTTTGCTTGCATTCCAAATCTCATAACATGAATTCCAGATTAATTCTACATGGACTCATGATAGTAATTCGGTATGGGAGCCCAGCAAGTTAGCTCAATTAGTTCAAACATACTATTTCAAGGTGGAGTTCATTGTGAGGTCTCCAATTCTAGTCCAGCTAAGTTTTGAGTCCCACTGGATTTCCAGCCACTACTACGGCTGTTGGTTGAGCCACCCTGCATCCAGATATTCCAGGAAAGAAGGAGGATGCTGCGAGGTTTTCCTTCAAAAGAAAATTAGTAATTCTATATGGTATTGGAGCATCCAATGAGCTTAGAAATAACAATGAGGTGCAAGGAGATCCACACAATATAACAAAGTTCTAACCCCACAGAGATTACCCAGCACCTTAAGGTATCCATGAGGGAAACAAGAGGTAGATGTCAAACTTATGGCAACGCATGGAATGACCATACATCTTAACAGGACCATTTTATAAAGTCAAGATTAAGTTTTCTTCAAAAATATCTAGGATCAACCCCCCTGAGAACACGCCATTGTGTTATCCGACCTAGTATATTGTGATGAACCTGCAATAAGTAATTAATGAAAACACATGAAATAACAGAAATAACAGAACTCGGAATCACTTTTATATTGATCGCAGGCCACTTCGAGGGGGCAACCTCCTTTGAGCAAGCTCAATACAAATAACTTCACGGTACCTTCACTGGTCTCAACACAAACTTATATACTAAGTCTAGGCGCCAATACCATGTGTCAATACAAACCATTGGCCAATACAAAATATGGATCAATAATTACTACGAGACGACTTACAAAGAATATGCGTCCAACAACAATAATACAAACTATGGATCAACAAATACTACGGGATGACTTACAAAGCATATGCGTCCAACAACAATATACTAACAAATTAAATAGAAGGGTTGACATGGGTTCCTAACATATATGCTATAATGTTATATCTCACCGTTAATTGAGCCTAGACAATGTATCCCAATGGCTGAGGCCAGTTTCAAATCCTTTTTTATTATAACATAAGGGATGCCCCACAACCATCATATCTAAACCAAAAGTAAAGCCTACTTTGTTAAGAAAGGGCCATTTTCCAACCAAGTCTATTTGCGGTGGAAGGAAGGAATGTCCAATACCTTGGAATCCTATGTGTCGTCCCTTCGAATTTGGTGTCTCTCTAGCTTTATCATGGAATTTGGGGGATGATCACTCCAGCTGTTCCCAGCTATTCCCAACACCCGTCCCCTAGTCTCCCTATCCCATATAACCAAGTACAAGGTAAACTTGAAAACTTTCTTCCAAGAGACAAATACACACAAAAGGTACATTTACTTCTTTTAAATGTCTATTACAAAAAATCATATTGCACAAAAGCACTTGCATATCTATCCAACACAATAACAACACAACAACATAGTAGCGAAATTCAGCCAAATCAGGTCCTTCCGTACAGAAATTCAGCCAGGACTTTGACTCAGCTCAATTTTCTCCAAAATCTTATCCAATTCAAACAAAATCCATAGCATGTCAAAAAAAATTGTCACTCCAACTAAAATTTCACATTATCCTTACAAATTGTCACAAACATTTGCAAATATAAACTGCAATAGATGGGCGTCTGCTTCCCTTTTGTTCCCACCCATCTAATATCCATCCATCTGTCCCTTTTATTTCCATCTGTCTAATATCCACCTGCACATCCTTTTTATTTTCATTTGTATAGTATCCATACATCTAATATTCATTCAATGTATAATATTGGTCAGTCTAGTATTCATTAAGCATCTGTTGTGTTGGTCTGTCGTGCTCTGTGCATTAATATTTTAGTTAAATTAATAAATTACTTTTAACACTTAGTTCTTTTTTGAGAAAGGGGGAGGCTGGAAGATTTTAGAGTCAAAGAAGCAATTCCAATATTCATTAAGAGTTCATTCATTACTTAAATAGCATACATTATGGGAGGATAATGACGATGCACATATTCACCCGTGAAAAGTTTCTAAAATTTTGAATAATTTGTATGTCTTAAGTAAATTTTCTAATACATTTTTTCGAAATCGTACTGAATCCGGATAACTATGCCTTGACAATTATCTGTTGCATGCATCTACCAGTATCTCTACCTCTCTAAAATCAAGATAATAAGACACGTCAGTGAACTGTCTTTGTGTACAAAAAGGGTTTTGTATTTTTCCTATATGAAATAAGGGAAGTGACCATATGTTCTAATAAATAGGCATACCTAAAACACCCCACCAATAATTTGACAAATAATGAAATCATTACAAACTTTAATGAAAACCCTAATGGGTATCTGCAATTGAAATTTCATGTGAAACCTTAAAACACCCAACAAATTTAATGGTCAAATCCCATAATCTAATTGCACTAAACATGCATACAAGTTCTTTAGATACAATCTAACTCTTCATATTCACCCTCCCGAAAAAGAACATTTCGAAAGAAAAATTTATATAAAAAAAACTACTAGGACCAGGTAGGGAACTTGGTGACTAAATTGTTGTCGGTCTGGAAAAATTCATCGACCAAGAGAACGCCCTTTTCTTTGAATGCAGAGATAGTACGAGGCCCTGTTATCCTTTCCATGGCTCCTTTGTAGGCTTCGTGGAGCTTCTGTGACAGTGTCATATTTTCTTTTGTTCACTTCAATTCAATTCAATTGAAATCCCAATGGGATATTTCAATAACTAGAGGTCAAGACTGCGACGAATTTTATAGAATGTTGGCTTCCTATGTAACATGCCTTTCAACTCCCCCAGAAATTGGTAGATTCATTGGCATCAAATGATTTATCTTGGTTACACCGGATTTGTTAATAGCAGTGGAGCAACCTAATCAATGAACATGAAGCTTGACAGAATTTTGATTGACTTAAAAATTGGTCAATCTTGGCATTCTCCTACTGTAAAACTCCACCCAGCTCTTCCATTTCAATTTCAGAGGAAATAGATCTAGGTAACCTCAATAAAGGAGTAAATTTGCTACGGTCTTCATAGGTTTTTGGGGTCTTTGATCACAATAGAACTAAAAACATTATGAGCACTCAGTTATAGAGGGAAAATGGAAACTAAAAAAATTATTGTTAATGAGTTATGTTTTGTTTCATTGATAATGAAAGGTACCAAGAAAGTGGTGGAATATGTCATCTAACCACGCATTGGAAAGCTCTTGATGTCCTCTATGCTTTGCTTAATACGAGATGCAGTTTTACGGTCATGTGTGGGAGTTACTTGTTTGTTGTTCAAGTTAATGACCCTTTAGTCAAGGTATCAAGTGCATTAACATATCTAATTCTAAAGTTTGGGTGAGTTCTGAAGAAAATGACAAAAAGAATGAAGATCGAAGAATAATATTTCCATCCCACGATCTAACTAGCTTCCCAACATAAGTAAATAAAGTAGGCAAGTGAAATAGTCCAGTTCTAAATGCCCAAGCAAACCCATCCAATCAATGACTAAGTTTTAAAGAGATCATTTTATATCTATACTGTAATATAGTCCAAGATCCAAGGTTCCTTTACAAACTGGAATAAAAACAAATTAAAACTTCAGATCTGCGCGTTTTACTTATAACCTTCATACCATATAAGCCAGATGAGGATATCTGTCCTCAACGGCTTGTAAACCCCTCGAGTTTCCTAAGCAGATGCTCGAGTATTTTTGTTCACACAGCCGCACATCAGGAAGAGAGATTTGCCAATTCATATGCCCAAAAATTAAACCTAGTATCCTTATATAACCTTATTATTCTTTTATTATATTGACCCTTCCTCCCTCCTTACCCCATAAGTAGTCGATCGTCCTGAAGGTAAAATCTATGTGGACTAGTTTCTTGTGGGCAATATAAAAGTGTAAGTATCCCCTGGCAGGTGTAAGGCGAAGGGTAAAAACAGCTTCCTTCCCAGAGCTATTGGAGATGGGATATTTGAGAGGATTGGTTTTCCTAGGAACAACACACTATATCTATGCCCCATTAGACTAACCCTTAGTAATGGTAGACTAGGACATACAGCGCGTGAAAATGGCCATATGAAAGGGTTATTCCAACACTGGCTTAAGCTTAAAAGTTACTTATTGGGTGGGGTGGACACAGGAATAACAGAATGTGTGCTACTCAATAGATAGATTCTACAATATATCCATTAGGTTATCCCAGGAAATAGTGGACTGAGAGGGAGGATCTTACTGATGAGTGCCTAATATTATCATGTGGATGGAGCGGCGGCTACCTACATCCAAGTATGGCCAAATAAATTCTCGGGGGTGAATAATACATAGATTTATGGGTCTATTAAAAAATGAATGCATTAGGGGTTGCTCTCACTACCTTGCTCAAGATCCTCGATGGCCAATGGGTGGGGTTGGTAAATACGGGAGGCTATGTCCAAGGCCCCGAGGGTAACCGAATAACGCACATATAGTGTCTGGGATGCCGATTTCACACGACCAATCTTGGTGATTTTCTTTTCCTTTCCCTTATGGTCAAGTAGCTCAATAGCAGTTTTTAAGTGACTTTTTATTCACTTCCAGTCATTCTTTATATATCTAATTTTCATAAGTTTGTGCAATATCTTGTGAATAATAGAAAGAATAACGAATTTGCCATCAAAATGCATCAAATCCCGCCAAAAATAAGCCTATTCAGTCGATTTCCATGACAATTAGTCTATGTCCATGACAATTTTGGAGTGATTAATTCATTTAACTCAAGCCCTAAACCTCTACAATGCACATGCATAAAAAATGATACACAAAATGAAAAAAAAGGGATGAAACCATAAACCCACCACTAAAACAGCGTTGGTGTAGCTTCCCATGAATTCTGCAAGATTTTTTTTAACGACTTGTAGCAAACACGCAATGCCATCACTCTAAATGTCTCGAGAAGGTCCTACCATTTAGCGGATAGGAAGAGGGCTCCATACCCTGTTCCCCTATACTTTTCCCAAAATATGGAGAGTAAGGAAATTCCATTCTCTTAATAATAAGTTTTATTTTTAAAAGTTTTAGATTATAATTACATTTTATAATAAGGAAATTTGTTTTTTAAATAGTAAAAAGTTAAATAGAAATTTTTTTCTTAAAAATATTTGAAAATAAAATGTAAAACAGAAAATATTATATAAGGGAAAAGGGATTATTAAAAGATATAGAGTTTAAAGGGAAAGGGGACATCTTTACTTATTTTTTAAATTGGAGGACATTGGCTATTTTGCACAAATACATGCTAGGGGATATTATCGATATTTCTAGACATAAACAAAGTGAGAAACCGGCGATAGACCTTATTGAAAATGTTATCGATGGATGCAAAAAGTGGTGGATTTTAACTAAGAAGACACAATTTACTCCAACTTGTCGAAACTTTGACCGACTACCGAAAGGGTCAAACGGTGATGGTTTTGGCCAAACAAAATTTGAGCGTGATCAACGTGATGAGATGAACACAATGGTACCGAGTAACCAAAATGACAATGACCATATGGAAATACGACAAATCCCCATAACTTGACTTGACCATGACATGGTAACAGACAAAATGTAACTTGGTGGACTTATCGAAGCGGTCATATGAAAATGAAAATGGCTAAAAAGGTATGGACATGACAAACACATCGAACTGGACATGATGTTATAGGAAGAATGATCTTGCAACAAACTTTAATTTGGTCATCCTAGTCATCATGTTCCAACACTTCGAAACAAGTCAATGTTAAGCATCAACATATTTTAAAGGGGTCTTTGAATCCATATATAGCGTTAAATTTTTCTAAAGTGTACAAATTCATTGTCAAAATTGTAATTTATCATTGCCAAGCTGACACAACTAAACATGACTAATATAAATGACTAATTCATATTCTTAGTCGGTGTTAGCTAGTCATATTTGTATTCATGTGACTAAATTAGTTGTTTATTTTAGTCACTTTTTATCTAGTCGTATATTTTATCCTGTGACTAAATTAGTCATTCATCTTAGTCGTTTTTTGTTGGATCACTTAAAATTGTTGAATTTTGGTCGTTTATCCCTTGAAAAAACTATGGTGACTAAATTTTTTAGTCGCCTACTCACTTATCTCTCATTTTGTACTAGTGTTTATGAGGGTGATAGGATCCTCTTTTTTCCTTTCCAAGTTTTAATTGTTTAAAAAATCCTTCCATATATTTCAATGCATTCATGTCTCTTACTTGAAAAGGCCCCACTTCTTTAGGAAAAAGGAATGTTTTGTTGTATATAAATCACCTAAAATGCATTTTATCTAATATAAATCTCTGCCTTACATACTCCATTGCAAATATTCTAGAAGTAAGGAAAACAAGCAGCTTATAAGATTCTTCTTCAAATCCATATACTCTAATCACTATATAATATTCATACAAGAACCTGTCTCCAACACTCATGTCCAGAGTGAACTGTAGATTCTTCTAGTTCTCTAGGAACATTCTATGAGGTGAAGAGTAAAAAATAAAACTATAAGTGATTCCCATTAACTTATTTGTAAACTCTGCATAGTTTGAATTGTCCTCTCTTCTCAATACTAACTCAGACCATTCATATATTGGGGTCTTCATGCTCTGCTCATATGCTATCTTCGGGTCCAGGTGCTTGTAGTGTTCATAGTTCTAATAGAGAAACACATAGAATGCAACAACCGTGTCCGGTTGTGGAGTTAACCGTGTCCAGTTAAGGAGTTAAGAAGTGAAACCAGCTTCCATAATTAATAAATAAAGAATAATATATTTGATAGATGATGCTTATAAAATTACAATAAGATCACCTTTATAGGGCTTGAGGAAGCATCGTGAAGGGTTACGCCCTTTCACTAGTAACCTAATAATCTATTAATTTATAAATAATAATATTATTTAATATTCACAGCATTTCCTTCCCCTTAGGAAATCTCTGTCCTCAAAGCTTGAGTATTTTCCTAATGTCGTCCTTCATTCAGATCCGGCGTCGGTATTAGAATTAGACGAGATTTCTTGTGCAGAGACTTACACTTCCTCTCCATTAGTGATTCTGCACTGTATTGTCTGGTTATTCCTACATTTATGGCCCAGGTTCCAGTCATCACCGCATCGACGACATATGTTTTTCTTCTTTTTTCTATTATCATAGTAACTATTAGATTGCTTTGATCTATGTTCCATTTCATAGGCATATGATTGAGGTTTGTGAGATTGATGGCCAGGTGACCAAGCATCTTCACAGTACCTACATTGTGTCTCTTTTTCTTGTCAACAATGGTTATCGCCTCTTGTTTTTATTCCTTCCAACTTGTGTTTTGTGGATTTTGCTTTATGTCTTGCTACTTCTACGTTAGGTATGTCATGCAACTTTAACTCTTTTTGGAGGTATGGTTTAAGACCTCCTAAATAGGTTTCGAGTCCTTGCTTGTCAGACAACCCAAATACTCGTGTCGATAAGGATTCCCACTAATGTGTGAATTCCTCCATGCTTCCAACCTGTTGTAATCTGGTAAGTTTACTAAAAACTTCATCTTCTTTGATTCCTTGAAACCTATTAAAAAAAGCATTTTTGAACAAGTTCCAGGTGTAGGAAAAATAGTCTCTCTTCCACCATAAGTACCAATTATAGGCGTACCCTTCCATATGCATTGATGCATATTTCACCTTCTCCTTGTCAGATTGAATATTGTAAATGTCGAAGTATTCTTCCACTTTGTTTAGCCAAGCAATGCATTGCTCTTCACTTCCATTGTATTTCGACAACTCTATTTTTTCCTTAGGTGGGTACACTAGGTAAGGGTGATATTGATTGCCTTTTGCTTTGTGGTTTGATGGTGGATCGGAACTACTGGACGATGTAAGTGACATATTTGAACTGCTTCATTGTTGGCGGTGATTTTTAGCCTTTTTATTCTCTACTATCTTACTGATAGCTTATATTTTGTTGTTTAATCGTGCCTCCATATTTGGCAATACTTTTGTTTCTATCTCTTGCTTAAGCGTTGCATTGTTATTCTTTATTTATTTTTGCAATTCTTCTTGATTCTTGGCAAGTGCTTCCTGTGTGAAAATATGAAATGAGGCAACTAGCATGTATGGACTACTGACTTGGTCAGTCTTAGGCATTAGTCTTTGTAACACCTCCATTAATGTATTTTGGTTCTGCATCATGGTTCTCAAGTTTTGGGTTATGGTGTTTATGTTTTTAGTCATAGTACTCATTTTGTCATCCAAATCTTTTTGTTTTTCATTTAGGATGTCAAATTTTTCATCCATCCTTCATTCTAGTACCGGAACAACTTCGTCTTTGATTTCGTTTCTAAGCACTGTATTATTATTTTTCATCTCTTCCTTCAAGTTTTTTTGGTTAGCGACGAGGGATTTGATGTCCTTCTCCATTTTTTCGATTTGCTCTTTTAGTTCGGCCATGGTTCTTGATCTGGTGTGGGGAGGTGAATATTTGGGCCCAATTTTTGTTTTATATGGGTAAAATAACAATATTTAATAAAAATATCACTATTATTATGATATCATATACTTTTATTTTAGTATAAACTTTAATAATAAAATTTTAATAAAAAAAACAATTTTTTTAACAAAATTTAATATTATTACAAATTTAATATTATGCAATAATATTTTTTATTATTATAATAATATTTTTTTTATATATTCAAATTTGTTTTTTTTTTGTTTGGTAGGTTATATATGGAGCGGCGGGAAACAACGTGGAGGAGAAAATTATGGCGAGAGTTTGTGGGAGTTTTGAGGAAGTTTGGAGAATGTGCAGGTGTGGGACGAAGGTGGTGGTAGGTGCGGCAAGAGGAGGGAGAGTAGGGGTTTGCGGGAAATGCAGAGGAGGAGGGGTGTGGGGTTGCGGTGTTGGGTGAGTAGGGAGGCGGATAATGGAGCTGGAGCAGGAGGCTAGAAGGGGAGGCGGAGATGGAGCGCAGGGAGGAGGCGTGAGTAAAAGGCGCGAAGGGGAGGACGAGGATGTAAGGGAAGGGTAGAGTGGAAGTTATGGAGGCCAAGCGTGGGAAAGAGCGGAGGTGGTGGAGGAAGAGCGTGGGAGCCAGGATATGGAGCGCAGGGAGGAGGTGCGAGTAGAAGGCGCGAAGGGGAGGACGAGGATGGAAGGGAAGGGTGTAGTTGATGGTGGCGAGAGAAGGAAAGAAGACGTTGACTATGGAAGGAGGTCGGGAGCATGAGGGTAATATGAGTAGTAGGGTATGGTGGAGGGAGATACAACATAGAGCGGTGTGCTGTGGCAGGTCGATGCAGAAGCACGGGGAAACACAGAGCGAGATGCTTCGGGGAGGAAATGATGTGGAATATGTTGGATGAATAATGAGTGTGATGAGAACCAGGGAGCTTAAACTGAGCTCGATGAGGAGCGAAACCGCTCTGATACCAAATGTAGCAACCACGTCCGGATGTGGAGTTAACCGTGTCCGGTTAAGGAGCTAACGAGGGAGAATGATGGGCATGGGATGAGTAGCGAAATGGATGTGTGAATGAATGAGAGTACTGTGGATAGACGAGATGGAAGATAATAAGGGTGGTGGAAGAGGAGTCGAATCCGAGCTTTGAGGGGAGGATCAAAAGTTCTGATACCAAATGCAGCAACCATGTCCGGTTGTGGAGTTAACCGTGTCCGGTTAAGGAGTTAAGAAGTGAAATGAGCTTCCATAATTAATAAATAAAGAATAATATATATTTGATAGATGATGCTTATAAAATTACAATAAGATCGCCTTTATAGGGCTTGAGGAAGCATAGTGAAGGGTTACACCCTTTCACCAGTAAGCTAGTAATCTATTAATTTATAAATAATAATATTAATTAAATATTCAAAGCATTGCCTTCCCCTTAGGAAATATTTGTCTTCAAAGCTTGAGCATTTTCCTAATGTCGTCCTTCATTCAGATTCGGCATCGGTACTAGAATCGGACGAGATTTATTGGGCAGAGACTTGCACTTCCTCTCCGTTGGTGATTATGCACTGTATTGTCTGGTTGTTCCTAGATTTATGGCCCGGGGTCCAATCATCACCACATCGACGACATATGTTTTTCTTCTTTTTTCTATTATCAGAGTAATTTTTAGATGACTTTGATCTATGTTCCATTTCATAGGCATATGATTGAGGTTTGTGGCATTGATGGCTGGGTGACCAAGTATCTGCACAGTACATACATTGTGTCTCTTTTTCTTGTTGATAATGGTTATCGCCTCTTGTTTTTATTCCTTCCAATTTGCGTTTTGCGGATATTGCTTTATGTATTAATACTTCTATGTTAGGTATGCCATGTAACTTTAACTCTTTTTGGAGGTATGGTTTAAGACCTCCTAAATAGGTTTCGAGTCTTTGCTTGTTAGAAAACCTAAATACTCGTGTCGATCAGGATTCCCACTGATGTGTGAATTCCTCCACACTTCCAACCTATTGTAGTATGGCAATTTTACTGAAAAATTCATCTTCTTTGATTCCTTGAGACCTATTAAAAAAAACATTTTTGAACAAGTTCCAGGTGTAGGCAAAATTGTCTCTCTTCCACCATAAGTACCAATTATAGGCGTACCCTTCCATATGCATCGACGCATATTTCAGCTTCTCCTCGTTAGATTGAATATTGTAAATGTCGAAGTATTCTTTCGCTTTGTTTAGACAAGCAACGCATTGGTCTTCACTTCCATTGTATTTCGACAACTGTATTTTTGCCTTAGGTGGGTACACTAGGTAAGGGTGATATTGATTTCCTTTTGCTTTATGGTTTGATGGTGGATCGGAACTACTAGATGATGTAAGTGACATATTTGAATTACTTTGTTGTTGGCGGTGATTTTTAGCCTTTTTATTCTCTATTATCTTACTGATAGCTTCTATTTTGTTGTTTAATAGTGCCTCCATATCTGGCAGTACTTTTGTTTCTATCTCTTGCTTAAGCGTTGCATTGTTAATCTTTATTTCTTTTGCAATTCTTCTTGATTCTTGGCAAGTGCTTCCTGTGTGAAAATATGAAATGAGGCATCTAGCATGTCTAGACTGCTAACTTGGTCTGTCTTAGGTATTAGTATTTGTAACATCTCCAATAATGTATTATGGTTCTGCGTCATGGTGCTCAAGTTCTGGGTTATGGTGTTTATGTTTTTAGTCATAGTACTCATTTTGTCAGCCAAGTCTTTTATTTTTTCGTTCAGGATGTCAAATTTTTCATCTAGCCTTCTTTCTAGTACCAGCACAACTTCGTCTTTGATTTCTTTTTTAAGCACTATATTTTTTTTTCATCTCTTCCTTCAAGTTTTTTTGGTTAGCGAGGAGGAATTTGATGTCCTTCTCCATTTTTTCGATTTTCTCTTTTAGTTCCGCCATGGTTCTTGATCTAGTGTGGGGAGGTGAATATTTCGGCCCAATTTTAGTTTTATATGGGTAAAATAAAAATATATAATAAAAATATCACTATTATTATGATATCATATACTTTTATTTTAGTATAAACTTTAATAATAAAATTTTAATAAAAAAAACAATTTTTTTAACAAAATTAAATATTATTACAAATTTAATATTATGCAATAATATTAATTTTATTATAATAATATTTGTTTTTTCATATATTAAAATTTGTTTTTTTTTTTGTTTGGTAGGTTATGTATGGAGTGGCGGGCACCAACATGGAGGAGGAAATTATGGCGAGAGTTTGCGGGAGTTTTGAGGAAGTTTGGAGAATGTGCAGGTGTGGGACGACAGTGGTGGCAGGCGCGACAAGAGGAGGGAGAGCAGGGGTTTGCGGGAAATGCAGAGGAGGGGCATGGGGCTGCGATGTTGGGCGAGCAGGAGGCTGGAAGGGGAGACAGAGATGGAGCTCAGGGAGGAGGCGCGAAGGGGAGGACGAGGATGGAAGGGAAGGGTAGAGTGTAGTTGGTGGGGACCGAACGTGGGAAAGAGTGGAGGTGGTGGAGGAAGAGCGTGGGAGCGAGGAGATGGAGCACAAAGAGTAGGTGCGAGTAGAAGGCACGAAGGGGAGGATGAGGATGGAAGGGAAGCGCGTAGTTGATGGTGGATAGAGGAGGGAAGACATTGATTGTGGAAGGAGGTTGGGAGCGCGAGGGTAATATGAGCAGTAGTGGATGGTGGAGGGAGATACAACACAGAGAGGTGAGCAGGGGCGGGTCGATGCAGCAGCATGGAGCAGCACATAGTGAGATGCTTCGGGGAGGAAACGATGTGGAAGATGTTGGATGAATAATGGAGTGTGATGAGAACCAGGGAGCGGAAACCAAGCTAGATGAGGAGCGAAACTGCTCTGATACCAAATTCAGCAACCACATTTGGTTGTGGAATTAACCGTGTCGGGTTAAGGAGTTAACGAGGGAGAATGATGGACGTGGGATGAGCAACGGAAGGGATGTGTGAATGAATGAGAGTACTGTGGATGGGAGAGATGGAAGATGATAAGGGTGGTGGAAGAGGATCGAATCCGAGCTCTAAGGGGAGGAGCAAAAGCTCTGATACCAAATGCAGCAACCGTGTCCGGTTGTGGAGTTAACCGTGTCCGGTTAAGGAGTTAAGAAGTGAAACCAGCTTCCATAATTAATAAATAAAGAATAATATATTTGATAAATGATGCTTATAAAATTACAATAAGATCGCCTTTATAGCGCTTGAGGAAGCATAGTGAAGGGTTACGCCCTTTCACTAGCGACCTAATATTCTATTAATTTATATATAATAATATTAATTAAATATTCATAGCATTGCCTTCCCCTTAGGAAAGCTTTGTCCTCAAAGACTGAGTATTTTCCTAAAGTCATCCTTCATTCAGATTTGGTGTCGGTATTAGAATGGGATGAGATTTCTTGTGCAGAGACTTGCACTTCCTCTCCATTGGTGATTCTGCACTGTATTGTCTGGTTGTTCCTACATTTATGACCTCGGGTCCAGTCATCACTGCATCGACGACATATTTTCTTCTTCTTTTTTCTATTATCAGAGTAACTATTAGATGACTTTGATCTATGTTCCATTTCATAGGCATATGATTGAGGTTTGTGGCATTGATGGCTTGGTGACGAAGTATCTACACAGTACCTACATTGTGTCTCTTTTTCTTGTCGATAATGGTTATCGCCTCTTGTTTTTATTCCCTCCAATTTGCATTCTGCGACTTTTGCTTTATGACTTGCTACTTCTACGTTAGGTATGTCATGTAACTTTAACTCTTTTTGGAGGTATGGTTTAAGACCTCCTAAATAGGTTTTGATTCTTTGCTTGTCAGAAAACCCAAATACTCGTGTCGATAAGGATTCCCACTGATGTGTGAATTCCTCCACATTTCCAACCTGTTGTAATCTGGTAAGTTTACTGAAAAATTCATCTTCTTTGATTCCTTGAGTCCAATTAAAAAAAGCATTTTTGAACAAGTTCCAGGTGTAGGAAAAATAGTCTCTCTTCCACCATAAGTACCAATTATAGGCGTACCCTTCCATATGCATTGACGCATATTTCACCTTATGCTCGTCAGATTGAATATTGTAAATTTTGAAATATTCTTCCACTTTGTTTAGACAAGCAACGCATTGGTCTTCAATTCCATTGTATTTCGACAACTCTATTTTTGCCTTAGGTGGGTACCCTAGGTAAGGGTGGTATTGATTGCCTTTTTCTTTATGGTTTGATGGTGGATCGGAACTACTGGATGATGAAAGTGACATATTTGAACTAGTTCGTTGTTGGAGGTGATTTTTACACTTTTTATTCTCTACTATCTTACTGATAGCTTCTATTGTGTTGTTTAATCGTGCCTCCATATCTGGCAGTACTTTTGTTTGTATCTCTTGCTTAAGCGTCGCATTGTTAATCTTTATTTCTTTTTGCAATTCTTCTTGATTCTTGATAAGTGCTTCCTATGTGAAAATATGAAATGAGGCATCTAGCATCTCTGGACTGCTGACTTGGTCTGTCTTAGGCATTAGTCTTTGTAACATCTCCATTAATGTATTTTGGTTCTGTGTCATCGTGCTGAAGTTCTGGGTTACGGTGTTTATGTTTTTAGTCATAGTACTCATTTTGTCATCCAAGTCTTTTTGTTTTTCGTTTACGATGTCAACTTTTTCATCCAGCCTTCTTTCTAGTACCAAAACAACTTCCTCTTTGATTTCTTTTTTAAGCATTGTATTGTTATTTTCCATCTCTCCCTTCATGTTTTTTTGGTTAGCGACGAGGGATTTGATGTCCTTCTCCATTTTTTCGATTTGCTCTTTTAGTTCCACCATGTTTCTTGATCTAGTGCGGGGAGGTGAATATTTGGGCCCAATTTTGGTTTTATATGGGTAAAATAAAAATATATAATAAAAATATCACTATTATTATGATATCATATACTTTTATTTTAGTATAAACATTAATAAAAAAAATTTAATAAAAAAAACAATTTTTTTAACAAAATTAAATATTATTACAAATTTAATATTATGCAATAATATTAGTTTTATTATAATAATATATTTTTTTTTTTAATATTAAAATTTGTTTTTTTTGTTTGGTAGGTTGTATATGAAGCGGCGAGAAACAATGTGGAGGAGGAAATTATGGCGAGAGTTTGTGGGAGTTTTGAGGAAGTTTGGAGAATGTGTAGATGTGGGAAGAAGGTGGTGGCAGGCGCGGAAAGAGGAGAGAGAGCAGGGGTTTGCGGGAAATACAGAGGAGGAGGGGCGTGGGGCTGCGATGTTGGGCGAGCAGGGAGGCAGATAATGGCACTGGAGCAGGAGGCTAGAAGGGGAGGTGGAGATGGAGCGCAGGGAGGCGGCGCGAGTAGAAGGCGCGAAGGGGATGACAAGGATGGAAGGGAAGGGCAGAGCGGAGGTGGTGGAGGCCGAGCTTGGGAAAGAGAGGAGGTGGTGGAGGAAGAGCATGGGAGCGAGGAGATGGAGAGTAGGGACAAGGCGCGAATAGAAGGAGCGAAGGGGAGGATGAGGATGGAAGGGAATGGCGTAGTTGATGGTGGTGAGAGAAGGAGGGAAGACATTGATTGTGGAAGTAGGTCGAGAGCACGAGGGTAATATGAGCAGTAGCAGATGGTGGAGGGAGATACAACACAAAGCGGTGAGCGGTGGAGGGTCAATGTAGTAGCACGGGGCAGCACAGAGCGAGATGCTTTGGGGAGGAAACGATGTGGAATATGTTGGATGAATAATGGAGTGTGATGAGAACCAGGGAACCAAAACCGAGCTCAATGAGGAGCAAAATTGCTATGATACCAAATGCAGCAACCACATCCGGTTGTGGAATTAACCATGTCCGGTTAAGGAGTTAACGAGGGAGAATGATGGACGTGGGATGAGCAGCGGAAGGGATGTGTGAATGAATGAGAGTACTATGGATGGGCGAGATGGAAGATGATAAGGGTGGTGGAAGAGGAGTCGAATCCAAGCTCTGAAGGGAGGAGTGAAAGCTCTGATACCAAATGCAGCAACCGTGTCCGGTTATGGAGTTAACCGTGTCCGGTTAAGGAGTTAAGAAGTGAAACTAGATTCAATAATTAATAAATAAAGAATAATATATTTGATAGATGATGCTTATAAAATTACAACAAGATTTCCTTTATAGGGCTTCAGGAAGCATAGTGAAGGGTTATGCCCTTCCACTAGTAACCTAATAATCTATTAATTTATAAATAATAATATTAATTAAATATTCACAGCATTGCCTTCCGCTTAGGAAAGCTTTGTCCTCAAAGATTGACTATTTTCCTGAAGTCATCCTTCATTCAGATTCGGCATCGGTATTAGAATCAGATGAGATTTCTTGTGCAGAGCCTTACACTTCCTCTTCATTGGTGATTCTGCACTGTATTGTCTGGTTGTTCCTACATTGATGGCCTAGGGTCCAGTCATCACCACATCGATGACATAAGTTTTTCTTCTTTTTTCTATTATCAGAGTAATTGTTAGATGACTTTGATCTATGTTCCATTTCATAGGAATATTATTGAGGTTTGCGGCATTGATGGCTGGGTGAGCCAGTATCTGCACAGTACCTACATTATGTCTCTTTTTCTTGTCTATGATGGTTATCGCCTCTTGTTTTTATTCCTTCCAATTTGCATACTGCAGCTTTTTCTTTTTGTCTTGCTATTTCTACGTTAGGTATGTCATGTAACTTTAACTCTTTTTGGAGGTATGGTTTAAGACCTCCTAAATAGGTTTCAATTCTTTGCTTATCAGACAACCCAAATACCCATGTCGATAAGGATTCCCACTGATGTGTGAATTCCTCCACACTTCCAACCTATTGTAATCTGGTAAGTTTACTGAAAAATTCATCTTCCTTGATTCCTTGAAACCTATTAAAAAAACATTTTTGAACAAGTTCCAGGTGTAGGAAAAATAGTCTCTCTTCCACCATAAGTACCAATTATAGGCGTACCCTTCCATATGCATTGACACATATTCAACCTTCTCCTCATCAGATTGAATATTGTAAATGTCGAATTATTCTTCCGCTTTGTTTAGACAAGCAAATGCATTGGTCTTCACTTCCATTGTATTTCGACAACTCTATTTTTTCCTTAGGTGGGTACACTAGGTAAGGGTGATATTGATTTCCTTTTGCTTTATGTTTTGATGGTGGATCGAAACTACGAGACAATGTAAGTGACATATTTGAACTGCTTCGTTGTTGGCAATGATTTTTAGCCTTTTTATTCCTTGTTATCTTACTGATAGCTTGTATTTTGTTGTTTAATCGTGCCCCCATATATGGCAGTACTTTTGTTTCTATCTCTTGCTTAAGCGTCACATTGTTAATATTTATTTATTTTTGCAAGTCTTCTTGATTCTTGGAAAGTGTTTCCTGTGTGAAAATATGAAATGAGGCGTCTAGAATGTCTAGACTGCTAACTTGGTATGTCTTAGGAATTAGTCTTTGTAACACCTCCATTAATGTATTCTAGTTCTACGTCATGGTGCTCAAGTTCTGGGTTATGGTGTTTATGTGTTTAGTCATAGTACTCATTTTGTCATCCAAGTCTTTTTGTTTTTCGTTCAAGATGTCAAATTTTTCATCCAACCTTCTTTCTAGTACCAGTACAACTTCATCTTATTTTTCTTTTTTAAGCACTGTATTGTTATTTTTCATCTCTTCCTTCAAGTTTTTTTGGTTAGCGACGAGGGATTTGATGTCCTTCTCCATTTTTTCAATTTTCTCTTTTAGTTCCGCTATGGTTCTTGTTCTGGTGTGGGGAGGTGAATATTTGGGCCCAATTTTTATTTTATATGGGTAAAATAAAAATATATAATAAAAATATCACTATTATTATGATATCATATACTTTTATTTTAGTATAAACTTTAATAATAAAATTTTACTAAAAAAAACATTTTTTTAACAAAATTTAATATTATTACAAATTTAATACTATGCAATAATATTAATTTTATTATAATAATATTATAATGGAGTTGGAGCAGGAGGCTGGAAGGGGAGGTGGAGATGGAGCGCAGGGAGGAGGAGTGAGTAGAAGGCACGAAGGGGAGGACGAGGATGGAAGGGAAGGGCAGAGCAGAGGTGGTGGAGGCCGAGCGTGGGAAAGAGCAGAGGTGGTGGAGGAAGAGTGTGGGAGTGAGGAGAGGGAGAGAAGTGAGGAGGCGCGAGTAGAACGCGCGAAGGAGAGGATGAGGATGGAATGGAAGGGCATAGTTGATGGTGACGAGAGAAGGAGGGAAGATGTTGATTGTGGAAGGAGGTTAGGAGTGAGAGGGTAATATGAGCAGTAGAGGATGGTGGAGGGAGATACAACACAGAGCGGTGAGCGGTGGCAGGTCGATGCAGTAGCATGGGGTAGCACAGAGCGAGATTCTTTGGGGAGGAAATGGTGTGGAAGATGTTGGATGAATAATGGAGTGTGATGAGAACCAGGGATCCGAAACCGAGCTCGATGAGGAGCGAAACCGCTCTAATACCAAATGCAGCAACCGCGTCCGGTTGTGGAGTTAACCGTGCAGTCCAGTTAAGGAGTTAACGAGGGAGAATGATGGACGTGGGATGAGCAGCGGAAGGGATGTGTGAATGAATGAGAGTACTATGGATGGACGAGATGGAAGATGATAAGTGTGGTGGAAGAGGAGTCGAATCCGAGCTCTAAGGGGAGAAGCAAAAGCTCTAATACCAAATGCAACAATCGTGTACGGTTGTGGAGTTAACTGTGTCCGGTTAAGGAGTTAAGAAGTGAAACCAGCTTCCATAATTAATAAATAAAGAATAATAAATTTGATAGATAATGCTTATAAAATTACAATAAGATCGCCTTTATAGGGCTTGAGGAAGCATAGTGAAGGGTTATGCCCTTTCACTAGTAACCCAATAATCTATTAATTTATAAATAATAATATTAATTAAATATTCACAGCATTGCCTTCCCCTTAGGAAAGCTTTGTCCTCAAAGCTTGAGTATTTTCCTAATGTCATCCTTCATTCATATTCGGCGTTGGTATTAGAATCGGACAATATTTCTTGTGTAGAGACTTGAACTTCCCCTCCTTTGGTGATTCTACACTGTATTGTCTGGTTGTTCCTACATTTATGGCCTAGGGTCCAATCATCACCGCATTGACAACATATGTTTTTCTTCTTTTTTCTATTATCAGAGTAACTGTTAGATGACTTTGATCTATGTTCCATTTCATAGGCATATGATTGAGGTTTGTGGCATTGATGGCCGGGTGACCAAGTATCTGCACAGTACCTACATTATGTCTCTTTTTCTTGTCGATAATGGTTATCGCCTCTTGTTTTTATTCCTTCCAATTTGCATACTGCAGCTTTTTCTTTATGTCCTGCTATTTCTACGTTAGGTATGTCATGTAACTTTAACTCTTTTTGGAGGTATGGTTTAAGACCTCCTAAATAGGTTTCGAGTCTTTGCTTGTCAGACAACCCAAATACTCGTGTCGATAAGGATTCCCACTGATGTCTGAATTCCTCCACGCTTCCAACCTATTGTAATCTGGTAAGTTTACTGGAAAATTCATCTTCTTTGATTCCTTGAAAACTATTAAAAAAAAACATTTTTGAACAAGTTCAAGGTGTAGGAAAAATTGTCTCTCTTCCACCATAAGTACCGATTATAGGCGTACCCTTCCATATGCATTGATGCATATTTCACCTTCTCCTCGTCAGATTGAATATTGTAAATGTCGAAGTATTCTTACACTTGGTTTAGCCAAGCAACGCATTGGTCTTCACTTCCATTGTATTTCGACAACTCTATTTTTTCCTTACGTGGGTACACTAGGTAAGGGTGATATTGAATCCCTTTTGCTTTATGGTTTGATGGTGGATCGAAACTACTAGATGATGTAACTGACATATTTGAACTGCTTCGTTATTGGTGGTGATTTTTAACCTTTTTATTCTCTATTATCTTACTAATAGCTTCTATTTTGATGTTTTATTGTGCCTCCATATCTGGTAGTACTTTTGTTTCTATCTCTTGCTTAAGCGTTGCATTGTTAATATTTATTTCTTTTTGCAATTCTTCTTGATTCTTGGCAAGTGCTTCCTATGTGAAAATATGAAATGAGGCATCTAGCATGTCTGGACTACTGAATTGGTCTGTCTTAGGCATTAGTCTTTGTAACACCTCCATTAACGTATTTTGGTTCTGCGTCATGGTGCTCAAGTTCTGGGTTATGGTGTTGATGTTTTTTGTCATAGTACTCATTTTGTCATCCAAGTCTTTTTGTTTTTTGTTCAGGATGTCAAATTTTTCATCCAGCCTTCTTTCTAGTACTAGAACAAATTCATCTTTGATTTCTTTTTTAAGCCCTGTATTGTTATTTTTCATCTCTTCCTTCAAGTTCTTTTGGTTAGCAACAAGGGATTTGATGTCCTTCTCCATTTTTTCGATTTGCTCTTTGAGGTCCACCATGGTTCTTGATCTAGTGTGGGGGGGTGAATATTTGGGCCCAATTTTGGTTTTATATGGGTAATGTAAAAATATATAATCAAAATATCACTATTACTATGATATCATATACTTTTATTTTAGTATAAACTTTAATAATAAAATTTTAATAAAAAAAACATTTTTTTTAACAAAATTTAATATTATTACAAATTTAATATTATGCAATAATATTAATTTTATTATCATAATATTTTTTTTTTTGGTAGGTTATATATGGAACGACAGGCAACAACGTGGAGTAGGAAATTATGTCGAGAGTTTGTGGGAGTTTTGAGGAAGTTTGGAGAATTTGCAGGTGTGGACGAAGGTGGTGGTAGGCATGGCAAGAGGAGGGAGAGCAGGGGTTTGCGGGAAATGCAGAGGAGGAGGGGCATGGGGCTGCGATGTTGGGTGAGGAGGGAGGCGGATAATGTTGCTGGAGCAAGAAGATGGAAGCGGATGTGGAGATGGAGCGCAGAGAGGAGGAGCGAGTAGAAGGAGCGAAGGGGAAGACGAGGATGGAAGGGAAGGGCGGAGTGGAGATGGTGGAGGCAGAGCGTGGGAAAGAGCGGAGGTGGTGGAGGAAGAGAATGGGAGCGAGAAGATGGAGCGCAGGGAGGAGACGTGAGTAGAAGGCTCAAAGGGAAGTACGAGGATGGAAGGGAAGGGTGTAGTTGATGGTGGCAAGAGAAGGAGAGAAGATGTTGATTGTCAAAGGAGGTCAGGAGTGCGAGGGTAATATGAGCAGTAGCGGATGCTGGAGGGAGATACAACACAGAGCAGTGAGCGGTGGTGAGTCAATGTAGCAACATGGGGCAGCATAGAGCAAGATGCTTCTGGGAAGAAACGATGTGGAAGATGTTGGATGAATAATGCAGTGTGATGAGAACCAGGGAGCTGAAATCGAGCTCGATGAGGAGCAAAACCGCTCTGATACCAAATGCAGCAACCACATCCGGTTGTGGAGTTAACTGTGTCCGGTTAAGGAGTTAACAATGGAGAATGATGTATGTGGGATGAGCAGCGGAAGGGATGTGTGAATGAATGAGAGTATTGTGGATGGGCGAGATGGAAGATGATAAGGGTAGTGGAAGAGGAATTGAATTTGAGCTCTGAAGGGAGGAGTGAAAGCTCTGATACCAAATGCAGCAACCGTGTCCGGTTGTGGAGTTAACTGTGTCCAGGTAAGGAGTTAAGAAGTGAAACCAGCTTCCATAATTAATAAATAAAGAATAATATATTTGATAGATGATGCTTATAAAATTACAATAAGATCACCTTTATAGGGCTTGCGGAAGCATAGTGAAGGGTTACGCCCTTTCACTAGTAATCCAACAATCTATTAATTTATAAATAATAATATTAATTAAATATTCACAGCATTGCCTTCCCCTTAGGAAAGTTTTTTCCTCAAAGCCTGAGTATTTTCCTAATATCATCCTTCATTTAGATTCGGTGTCGGTATTAGAATCGGACGAGATTTCTTGTGCAGTGACTTGCACTTCCTTTCCATTGGTGATTCTACATTGTATTGTCTGGTTGTTCCTACATTTATGGGCTGGGGTCTAGTCATCACCGCATCGACGACATATGTTTTTCTTCTTTTTTCTATTATCAGAGTAACTGTTAGATGAATTTTATCTATGTTCCATTTCATAGGCATATGATTGAGGTTTGTGGCATTGATGGCCGGGTGACCAAGTATCTGCACAGTACCTACATTGTGTCTATTTTTCTTGTCGATAATGGTTATCACCTCTTATTTTTATTCCTTCCAATTTGCATTCTGCAGATTTTGCTTTATGTCTTGCTACTTCTACGTTAGGTATGTCATATAACTTTAACTCTAATTGGACGTATGGTTTAAGACCTCCTAAATAGGTTTCGAGTCTTTGCTTGTCAAACAACCCAAATACTCGTGTCGATAAGGATTCCCACTGATGTGTGAATTTATCCATGCTTCCAATCTGTTGTAATCTAGTAACTTTACTGAAAAATTCATCTTCTTTGATTCCTTGAAACCTATTAAAAAAAACATTTTTGAACAAGTTCCAGGTGTAGGAAAAATTGTGTCTCTTCCACCATCAGTACCAATTATAGGCGTACCCTTCCATATGTATTGACACATATTTCACCTTCTCCTCATCAGATTGAATATTGTAAATATCGAAGTATTCTTCTGCTTTGTTTAGACAAGCAACACATTGGTCTTCACTTCCATTGTATTTCGACAACTCTATTTTCGCATTAGGTGTGCACACTAAGGGTGATATTGATTGCCTTTTGCTTTATGGTTTGATGGTGGATCGAAACTATTGGACGATGTAAGTGACATATTTGAACTACTTCATTGTTGGAGGTGATTTTTTAGCCTTTTTATTCTCTATTATCTTACTGATAACTTATATTTTGTTGTTTAATCGTGCCTCCATATCTGGCAGTACTTTTGTTTCTATCTCTTGCTTAAGCGTTGCATTGTTAATATTTATTTCTTTTTGCAATTCTTCTTGATTCTTGGCAAGTGCTTCCTGTGTGAAAATATCAAATGAGGCATCTAGCATGTCTGCACTGCTGACTTGGTCTGTCTTAGGCATTACTCTTTGTAACACCTCCATTAATGTATTTTGGTTCTGCGTCATGGTGCTCAAGTTCTGGGTTATGATGTTTATGTTTGTAGTCATAGTACTCTTTTTTTCATCCAAGTCTTTTTGTTTTTTGTTCAGGATGTCATAGTACAACATAGAACAAGAAGGAAGGATACATAAAACATTCTATGCATTGAAGCTCCTCTAGTTTTTCATGGATAGCTTCTTCCAAGAAGCTACAAAGTTCAAACTTACGAGGGTTGAGCTCAGGGTCTGTGATCACGTTCTGTAGGGTACCTAAAATGATATCATCGACTATTTTTTCATCTTCAAGGCCTATGATGGTCATATGATTGATATGTCCTTCTATGTATTTTCAGATAATACTGATGTATTGTATGGAGGTTGAATTGTGGCAGCATCCTTGCTTCCTCAAGGTGTTTGTAGAAAAAATGATGTTTATGAAAACAGTTTTAGGGTTTGGTAGGAATTGGAGAGGCCTTTTTCATTTAAGATTTGAACCTATAGACACTCATAATTTATGTTTCTAGGTAGATCCACATGTAAATAAAGGCTATAATGACTTTCTTCACCCATTCTAAACAACTTTTAATTCATATATGGTTTCAATATATAGGAAAACAACTACAGGTCTTTCACAACAATGATTAAAACCCCAACAAAGAAAACCACAATTTTAGCCTCAAAAACTTGCAGTATTCACAATTTCCACTAGTAGTTCAATATACCTAAGTAGTAAAAAACATAGATTATGGATAAAACAAAATAATATGGTTTACCTAGAGTGAAACTCAGCCTCAAAGAACTACAAGTAATTTTTTCTATATAAGTATGTGTATAGTCTACACAAATAAACAATCCAAATACTATAGTCCATTGTCATAGGGAGAACACCTAATGGTGCACACTAAGCCAAAACCACATGTTAAATATGTTAAATATGCATATATGCCCACTAAGTCGATCGAAGTTCTATGGTTTTCCCATACACTTGATAGATACACTTTCAACCGGCTCAAAGATACCTCTAGTCTACCTTCAATATACTTAGCCTACCTTTCCATATGCCATATAAAAATGGGGACATCTAGTTGGTACCATTGTTATTGCATATCTTCTCTAATTGAATTATGGTAAAACACTTTCTTATGTGTTTACATAACATTAGGTGGTCAAATTTGTTACTCTATAATGGCTCACATATTCTCAATATTGTCTCAATAGATTAGGGAGCATCACGATGTGGGTATAAGTGTATGACCTCTTGTGTGAATTATCACCCCTTAGGGATTTAAGCAAGCACAACCCTAATTTCATCTCATTAGCAACATTTACCTAGCCATTTTTCATATGTAGCTGAGATGCACCTGCAACAATTAATTAATAAGAATATGCGAAATAGCAAAAATACTAGAACATAATCACTTTTATATTGAGCACGGGCCACTTCGAGGGGGCAACCTCCTTTGAGCAAGCTCAATACAATTAACTTCACGGTCCTTCAAGGACCTCAACACACACTTATATACTAAGTCTATGCGTAATACCATGAGTCAAAACCATGGGACATATAATACTACAGGACGACTTACAAAGCATATGCGTCCAATACTATGGGTCAATACTATGGGCTAGTATAAACTACGGATCAAAAAATACTACGGGACGACTTACAAAGCATATGCGTCCAACAACAATATACTAACATAGTAAAGAGAAGGGTTTACATAGGTTCCTAACATCCCCTCTCCATTAGAAAAATCTTTGCCCTCAAAGCTTTGGTTAGAGAAATTGTTGCAGAAGCTGAAGGAGTGGTTCCCCGGGTAGCATCCTCAGGTTGCATTTCAGGCCACTGACGCCTTTGGAGTGTCAAGGAGGATTGCTTGGAAGGCTGGAGATGAAGAAGAACCCTGTCAGCTGCATGGAAAATGCGCTCAGAATGGTGCTGATCGGCTTGTTGATTCAGGCGAATTCTGGCCATGTGAAGATTGTCCTGCAGAATGAGAAGAATCTGATCGCGATTTCGAAGAACCGAGTCAATTGCCTGAACTGGGGAGCTGCTAAGGGTGTATGGAAGAAGAACTGGAGGTGTTTTTCCATAGACCGCTTCATATGGTGTCCTATGAGATGTGGTGTTGTACCACCAGATTGCTGCTAGGAAATCCATAGAAATAGTTGTCCAAAGCTGTTTAGCGATGGGCAAGGGTTTGAGCAATCCCGAAAGGAGTGTCGTTTCACCCTTGTTGACTTGGAAAGTATCATCGTCAGCCACCATTTGTTGAATTGTCATTTTTAGTCCCTGCCAAAAGAAGTTACATTGTTCTTGGTCATACATGTTGCAGAACCCAGAGTGCCCTGTTGATGAAGAAGCATGGAGTTCATAGAAGAGAGAGCCCTGTTGAACATATTGCACCCAATTTGGAACAAGCAGAGAAAGAGTTGTAAGAGAAACTGGGTCATCAATTGTGCAAGAAGGAGCATCTTCCACCATATTGTCCTTACCCTTTTTGTAAGTGATCACATAGGGATAACCCATGAGTTGGATAACCCATTTCAAGTGTGTTGGGGAGGAGACCCATTGTTCCAGAAAATTTTCCAGACTTGAGAGATCAGTCTTGATGCAAAAATAATTCCCTAATAGGTATGGCTGCCACTTCTGTACTACATGCAAAATAGCCATCATTTCCTGCTGAGAGGTAGATGTGGCTAAATTCTTACCGAAAAGGTCTCGTGAAGGTAGCAAGCGCATTGGTTCAGCAAAGATACCTGCATCTCTATCCAAGAAAGTAGTGGAGACTGTTGATGGGTGCATCTGAATGGAATTGAGCTGAGCGATGACACCATGTGAATTCTTCTTAAGGATTTTTTCCAGGCGATGTGAACTCATGATGCACAGAGACCCTGGTTGTAAGCCCATAAATTTGTGTTGTGCCCCATTGACTTTAAACTGCATCCAAAGTTCAGCAAAATCCCATAAGATGGGGCCAAGTGTGCATAACCATTGAACGCCCAAAACCACATCACATCCGCCTAAGGGCAAGGCAAACATGTCAGAGCGTAGGTTATAATCTTCCATAGAGATACGCACATTGTGACACTTCCCCTTACAAGGTAAGGTGCCCCCATTGGCAACCATGACTTCAAAGTTGGAGCAAGGATGGACAAAACAATCAGCCTGTTTGGAAATCCGAGGGTCAATGAAGTTATGAGTGCTACGACAATCAATGAGTATGGTAAGAGGGAGCTTCTTGAAGTATCCCCTGACCCGCATTGTTTGTGGGGTGGTGACACCGGTTACAGCATGGAGAGAGATCTCAGGTGGGTCGTTCTAAAATGGGGTGTCAACAGGCGGGTGTTGAATGTCGATCTGATCATCCATTGTATCTGTAGCTTTTTCACCAAGTTCTAAGGCAGGCGGAGAATCCACATCCAAGAGATAGAGCTTTTGTTGAACACATCTATGTCCCCGAGTGAATTTCTCATCACAATTATAGCAAAGCCCTTTTTCTCGGCGTGCCTGCATTTCTATTTCAGACAAATGCTTGATAGGAGTTGGTTGAGGAGAAGGCGTGATGGGAGTTCGTTGGGAACCCATATTTCTGAAGGGAACAAGGGTGGGTTTGGAGCATTGTTGAGCTGCAGTCTTGTCCTCAGCCAGCTTAGCCAACCCTAGGACTTCCATCATTGTGTTGGGACAAAACATTTTGACCTCTGAGCGAATTTCATCCTTGAGACCACTTATAAAACAACTCCTATAGAATTCATCAGACAATCCTTCTGTGTGATTGGCCAATTCCTCAAATTATGTCTGATACTCTCTCACTGTGCCAATTTGGTGAAGTTTAGTGAGTGCTCCAGTGAAATCATCAAAAGCACTAGGGCCAAATCGTGGCAAAATGAGTTGGCAAAAATCTGTCCAGTTTGGCTCGGGATGAGCTTTGATGTACCAACTGTACCATTGAAGGGCTTCCTGTTGCAAATGAAAGGATGCAAGTGGAACTTTCTGGACATCAAAAGTATTATGCAGACTGAAATATTGTTCTGCTCGGTATATCCATCCAGTCGGATCAGTACCATTGAAGCGAGGAAAATCAAGCTTCGGCCCACAAAAATTGTTGGAAGAAGAGAACCCAGTGGCTGCAAAAGATTCTGGCAGTCGGTTATTGTTCATGGTTGAATGCTGAAGATGGAGGCTAAGAAATTTTTCATCCAGATCTTGGAGTTTGGTTTGGATGGCTGCAAGTGCTTCCTCCATGGTGTTTGCTCTTGCACGGGTGATAACCATAACCAGGTGTTTTTTTTGTTCTTTTTGTGGAATGGGTAGAAAAACACAAACAGACGCTGATTTAGTAAAGGGAAATTTGGATTGGAGAAACAATTTGATGGGTAATTGGGGTTTGACTAGATTTTGGACATTGTCGAAAGGACAAGAAAGCAAAAAGGGGGATTTCAGAAGCGGGGTGATAGAATGAGAAAATTTGGCAGAGAGGGACAAAGAAGCAGAGTTCAGAAAGGAACTCTGTGGTAAAATTTGAAGGCGATTGGGTGAAATCTGAGGAAGTTATGGCAAACCCTAAAATTAGACAAATGTGAGATTTCGGGCTTTGGGAAGGGGAATTGGGGATAGGGTCCTTAGGAATGAAATATGCAGAATGGGATGACAGGGGTTCCCCGAAAATTTCAAGGGAAACAGAGTGAAAAAAGGGAGATATGGACAAAAAACTGAATTTTATACTCGCCGAATATATTGAAAATGGATGGATCTGGAACGGCTTGCAAAATGGAGCTCAAACGGCGCATTAGTGATCGACAATAGTTGAGCTGAAAGTAGATATGGACCGGAGGTATGTGCGGATTCCTAACAGTTCATGGGTTTCACTCGGCCACCAATGCTGTCTGATGGCTTGCGTATTGGGGCAGTACCCCTCACTCCACAGCTCAGGGGAAACTGATAACCACTTTGCCACAAACGACAGCTCTTGGTTTACCTCACGGGTGGGAACTAGTCAATCAGGTAGGGGTCGTTGCCCTTTTCGCTGGCAGGTCCTCTCAATGGGACAGCTACTTCAAGGTTCCTGTGGTACTCCTCACAATGAGTTTTAGGGCTTATGCCCAAGTACTTCCCATAGTTAAGCGGATAGGGATTATTCCTAAATCCGAACCTGCAACAGATGCGAAAAAAAAAATTGGCAGAAATTTCACCCAGCGAGCCCAAGAAAGTGCTCTGATACGAGATGAGATGCACCTGCAATAATTAATTAATAAGAATATGCGAAATAGCAGAAATAATAGAACAGAATCACTTTTATATTGATCACGGGCCACTTCGAGGGGGCAACCTCCTTTGAGCAAGCTCAATACAATTAACTTCACGGTCCTTCAATGACCTCAACACACACTTATATACTAAGTCTATGCCCAATACCATGAGTCAAAACCATGGGACATTATGGGATGACTTACAAAGCATATGCATCCAATACTATGGGTCAATACTATGGGCTAATATAAACTACGGATCAACAAATACTACGGGACGACTTACAAAGCATATGCGTCCAACAACAATATACTAACATAGTAAAGAGAAGGGTTTACATAGGTTCCTAACAGTATCAACAATTGAGAGCCAAAAAACCCTAAGACATGTCCTATATGGTATTTTGAAAGCTCCTTTATGCATGTGTGGGAGCTGATGGAACCCCGTTCCACTCACCGGTTTGGGTTCCGTGACCCTGTAGCAAATCCTCAAAGTGTCCTTGAATGGCCACAGGGTGCCCAACCAAAATTCCCGTAGCACTACAATCATGACTCCGATCATGAATTCACCGATTCCGATGGATCCGAGATGATGTGTTTCACCTAGGGGACCCCCCACATTGTGCCTCGAAGTCTCATAAATGGTGTTATTGTGCCATCTCAGTGTTGTAGGCACAACAAATCCCATGTTTAATCCAAAATATGGGAGCCCTAATTCCACATCAAAGAGTAACTTAATCAATTTTGGGGGTTGTTCATCCTATTTACCATTCATTTCATTGCCTTCGACTTGGTTTAATTGAGCTAGTAAATTTTCCTTTCCAAAATTTATGCATTTTTAGTGTGTTTTTGTGAATTGCGGAAATAATTTTTTGGGTTAATATTTTCGATCATCTTGCAATCCACAACCCACAATTGTGTATTGCGGATGCTTTGGTTTGCACGTGAAGTTTTTCTTTCCGCAACCCACAATTGCGGATTGTGGGATGCAGAAAGGAGATTAAAAAAAATAAAGAGTGGTTCACGCTCCCGCAACCTGCAATTGCAGGATGTGGGAATGCTTTGACCACTCGTTGTGTTTTATGTTCCGCAACCTGCAACCCGCATTACGGTTTACGGATTGCGGAAGGGTGTATATATTTTTAAAAAATGAATGCCCACACTTGGCATCCTGCATCTCGCATCCCGACCTTTGATATATGATGATCTGATGGCCCTAATTGCATCTAGCAGAATGATTTAATTTTTTGATCTTTCGTTCTTGGGTCATCATTTCCAAGTGTTGATATAGTTTTCGTCTACGTTATGCTTGATCAGACGTGAAATATTTGAATCCAATGATTGCTTGATGATAAAAAATCTGAGATTTGACTGTTAATCACATGTGTTATTATGTAAATCTATCTGATCTTACGCCAAATTTCAATTGATGCGTGATTGATTGATATTTTGCTCGCATAAATGGTAATTGCAACCTGCACATCATAGACATGCAATCATGCCAGTTAATTATACTAACTCGATGTCAAATCCTGTGGTTTTAATTCTATAAGGGTTGCTATGAATAATATGTTGGTTTATGATGATATATGTAATTTTTGGAATGATATTTTAATATCTCTGCTAACAATTGCATGCTGTAAGTAAAATGCAGAGATATTGTAGTATTTCTGTCAAGCATTTTGTTGAGAAAGAGCCTCAGCCAGTGGAATACTCTGAACCTGTTCCTACGTCATTTGATGCTGATGTTTCTGATGACAGCACAGATAGTGAAGAGGAAGATGACGGGATTCAATTCACATATGAAGGACTCCTTTTTAACAGACATAAGAAATGTGAGAAAGGATGCAATGATCAAGATAATACAATTGTTCGAGACTTAATCATCAAATTTTCACCTGTGTGTCCCGCAATTCCTCTCAAGGATCATCCATTAGCTGATTTTTCGGTCTTTGAAGATATGTCTGGTCCTCGCGAATCCAAGGAAGATTTCACATTTTCCTCGCCAGCTGCCATCAACAGCTCATCATCTATACTGATCCTCCTCGGCTTACGATGGGATGTTCTTGAAAATATGTGGTGCAATCTTTCTAAAACTGTATGATGGCCAATTTGGGATTCGAATTGGTTTATTATTCCTATGTATTAGGATTATTAGATGTTTGGGCCAAGGGGTAGCCTTTTCTTGGCCATTTTTAGGATAATTTAGTTTTGATTATACCTGCTATGTGGGATATTTGATCATGAATGATTATTTTGTAACTATTATTTAAGGGGTTTTAGATCTCATAGCAAGGGGGATGGTTAGGGGACAGAATCTCCATAAGAGACTGGAGATGCTCTGTTGTTGCAGACTATGTAATGTTTTGGAGGCCTTAATACATAGTTAGTTTTCTTTAGCTACCTCTTCTGTTATAATTTGTCAAATGTCTTTGATGGATTGTAATTTTGATTCAACACATTCACTAATACTGTTTATTATTTGCAATCAGTAATCTGCATTGATCTATAGTTTAGATTTCTCTCAACTCATGATATGTGTAGTTGATTTTTTAAATGAATGTCTTTATCTAAAACATTTTATCTATTTGTGCAAATGTTTCACAGAAAGCATTAAGTTAATGTTAATTTGTCAATTAACATTCCAGATACAGGATAGGCTTGTATGCACTTAATTCTTAAGTTATTGTTGGTTGAATGTCTTTAACTGATTATATTTTGAGCTACTGAGTCAAGATCCAGTTATGCATGTCTGTTAAATTGGTGAAAAGATTTAGTAATTTTCAGATCAAGTTGTCCTATGCACAAACAAATCACTCTTTTAGAATAGGCTTGACTTAGATTAGATTTCTTTCAAAGTTAGACTAACTCTTAGGACTAGTAAAAAATTTGTTTTCCTCATAGGAAGACAGATCCTTTCTAGGATCAAACACTCACAAGTTCCAGCGGAGGCCTTTGTATCCGTGGGTGTTAACCACACCAAAAAACTCAAGGATAGGGTAATACTTGGGTAGGATTATCTGAAGCCTTTGGCTGGGTTTTCATCCCATGTTGTTTTCCTTGGACACCATTCCAGTACCTGCACACCCAAGGCATCAACACTCAGTAACTAGGGTTTTTCTTAGTGAAGGCCATGGAAATATTGCTCAAGGGGATCATTTAAGATCTGAAGGGTCTCGGGCATGCATGGACATAGTGAACACGTCCACAATGGCCACGTGCACATGCAGGAGCTTACAGAACCCAAGTCCGCTCGCCGGTTTGGGTTCTGTGCCCCTAGAGCAATTCCTCAAAGTGTCCATGAATGGCCTCGGGCTACTTGACCAAAATGCCTGAAGCATCAAAACCGTGACTCCAATCGTGAATCTGTCGATTTCGATGGATTCAAAATGCTAGTTTTCAGCTATGGGCCCCCCCACACCATGCCTCTAAGTCTCAAAAATGGTGTTATTGTGCCATCTCTGGAGCTAGGGTTTTCTTAGTGAATGTCATTCCAATATTTCTCAAGGGGTTCATTTACGATCCGAAGGCTCCTGGGTGTGAGTGGCCATTGTGAAAACGTACACAATGTCCATGTGCACATGTGGGAGCTGACGGAACCCAATTCCGCTCGTCGGTTTGGGTTTCGTGACCCTGGAGCAAATCCTTAAAGTGTCCCTGAATGGCAACGAGGTGCACAACCAAAACGCCCGTATCACCACAACAATTACTCCGATCATGAATCCATCGATTCCAATGGATCCGGGAAGCCCAGTTTCATTTAGGGGTCCCCCCACCCCATGCATCAAAGTCTCAGAAACGGTGATATCGTGCCATCTCCGGAGCTAGGGTTTTGCTCACTGAAGGCCATGCCAATCTTGCTCAAGGGGGTCATTTATGATCTGAAGGCTCTCGAGTGAGCGTGGCCATCGTGAAATTGTCCATAATGGCCATGTGTATGTGTAGGAGCTGGCGGAACCCAAGTCTACTCATCGGTTTGGGTTCCGTGACCCCGAAGCAAGATTGGCATGGCCTTCACTAAGAAAAACCCTAGCTCTGGAGATGGCATAATAGCATTGTTTCCAAGAAAGACGTCTTCCTGCCACCCATGTCATAGAGAAGGAAACTAGGAGGGTCGATATTATTGTTGTATCACCCACAAGGGGATCCCTCATGCTCGAACATATTCTTAAATGTTCTTCTGATAGTGTTGCTAGGTTGCAACAAAGAATCTTTGGAGAGCGTAATATAGGACTAGCGGCAATTCAATATCCACAGAACACCGATCCACAAGTCAACAATTCTGATAATCAGAACTCAGGGGACTAGAATCCTGAACAACGTAATTCACCTCGCCACAATCTACTCCTCGGTTTTAACCTTGACACATTATTTGGGGAAACACAAGAAGATCAACCACAAGTGACAACAGGTGGACCACCACTGCCACCACCTCTGTCTTCATCTTTTTCATCTGAAGAATCCTCAGATAGTGATTCATCCTCGAGCTCACCTTCAGAGGACATACGAATGGTTGAAGATCAAAATAGACCCTGGTTGGACCAGGATGCCGTTATCATCATAGGGGATCAACACAGACTCCCTAAAAATCCTGAAAAATGGCTGACTAAGTTTGATCCTAATGAAAAGTCACCTGCGCTTGATCACATCAAGACATTCATGCAAGCCATCAGACTCAGAAACGTGATCCATGAAGATGTAGTTTGTAGGTTATTCCCATATACCTTCCAAGGGAAAGCATCCATTTGGTACTTTGCCTTAGAAGCTAGGTCTATCACTTCATGGGATGACTTTGAAAAATATTCATGCAAAAGTTTGGAGATGATAAGACACCCGAAGACTTTGTAATTCATTTGTCTTCTATGAAAATCTAAGGTAAAGAAAGAGTAAAAGATTATAATCAGAGATTTTCCTATCTAAAAAATAGAATCCCTATTACTCTTCTTCCTACGGAAGAACTCATGGCTTCATACTATGTGAAAGGTTTACCGGTTCCCATTGCTATGTGGGTTAAACGGGCGCACAAAGAAACCTTGCAAGAGGCCTTTTCTTAGGCCATTCGGGTTGAGAAAGATATTTTCGGTTTGAAGGATAATCCGGATACTTTAGCAGAGCAACTTTCCACCTCACCTAAGAAAACTGATGTTCCCACAAAACCTGATGCACAGGATAGAGACCCTTTCGAAATGGGTGACATGAAGAAATTCCTCCAGAAGATCTCTAACGAAATGGTTGACCTCAAGAGAACTAACACTGAGAACCAAAACACAAACAGGGGGTTCAACAGACAACTGTTTAGAAGACCCTATCAACCTCAACAAAACTAATTCCCACCCAATCCTGCGGAAGGGTTGAACTCTGAGGAAATTTTTTCTATCTTCAAAGCCTTAGTTTCAGAATCCCATCATTCTCCTCATCACCCAGATCAACAACCACGGGAGAATCAAGATCCTGAACCTCTAGATGAGGAAGAAGACCAACAGATAAGTACTATTAGTTTCTTTACAGAACTTCCCATGGATGAGGAAGAAGAGGAGCCTGAAATAGTATTTAATGTCCAACACCCCTACAACACCAGGAGTAAAGGAAAACCAACACAAGAAGCTTCTACTTCTACACCCACATCAAACGGAGTCAAAACGACCATACAAAAGGATACACTTATCCCTGAGACAAAATACAACTTGATTGATGACTTAAAGAAAATGAAAGCCAATATCTCTGTATTTGAACTTTCAAAGATCCCTTCTATGAGGGACAATTTTCCCAAAAGCATAATTGTCAACAAAACTAGGGAGACTCAAAACAATAATCTAGAGACATACACCAAAACCAGTATCTCAAAACCTGTTGGAAAAAATAATCCTCCTTTTTTGTTAACTTTTGAGATCTTTAACAAGAACATTCATAATTGTATGGTAGATTCAGGGGCTTCATCCAATGTGATGCCCTTATCAGTTTGCAAGAAATTAAATACTGCTTGGGAGCCATGTCGTACTCAGATTGTTCAGCTTGACCGGTCCAAAGTGATAGTAGTAGGGAAACTAAGGAATGTTATTTTAACTCTATCTGCTAACCCCAGGATCCACCAGACTGTGGATATCATTATGGCTAATATCCCAAAGATGTATGGGATGTGGCTGAGCAGAGATTGGTCAGAAAAACTTAAGGGCTACTTTTTAATCGATTGGTCTCACTTGTGGCTTCCTTGCAATGGGAGGCCAAACACGATAAAGATCAGCAAGGAGCCTTATATGAATCAAATTGTCACAGACTTGAATGACCCCAGTGAGCCTGCTGCATACTTTAGCTCACATGTGGAACATTTCACTTTTGATACATTTATTGGAGACTTACCTGCAGATTTGTCACCTGCTGAGAGTGCACATAATCAGTCTCAGATTGTCAATTTTACATCCGTTCCATTCTTAGGTGATATTGTACATAATGTGTATAGTGTGAATACTAATTTTAAGTTAGATTTGAATGCTTGGAATCTGTTTTTAGATGGTTCCAAATCTAAAGATAGAGCTGGTGCAGGTTGTGTCCTCATCGATCCAAAAGGAACCAAAATCATGATTTCCTGTAGGCTTGAGTTGGAATGTACCAACAACATTGTTGAGTATGAGGCCTTGGTCCAGGGACTCAGGAAAGAAATTGATATGGATGCCCAGGTAATTGAGTGTTATGGAGATTAAAAAATAATAGTTAAGCAGGAGAGAAACAAGATTCATTGCATATCTCCTCATTTACTTAATTATCGAAATTTGGTAAGGGACTTAACTAATTCTTTTTCTGATTTTAACATTAAGTCGGTCCCAAGATCTCATAATTTCGATGATGACCTGCTAGCTAATACTGCATCCAGGCTAATACCTCTAGAAGGTTTGTCACTGAATACCTTTTCAATTGAATTAATGTAGAGAACTTCGATTCCGGACAATATAACCAGTTGGAAAGTGTTTAATGATGACCAACAGATTTTATATTTTCTTATAGCTCAGGACACGTTTCAAGACGTTTCCATTGATGAAATTGAGCATGAAAAATATCTAGTTGATCCTACTTGCACTACCAATTTGATTCCTAAGTCAATTATCAACTTCAAAAAATTTTACGACCTCCAAGATAAGTTCGAGCAGAAGACAAATTGTAAAAATCAGAGCTCCTCTCTCAATTATGAACTAGTAAATTTGGGAAGCGAACATAACCCTCACATGATTAACCCAAGGGTTGACTGTTCACCTGATGAAAAGAGAGATTTTATCAAATTATGTAGAGAATTTAAGGTCGTCTTTGCTTGGACATATGATGAGTTGAAAACCTTCAACACTAATATCATACACCATAATATACCAATGAATCCAGACACTAAACCCTACCAGCAGAAGCTAAGAAGATGCATCCTAGCTTGGAACCTTCTATCAAAAAGGAGCTAGAAAAACTCCTTGCAGCAAGAATTATCTTTCCGGTCAGGCATACACAGTGGATCGCTAATTTAGTACCAGTTTGCAAGAAAAATGGTGACATTAGGCTCTGTGTTGACTTTATAAATCTTAATAAAGATTCTGAGAAAGATAATTACCCCATTCCCCCTATGGAACAGATCTTACAGAGAGTTGCAGGCTCAAAGATGTTTTCTCTCCTCGATGGTTTTTCAGGGTATAACCGAGTCTTGGTTGCTCCTGATGATCAATTAAAAACAACTTTCAGGACCCCTTGGGGAACGTTTTCCTACAGTCGTATGCCATTTGGGCTGATAAATGCAGGTGCTACGTTCCAGCGAGCAATGGACATAGCTTTCAGAGGACTTATACATGATTATGTTGTTGTATACTTAGATGATATTACTATCTTTTCCAAAAAATGACATGAACATTTATCTGCCATGAAACAGGTATTCAAACATTCCAGAAGATACGAAATTTCGCTCAATCCTAAGAAATCAATCTTCACAGTAACTAAAGGCAAGCTATTGGGATTTATTGTTTCAAAAGAAGGTATGATTATCGTTCTAGAATGAACAGAAGCCATTGCAAGGATTGGGTTTCCAGGTGCACGCAAAGCCATGCAATATTTCCTTGGTAAGATAAATTTTGTTCACAGATTTGTCCCAAATTTTGCGCAAATTGTTAAACCTTTACAATTGATGATTAAGAAGGATGCACAGTATAAATGGTTTGATGAACAACGAAATGATTTTACTGAGATTAGGAAAGCTATTGCGGAATCTCCCTCCCTTATGTCTCCTGACTTCAGTAAATATTTTATATTATATACCTTTGCTACTGACGTTTCCAATGTGGATGTTCTTACACAAAAGCACCCAGACGATCTCGAAATTCCCATTTCTTTCATGAGTCCAACATTCAAGGGCGCAGAGTTAAATTATTCCCAGATAGATAAACAAGCTTATGCAGTTTATAAATCAGTTAAATATTTTAGACCATATTTATTGAAGTCTAGAACTAAAGTGATTGTGCCCTATGCAGCCATCAGAAATGTTCTGATTCAGAAAGAATTGGGAGAGAAAAGAGCTCACTGGATGACAACTCTGCAAGAATATGATTTATAGATCAGACCAATGAAGATAGTGAAAGGCCAAGGTTTGTGGATGCTTACCGCTCAGTCGAATGATCCTGTAAAACAACAAGTCGAGTGGGAGTAATAAGAAAGCACCTCAGCAGGTTCTGTCAATGTTTGTGATGAACCTGCAATAATTAATTAATGCAAATACAAGAGATATCAGAAATAATAGAACTTAGAATCACTTTTATATTGATCACGGGCCACTTCGAGGGGGCAACCTCCTTTGAGCAAGCTCAATACAATTAACTTCACGGTGCCTTCAATGACCTCAACACACTTATATACTAAGTCTATGCCCAATACTATGAGTCAAAACCATGGGACATATAATACTACAGGATGACTTACAAAGCATATGCGTCCAATACTATGGGTCAATACTGTGGGCTAATATAAACTACGGATCAACAAATATGTATGTATGGGTGAGACTTCTTTGAGTCATTTGAAGTCTCCTTGTTTTTTCTGCTCATTATTTGGTTCAGATTTTAGTGGAGATTCTTCATTCACTTCTTGGATGAAAGAATACATGGTTGAATATTTTGATGCATATCACATCCTTTTGGAGCAGCATTATAGGACATGGGATCCTCACCTATGTCATTGGAGCAGATTTGATTGGTCACTTGAAGCTTGTATGCACTTGGAAAATGGTGGTCTACTTGCTTGGAGGTATAAGCACCTTCATGACTCTTTGATTAAGCATATCCTTGATGTACATTTTCATTATGTTGTTATGTACTTTGATGATATATATTTGGTACTCATGATGTTTGGAAGGATGCATACAAGAAAATGGGATCCAGGAATCCTCTTAACTAATGGTGTGGGTTGGAGAGCACTCTTAATTATTGGGGTGCAATACAAGCAATGGGACCCTGGAATAATTTTTATCTCATTGGTTTCAAATTTTTTGGGGAAACAAGCAGTATGGGATATGGATTTCCCCACTTAATAAAGTGATTTTTATCAGAGTAGTGCAGCAGCAAGCATGGTGGTTCCTCTCTAAAATCTTCATGGAAACTCAAAGACTCAAGGTTGGGCAATTCAATGGCAACTTCAAAGAATTATACAGAAAGCAGGTTCTTCAACACCCATGTTTAAAATTGCTTGAGGACAAGCAATATTGGGAAGGGAGGATTTGTCATGTCCCAAATTTGGTATTGGGTCACAATGGCCTAATCACATTGGCCCTATTCATTAGAGTTTGTCAAATTGATGCTAAAGGTCAAATAATTGCCAAGGAGGAAAATTACTAGTTTCCTAGGTTTGGGGTGGAAGCTTTGGGATTTGGAATAATGGAGATAATAAATGATGTTTGAACATTAGAATGGCATAAATATTTAATAAAGGAGCTAAATAAATATATACAAGTGAAAATCAAAGTGGCATTTCATCATGAAGACACATGGAGGAAGTGGGACCCACATATGGCTAGATTTCCCCACTACACTTGGCATCATTCTCTCACCAATTCGAATTCAAGGTGAATGGTAACCTAGTTGGGGGATTCCAAAAGGTATTATTCATTGCATGACTCATCCAAGGTCGAAATATAGAGGAAGAGTAACTCCCATGGAAGAGGAAGAGGCAATTTGGAGCTAGTGAGACACTTGGGCTAGATTCCCTAGCTCTATGACAACAATGATGAAGATGCTATGACACCTATGACACAAATCAGACCTGAAGGCTGAAATATGACATATATGACATGTCAGAGCTAAAAATAGACTCCAAGAGGGCGCTCAAGGGTGTTAGGGCAGCTAAGATGCTTCCACATGTGATTTGGTGGAAGTGGGAGACTAGGAATTGTTGTACAAGTGGCGTTCTTTGGAATCTCTTCCCAACATGAGTTGGCATGAGTCTCTTGGAATGAATTCGACCCATGGAGGACATTAGAAGTTTATAAATGTCAATAAAAAAGAATGAAACCAGCTTTTGATCATTTGTAGAATTTGCAATTGCATTTGTGAAGAGGGAGAGCTAGTGGATGACTAGTTTCTTGCCTTAGCCAATTTCGAGGGTGAAAGATTCCCATCCAAGTTGGTAATTGGAAAGGCCATTCAGACCTTTCATTTGGAGCTTTAATGGAATCTTTATTTGCAGGTGTAAGCTACAGGGCAGCTCATGGTTTCTTCTATTGCAGCTCACTCCTTCAACCATTTCCATTTTTGATGGCATATTCTTGATCCTTGAGGGAGGGCATTTTTGGTGAGCTATTGTAGTCTTTGGGGAAGCTTTTAATGCCCCATTTCTTTTTTAATATGAATTAAATACTCTGTTCTTTATCTCCAAAAAGTTTCAGGTCGAAATTCCAAGTAGAAATGTATAAATCTCATTTTTAATGGAAGAACAATGCCATTTCCCCACTACCTTGTTGTGAGCCAATGTATTGATGATTATTTCGAATGAATGGATGATTCTCTGATATATTTGTGATAAATATACTTCCATGGATGTCTTCTACAAGTTTCATGTACTGTACTTGAGCATTTGAAGCATTTTTACTCAGTGTAGTTGTATTGGGAGGTGAAATAGTGCCATTTCCCCAAGGGTCGAATTGGGGATTTTTGCAGTTGAATGGGAGAGAGTGAGAACAGTAGTAATAATCCATTAATGGTGCATATGAGACTTTAATAACATACTTAACACATTAAATACCTCTGTTCATAAATTTGAGTGGGTTTGGAGGCATTTGGGAAGCCATTTTCATTGTTTACCCCAGGGGGATTTGAACCCCAAATTACTAGTAAAATTGCATAATTGGTCCAGAATATTAAGAGAGTTTGCAGAGGTCTTTTGGTGGCCATATGTCATCCATAAACATAATATTCAAGTTATAATATCATTCATACACCTTCCTTGAAGATTTGAAGGCATTTGGAGTCAATTTGAGACCTAGAGACCAATACTAGTCAAAGGAAAATCACTAGTAAAGTTACCTACATTGATCAGAATTGAAAGAGGATTTGCAGAAGTATTTTAAAGGTCCAAAGGCATCCCTGAAATACATATTTATGTTCTAATATCATTCATACACCTTCTCAGAAGATTTGGGATCATTTGGGGCAAAATTGGGACCTAGAGATCAAAACTAGTCAAAGGTCGAACAAGGGAAAAAAAGTGGAAAATTGCAATTTTAATAAAATTCCTAATAAGGGACATTACAGTGGTATCAGAGCATGATCTTGGCACCTGATGTGGTATAATATCTATGAGGAAAAGAATTTAGGTACCACCATTATATATTGAAACCAAAAGTGCTTTTGTTGAAGAGGAAAAAAAAAAGTAGGAGAAGAAGAGCAAATTTTTTGAGGGAACTATGACTAGGGATGAAAAGGGAGCCTCATATGATGGTGAGGAGCATATAAAAATTATGAAAACAATATTTGAAGATATGACCAAGCAAATTAAGGAAGGATTCGAATTGTTTTCTATCGAACTTGTGGAAAAAATTATTGATTTTAAGGAAACCAAGGGGCAAAATGCAACAGCTTGCTTGAAGGAGCAAAAGGAAGAGACATCACAAGATAGTGAAGAATATTCTATTGAAAATATGGAAGATCATTTCGAGACACCTTCTAGCTTAGACATGAACCAAAGAGCATCTACTGATGGATGCTTAAACTATGAAGGAGTACCTATTGATGGGTGCTCACACCTCTATGTTGGTGACATAGAGATCACTTTTGAAAATGTTGCTGCAAGCCCAAGTTCCATTAAGCATGATAATGAAGACCTTGCAGCAGTTGAAGAAGAACCAAGATCAACTTCCCCATCACCACTTGAGATTCATGAAGTTGGTCCAAGAAAAAATGAAGAAGATGAGGAGGTTCATTTGCAAGAGCCTCATTTTATTGAAGGGTCCTTAAAGATGAATGAAAAGAAGATCCAAGAGTCCCTCAGCATTCTCCATGACACTCAAGCATTGGTGTCAAATTCTTGTTGGAGAGCTACTTCATTGGAGGAAACATCCTTCCTTGAAGACATGGAGAAGATTCAAAGAGCAATGTGCCACATCAAAGGTAATTTCATGTCTTTGCTTTTTGATAGAAACCATTTGTTTGAGCTTAATGAATTGTTACATGATGCATACTTGAAGAATAATGAGGATATTCATAAGCTCACAATTCAAAATGAGCAACTTCTTGAAAAGTTGCAAGATACTTGTTTTTCCTCCTATGTTTCAGATTGTCAAATGGTAGATTGTTTGGAGGATTCTCATGACATGGTGGATCATGAGAAATGTGAAAATTTGAATGTTCTTGATGTGTTTGAAGATGAACTTGAAGAGATCCAAACACTTGATGTGGTGGAAGAGGAATTTGAATTGCCTCTTGATGAAGGTTATGCAATTTTTAAAGAAGAGCATGATTCCTCTACATTGGAACCAAACTATGACAAAGAGTTCACACTTTTGAAGGAGCTGCATGATACTACCCATATGGATCCTTCCCATGATGAAACTTCTGCACTTTTTTATCATTTGGGTGAGTTAGTTCATTCTCCTACTTCCTACAATTCCATGTTTTGCAACATTAGTCTCAATGAAGTATGGGTGAAAGGGTTCTTTTTGATGGTGCCACATGAGGAGCATGGAACTCCTAGATTTAACTTTTATGATGACATGGTTGGAGCACATTCTTATTCACATTTGCAGCAGCATCATTTGTCACTTTATGATGATTCACATCTACATGGATGTACCTATGATATGGATTTGAGTCACTTGAAGACTCATGGTTTTTCTTGCTCAACACTGGGTTCATTTTATGTTAGAGGAACTTCATCCAACACTTGGGTGAATAGATTTATGATGGGAGAACATTTTTGTTGGAAGCCACATACTTTGTTACATCTTTATGATTCTCACATTCATGGATGTATGGGTGAGACTTCTTTGAGTCATTTGAAGTCTCCTTGTTTTTTCTGCTCATTATTTGGTTCAGATTTTAGTGGAGATTCTTCATTCACTTCTTGGATGAAAGAATACATGGTTGAATATTTTGATGCATATCACATCCTTTTGGAGCAGCATTATAGGACATGGGATCCTCACCTATGTCATTGGAGCAGATTTGATTGGTCACTTGAAGCTTGTATGCACTTGGAAAATGGTGGTCTACTTGCTTGGAGGTATAAGCACCTTCATGACTCTTTGATTAAGTATATCCTTGATGTACATTTTCATTATGTTGTTATGTACTTTGATGATATATATTTGGTACTCATGATGTTTGGAAGGATGCATACAAGAAAATGGGATCCAGGAATCCTCTTAACTAATGGTGTGGGTTGGAGAGCACTCTTAATTATTGGGGTGCAATACAAGCAATGGGACCCTGGAATAATTTTTATCTCATTGGTTTCAAATTTTTTGGGGAAACAAGCAGTATGGGATATGGATTTCCCCACTTAATAAAGTGATTTTTATCAGAGTAGTGCAGCAGCAAGCATGGTGGTTCCTCTCTAAAATCTTCATGGAAACTCAAAGACTCAAGGTTGGGCAATTCAATGGCAACTTCAAAGAATTATACAGAAAGCAGGTTCTTCAACACCCATGTTTAAAATTGCTTGAGGACAAGCAATATTGGGAAGGGAGGATTTGTCATGTCCCAAATTTGGTATTGGGTCACAATGGCCTAATCACATTGGCCCTATTCATTAGAGTTTGTCAAATTGATGCTAAAGGTCAAATAATTGCCAAGGAGGAAAATTACTAGTTTCCTAGGTTTGGGGTGGAAGCTTTGGGATTTGGAATAATGGAGATAATAAATGATGTTTGAACATTAGAATGGCATAAATATTTAATAAAGGAGCTAAATAAATATATACAAGTGAAAATCAAAGTGGCATTTCATCATGAAGACACATGGAGGAAGTGGGACCCACATATGGCTAGATTTCCCCACTACACTTGGCATCATTCTCTCACCAATTCGAATTCAAGGTGAATGGTAACCTAGTTGGGGGAGTCCAAAAGGTATTATTCATTGCATGACTCATCCAAGGTCGAAATATAGAGGAAGAGTAACTCCCATGGAAGAGGAAGAGGCAATTTGGAGCTAGTGAGACACTTGGGCTAGATTCCCTAGCTCTATGACAACAATGATGAAGATGCTATGACACCTATGACACAAATCAGACCTGAAGGCTGAAATATGACATATATGACATGTCAGAGCTAAAAATAGACTCCAAGAGGGCGCTCAAGGGTGTTAGGGCAGCTAAGATGCTTCCACATGTGATTTGGTGGAAGTGGGAGACTAGGAATTGTTGTACAAGTGGCGTTCTTTGGAATCTCTTCCCAACATGAGTTGGCATGAGTCTCTTGGAATGAATTCGACCCATGGAGGACATTAGAAGTTTATAAATGTCAATAAAAAATAATGAAACCAGCTTTTGATCATTTGTAGAATTTGCAATTGCATTTGTGAAGAGGGAGAGCTAGTGGATGACTAGTTTCTTGCCTTAGCCAATTTCGAGGGTGAAAGATTCCCATCCAAGTTGATAATTGGAAAGGCCATTCAGACCTTTCATTTGGAGATTTAATGGAGTATTTATTTGCAGGTGTAAGCTACAGGGCAGCTCATGGTTTCTTCTATTGCAGCTCACTCCTTCAACCATTTCCATTTTTGATGGCATATTCTTGATCCTTGAGGGAGGGCGTTTTTGGTGAGCTATTGTAGTCTTTGGGGAAGCTTTTAATGCCCCATTTATTTTTTAATATGAAGTAAATACTCTGTTCTTCATCTCCAAAAAGTTTCAGGTCGAAATTCCAAGTAGAAATGTATAAATCTCATTTTTAATGGAAGAACAATGCCATTTCCCCACTACCTTGTTGTGAGCCAATGTATTGATGATTATTTCGAATGAATGGATGATTCTCTGATATATTTGTGATAAATATACTGCCATGGATGTCTTCTACAAGTTTCATGTACTGTACTTGAGCATTTGAAGCATTTTTACTCAGTGTAGTTGTATTGGGAGGTGAAATAGTGCCATTTCCCCAAGGGTCGAATTGGGGATTTTTGCAGTTGAATGGGAGAGGGTGAGAACAGTTGTAATAATCCATTAATGGTGCATATGAGACTTTAATAACATACTTAACACATTAAATACCTCTGTTCATAAATTTGAGTGGGTTTGGAGGCATTTGGGAAGCCATTTTCATTGTTTACCCCAGGGGGATTTGAACCCCAAATTACTAGTAAAATTGCATAATTGGTCCAGAATATTAAGAGAGTTTGCAGAGGTCTTTTGGTGGCCATATGTCATCCATAAACATCATATTCAAGTTATAATATCATTCATACACCTTCCTTGAAGATTTGAAGGCATTTGGAGTCAATTTGAGACCTAGAGACCAATACTAGTCAAAGGAAAATCACTAGTAAAGTTACCTACATTGATCAGAATTGAAAGAGGATTTGCAGAAGTATTTTAAAGGTCCAAAGGCATCCTTGAAATACATATTTATGTTCTAATATCATTCATACACCTTCTCAGAAGATTTGGGATCATTTGGGGCAAAATTGGGACCTAGAGATCAAAACTAGTCAAAGGTCGAACAAGGGAAAAAAAGTGGAAAATTGCAATTTTAATAAAATTCCTAATAAGGGACATTACAAAATACTACGGGACAACTTACAAATCATATTCGTCCAACAACAATATACTAACATAGTAAAGAGAAGGGTTGACATAGGTTCCTAACAATGTTATCACTGCTCAAGCATCTAACTGGTATAATGACATTAGATTTTTCTTAATTCATGGGTATGCTCATGAAACCCTTGACTTTAAAAGACGCAGAGCCTTAAGATTAAAAGATGCACCATATCAATTCATAGATGTTGTTTTATTCAAAAAGAATTATGATTGTGTTTTCCTTAGATGTCTAGAGAGATCTCAAACTGACAATATTCTTTTGGAATTTCATGTAGGACCTGCAGGAGGACATTTTTTAGGAGAAACCACTTCCCATAAATATCTTAAGAGAAGGTTACTACTGGCCTACTTTGTTCAAATACACCTATTCTTATGCCAGAATATGTGAACCATGTCAGAAGTGCGCTGGAAAAATGAAGAAACCTGCATTTCCCTTGCAGCCAATCACAGTTCAATTCCAGTTGTAGCAGTGGGGCCTAGATTTTTTCGGACCCATTAACCCTCCTTCTTCCCTGCAACACAAGTATATTTTGACATCCATGGATTACTTTACTAGATGGGTAGAGGAAGTCCCTCTTAGACAAGCGAACACAAGCCAAGTGATTTCATGTCTTGAAAGTCAGATAGTCACGAGGTTTGGTGCACTGGAATTCCTAATGTTTGACAATGCTTCATACTTCTCCTCTTTTGAATTAACTCAATATGCCCTTAAAAAAGGGATAAAATTAAAATTTTCTGCCAATTATTATCCACAGGGAAATGGATTAGCAGATTCTTCTAATAAGAATTTAATTAACATCTTAAAGAAGACAGTGGCTACTCACCACAAAAAATTTCATATCCAGTTATACAATTCTCTTTGGGAAGACCATGTCACTCCTAAAGCGGCCATTGGAAACTCCCCTTACTGCTTGGTTTATGGTAAGGATGTTGTCTTACCAGCTAAACTCATGATCCCTTCCCTATAGCTAGCACAGTCTGTGCAGGAAGATGACTCTTTCCCACTGCAGCACAAAATTGATACATTACTCAAACTAGAGGAGGACAAGGAAAAGTCTAAAAATAAGTTTTATCAACATCAACAGCTTGTGAAGAGGTGGTTCGATGAGAAGTATTCATCAGACAGGGAGTTCTCTGTGGGGGACTTAATTTTAAAGTGGGACAAGCAACATAAGGACAAGAGTGATTAAACTAAGTTCCAATGCTTATGGCTAGGACCTTTCATTGTTACAGAAAATATTGGTCCTGGTACTATCCGGTTACAAACACTGGAAGGTTTTTCATAAACCTACCTAGTGAATGTCCAACTACTCAAAAATTACTTTGTTTGAGGAGAGCATGTTGCTCCACTTGTACATAAAGTGTGGTTTGTTTTCTTTCCTTTGGTTTGATTGATTGTTTTTTCTTTTATGATTCTTTTCTTTTCAAATAAGTCTGCACATTTGGAAAAGGTTGTTGATCAATGTGTCTCTAAGATTAACACAATCTAAATTTTTCAGGTAGCATGCCAGGTGTTGTTTCATTCAGCCTATATCAGAAAATGCTCTTCATGGAATCAAACAGTCAATTTTTGCAGGGCCTTGATTGATATCTTCCCACTATCATCAACATATTTTAAATATTGTCTAATTAATTGAAGTTGAAGAGAAAACTAGAGTTCTTTACCTTGTGTTTCATGAGTAAATGGCATAATCTCTTATAGCCTGGTTAAACTTATCTATTATGGATGCCATTCTGATCACTTTGGATAATAATATATTTCAATAAAAGTAGATTACAAGGTGGGGGGTCTCATTACGGTCCAACCCATTATGTTCATAGATGTTGTAAGTGGAATGAAATCTCCACATCAAGCCACCAAACTTGGGAGATGACTTTCAGCTCTGGATGGAAGACGGAAGATCCTATCACGGGTTGGTCCATTCATGATCTGCAAAGCATCGATGAGTAACATTGCTGTCATGTGGTCACCAAGACATGGTAGTGTCTTGTAACCTTTGCACTACTAAATTTTTGTTTTCTTTTGTAAGATGGTTTGTTGTGTATAAGGATAAGGTGGGGTCTTATTACAAGCCAACCCTACCATGATCATGGATTTGATTTTGGACTAGAATTACCACCTATGGTCACCAAGCCATGGTAATTGCTTTCATCCTAGAAAATTGAAAGACAAGGAGTCTCCTGACCGAGCTAGCTTGTTCAGTTTCCAGATCAAGTTTGTGAATGGCATTGCCAGCATCTGATCACCAAGTCAGGACAATGGCCTTATATCAGTAGAAGTCTTATCTTTAAAAAGAAAATATATATATATATATATACATGTACATAAATGAATAATCAATAAAGCCAAGGTGTTTCATGTATTTTAATCCAGAATGGCTCTGAGTTTAATCCAAAGGTTAATCATAAATCTACCCTTCCATGATTGCATTAAGGTATTGGATTTATGTTTTGCTTCTAGACTACTTTACGAGATTAAATACCATCATTAATTGGTTTTGGATGGGAATGTATCAATCATATGACTAACTCTGTTGTTTTGATTTTGTTTTCATGAGATCATTTTGTAGATTGCATGTTGAAACATGAGTTGGTTGGCATGGCTACATTATAAATAAGGGTTTCATTTTCAGAGATAAATGGTTCTTCCCATCCAGTCGCCATTTGTTGTAGGCACAACAGATCCCATGTTTTATCCAAAATATGGGAGCCCCAATTCCACATCAAAGAGTAACTTAATCAATTTTTGGGATTGTTCAGCCTATTTATCATTCATTTCGTTGCCTTCGACTTGGTTTAATTGAGCTAGTCAATTTTCCTTTCCAAAATTTATGCATTTTTAGTGTGTTTTTGTGAATTGCAGAAATATTTTTTTGGGTTAAAATTTTTGATCATCCCACAACCCGCAATCTGCAACCCACAATTGTGTATTGCGGATGCTTTGGTTTGCACTTGAACGTTTTCTTTCCGCAACCCGCAACCCACAATTGCAGATTGCGAGATGCGGAAAGGGGTTTAAAAAAAATAAAGAGTGGTTCACGCTCCCGCAACCCGCAATTGCGAGATGAGGGAATGGTTTGACCATGCATTATGTTTTATGTTCTGCTACCCGCAACCCACATTGTGGTTTGCAGATTGCAGAAGGGTGCATATATTTTTAAATAACGAATGGCCGCACTTGGCATCCCACATCTCTCATCCCGACCGTTGATATATGATGATCCGACGGCCTTGATTGCATCTAGCAGAATGATTTAATTTTTTTATTTTTCGTTCTTGGGTCATCATTTCCAAGTGTTGATCTAGTTTTCGTCTGTGTTATGCTTGATCAGACTTCAAATCTTTTAATCCAATCGTCTGGTTTCAAATCGTTTCCAAGTGTTGATATGGTTTTCGTCTGTGTTATGCTTGATCAAACTTCAAATATTTTAATCCAATGATTGCTTGATGATCAAAACTCTGATATTTGACTGTTAATCACATGTGTTATTATGTAAATCTATCTGATCTTATGCCAAATTTCGATTGATGCATGATTGATTGATATTTCGCTCGTAGAAATGGTAATTGCAACCTGCACATCATAGACATGCAATCATTCCAGTTAATTATACTCACTCGATGTCAAATCCTGTGGTTTTATTTCCTATAAGGGTTGCAATGAATAATTTGTTGGTTTATGATCATATATGCAAATTTTGGATTGATATTTTAATATCTCTACTAACAATTGCATGCTGTAAGTAAAATGCAGAGATATTGTAGTATTTATGTCAAGCATTTTGTTGAGAAAGAGCCTCAGCCAGTGGAATACTCTGAACCTATTCCTATCCCATTTGACGTTGATGTTTCTGATGATAGCATAGATAGTGAAGAGGAAGATGACGGGATTCAATTCACATATGAACGACTCTTTTTAACAGACAGAAGAAGGGTGAGAAAGGATGCGTTGATCAAGATAATACAATTGTTCGAGACTTAATCATCAACTTGCCACCTATGTGTCCTGCAATTCCTCTTAAGGATGATCCGTTAGCTGATTTTTCGATCTTTGAAGATATGTCTGGTCCTCGTGAATCCAGGGAAGATTTAACATTTTCCTCGCCAACTACAATTAACAGCTCGTGATCTATCTTGGTCCTCCTCAGCTTACGACAGGATGTTCTCGAAAATATGTGGTGCAATCTTTCTAAAACTGTATGATGCCCATTTTGGGATTCAAACTATTCTATTATTCCTATGTATTAGGATTATTAGATGTTTGGGCCAAGGGGTAGCCTTTTTTGGCCATTTTTAGGATAATTTAGTTTTGATTATACCTGCTCTATGGGAGATTTGATCCTGAATGATTATTTTGTAACTATTATTTAAGGGGTTTTAGATCTCATAGCAAGGGGGATGGTTAGGGGACAGAATTACCAAAAGAGACTGGAGATGCTCTGTTGTTGCAGACTATGTAATGTTTTGCAGGCCTTAATACACAGTCAGTTTTCTTCAGCTATCTCTTCTGTTATAATTTGTCAAATGTCTTTGATGGATTGTAATTTTGCTTCAACACATTCACTAATACTGTTTATTATTTGCAATGAGTAACCTGCATTGATCTATAGTTTAGATTTCTTTAAGCTCATGATCTGTGTAGTTGATGTTTTAAATGAATGTCTTTATCTAAAACATTTTATCTATTTCTGCAAATGATTCACAGAAAGCATTAAGTTAATGTTAATTTGTCAATTAACATTCCAGATATAGAATAGGATTGTATGCACTTAATTCTTAAGCTATTGTTGGTTGAATGTATTTAACTGATTATATTTTGAGCTACCGAGTCAAGATCCAGTTATGCATGTCTGTTAATTTGGTGAAAATATTTAGTAATTTTTAGATCAAGTTTTCCTGTGCATAAACAAATTACTCTTTTAGAATAGACCTGACTTAGATTATATTTCTTTCAAAGTTAGACTAACTCTTAGGACTAGTAAAACTTTTGTTTTCCTCATAGGAAGACAGATCCTTTCTAGGATCAAACACTCACAAATGCCAGCAGAGGCCTTTGTATCCGTGGGTGTTAACCACACCAAACAGCTCAAGGATAGGGTAATACTTGCGTAGGATTATCTGAAGCCTTTGGTTGGGTTTTCATCCCCTATTGTTTTCCTTGGACACCAGTCCAGCACCTGCACACCTGAGGCATCAACACTCAGTAACAAGGTTTTTTCTTAGTGAAGGCCATGGAAATCATGCTCAAGGGGATCATTTATTATCTAAAGGCTCCCGGGCATGCATGGACATCGTGAACACATCCACAATGTCCACGTGCATGTGGAGGATTTGACGAAACCCAATTCTGCTCGCTGTTTTGGGTTTTGTTCCCCCGAAGAAATTCCTCAAAGATTCCATGAATGGCCTTGGGGTGTCGGACCAAAATGCCTAGAGAATCAAAACCATGACTCTAATCATGAATCTGTCGATTCCAATGGATTCCGAACACCAATTTTTAGCTATGGGACCCCCCACACCATGCCTCGAAGTCTCAAAAATGGTGTTATTGTGCCATCTTCGGAGCTAGGGTTTTTCTCAGTGAATGCCATTCCAATATTGCTCAAGGGGGTCATTTTCGATCCGAAGGATCCCAGGAATTCATGGCCACTGTGAACATGTCCACAATTTCAACATGCACGTGTGAGAGCTGACGGAGCCCAAGTCCGGTTTTCGGTTTGGGTTCCGTGACCCCGGAGTAAATCCTTAATGTGTCCCTGAATGGCCACAGGGTGCCCGACCAAAATGCCTGTATCACCACAACCATGACTCCGATCATGAATCCATCGATTCCAATGGATATGTGAAGCCCGGTTTCATCTAGGCGTACCCCCAACTCGTGCCTCAAAGTCTCGAAAATGGTGATATCATGACATCTCCGGAGCTAGGGTTTTGCTCAGTGAAGGCCATGCTAATCTTGCTCAAGGGGGTCATTTACGATCCGAAGGCTCTTGAGTGTGTGTCACCATCGTGAACTTGTCCACAATGGACATGTTCATGTGCAAGAGTTGGCGGAACATAAGTCCACTCATCGGTTTGGGTTCCGTGACCCCTGAGCAATATTGGCATGACCTTCACTAAGGAAAACCCTAGCTCTGACATGGCACAATAGCATTGTTTCTGAGAAATAACTCTTTTGAGAAAACCATAGTTTTCACAAGGTTCAAGAGAGATCTTTCTCACAGTTTTTTTGCATGTAGCTTCCATTGTTTTTCAATGATATCATTTATCTCAATTTTACACCACAACTCCTTTCAAAATTATTTACAAATCTTCTTTTCCATTACTAGTTCCTATGATCTATTTTTCAAAAATTCCTTTCAGATATTTTAATTACTTGTGTTGAAATATTCACACCATCATTTTTTTTATTTTGCATGCTTGCATGCAAAACTGCATGCTGCATGCATCTAGTCATCATCATGGTTGTCTCCCTAGCACCTAGAGCTTACTTCTACCTCTCCAAAGCCTGTCTTTAGCCCTCAATTGGCCTCCTACCTACCTAATGCGCCCTCCTTGACTTATTTACTCAGCAAGTGTGCCCTTCTCACCTACCACCGTCAGTTAGAACGCTTTTACTCACCTACCACTAGTTATCACTCAGTTAGGGCCCCTTATCTCACCTACCAGGAGTTATCATTCAGTTAGTGCATTGATTGAGTAGTTCTTCCACTGATTGCTCATACTGACTGCTTGTAGCTCCTAGTTAGCTAGTTCTGGAGTTCCACTTGACTATTTGACATCCTCATACGCCCTCCTTGGAGTCTCCATTCCCTAATTTATGCCTAGATGGTTCTATTAGACTCAGTTAGACACACTTGACTGACTATTACAATTTATGACTGATGCTATAGACTGGATGATGTCTCCATTGTTATCCAAGCTAGACTTTGAGTTAGACAGCCTCATGCACTCCACTTAGAGTCTCCATTCCTTGATTTATGGATAGTTAGTTCTGTTAGACTCAGTTAGACACACTTGACTAACTCTTACCACACATGACTGATACTGTTGACTAGTTGATGTCTCCGTAGTTATTCATGCTAGACTTTGAGCTCAGAATTCGAATGCCCTACATGGTTAATTCGAATCCTATATGATGCCTCATCATTGATTATTTAACACATTCTCTACATTCATTATTCATTGTATGATATTGACATTGTCCATTATTTTGTGTTTGTGAGTGATTATTGAATGCATGCTTCTTCTTCTTTGCAAATAATCTTGAGAGTTAGATTGTGAGTTTGTTACAATTGCTACATCCCTGCAAATTATCACAACTTGCTTGTAGACTCTCGATATTCTCATCAATTGATTTTTACTTAGCAGATAGGTAAGTAAAATACAAACAACATTTCGTTGTTAGGTCCATGATTTGGATTCATTTATAACTCTATTCCATTCCATCATCCCAAAAATATTCTTCTTCATCATCTCTATAAACAAAAGGCTATGTTTCATTATGCATCCTATGTATTACATGATCTGTAAAATTGGATCTAGGAAGAATTTCCTCCTTGACCTGTGATCATGTGCCTTATTCTAGTGAGGGCCTATGGTTTGAACTTTGAATTAGTTACTAGTCTTGATAATGCTAATCTTCTCTTGTAAACCCAAATTTTGTAAAATTTCACTTGCAAGATGTTAAATGCATTTTTTCGCCAAACCTTTTCAAAAGTGAGGTGGACATGAAATTTATCTAAATCCAAATTTTTTTTCCCACCATTGGAAAGCCTTCTGATTACTTAATATTTTAGCCTATATGTTGGTATTTAATTGAATGTATTTTTGTCTTCACCTAACCTTTTGCAGGAACTTATTCTAATACTTTTCATTATGATTTTAATGTGATGTAGTGATGCTTTTGGTTCTTAGTTTCTTGTTGGGGGGGGCTCTTAAAATTCAAAGTACATGAAATGATTGAAAGCTGTCCATCTATTTATTGTAGAAAGGTGTACATCTATTATCATAGTGAGTTTTTCTAGTAAAATATTGCAGAAAGGTATCCATCTATTTATTTCTCAATGCCTATGGTACTTTTTGAATCTACACATATATCAAAGGGCATTGATATTCCAAAATAGTATGTCCAAAGAACAAATCTCTCATCTACATTGAAATATTCATGATCAACTTGATGAGGAAATGGTTTGGGTGTCTCTATTAAAACTAAAACACATTTGAGATACTCGGTTATTTTCTAGTCTAGTGTGAAATATTTTTATGGCCAGAAGTTGCATCTGTGAGAGACTAAGAAACCTACAAGACGCTCTTTGTGGGATAATTTTTCTAAAAGTGGACCCATGAAGCATTGTAGTCTCTCAGCAATTCAAGTCTATATCTTGGAAAAAATAAGATTGAAATTTCAAAGCTCGGTACAAATAAATGTTAAACATGGTTGCAACAATTGGAGGTTGATAAGAAAATGAATGGAACCTACCTACACCAGGAAGAAAAATCACGACACTTCCTTTTGATTTTCACTTGTTAGAAGCCACAAGTCATGGGATTGACTCCATTCTACACCATTATTTTCTATTTTCTATTCCTGCCTATTTGGTGAAGGTCCCCTAGCAATTCCACATGATCAGTAGTCTCCATGGAGATACCTCCTTTTATCCCTCACTACTGCTTGTGAATTTGATTTGTATTCAAGTGGGTAGGTTAAAACTTCCTGATGTATGTATACTAAGGATTTAAGTCAACAAAATAATGAAACTACTATGCTTATTCTCTATGGTTTAATTACTTCTTTCTAATGGACAACATCAAACAAAAAGAATCAATCAATTAGTAAAATGAAACACACACAAATTATATATAGTGCATAGAAAATTTGATAATGGATAGACAATTATGGGTTGACAACTCTGATCTTATTCAAGGTTTGCAGGGAACATGATGATGCATGCACTCTACACACTGCTTTCTATGTATTTTGGTGTTTGCAACACTTGTATTTTGGAGTGTGCAACTCCTGCAACACCTCGCTTACAATATATTTATTAATAGATAATGGTATTTGGCGCAAGGTCGGTCCCCTCAAGGACTTCTTGCTTAACAAAACACATGACACAAACGACGCTTACATAGACTGGATGTAAACAAGATGCCAAAAGTTGGATTCTATTACTTCAAATCAATTACAATGTGAATTACAAAGCAAATGAACTAAACTAGTCGGCCTTAGCTGGATACAATATACAGAAGTAAAATGTGTGCTCTCTCTGTGTGTGATCTTCACCCTCTCACGACCTCTGCTGAATTCAAGCGCTCGTTGAGTTATGGATCCGATCTCTCTGTGGTCACTGGAACTCTAACTTGAACTCCAACTACCTCCTCCCCTATGCCTATGCACTAGTCTTCTACTGTTGATGTTGCTCATCCCGAGGTCCACTCCGTTCCCTGAGAGACTCTTCCTCTGTCCACCGAATCCTACAAATCCTATAGACCTACAGTTTTCAGCGCCCTCTGCTGTGCTGCACAACCTATGCCCGTGGTGACATCTGTCATGATCCCAAACAACTTCATAACTGATCATAACTTCCTTAGCAACCCTGAACGGCTACCAAGTACTTTTACTTGACTTCTGGACTTCTCTGAAACTACTACAATAGTCGGCCCCATCTATATTAAAAAAAACAAGATCGCAGAGCAATAACAATAAACAGAAATGCAAATAAAATCACACATACACATTACAAGAGACACAGATATATCGTGGTTCACCCAACTTGGGCTACGTCCACACTGAATTTGCTAGTCCTTATTATTATTACCGTCCAGCAAGGTGAAGGGATACAACCTACAGCACAACCGCTACACTTCCTCTTCTCTGATTCACAGTCTCTCTCCTGATCTCAAAGATCTTTACAATGCATAAAACCTAATACATCATCTTCCCTAGCCGTATTACAATGTATTTATTTTATAAGGGAAATACAATGGGAAAATACCATGGGATACCCAAAACCATGGGCCCGCAAAACAACCCCAAAAATTTTCTTCGGGGGCGCTGCCCCCGAAACCCCGTCGGGGGACCGCTGGCCCCCGGACCCCGCTGGGGTGAATGTATAGTCCACCTACATATCATATAAAACTGGGGTACAAACACGGCTGATACAATATCATCTATGAGACTAGAAGATCTGGCTCCACAACCAACAATCTCCCACTTGGAGATTGATCACAGCAACTCCACCGTTGCTGCACTTGCTGGACTTGGACTTGGAAAATTTCTCCTCTTCACCTTCATGCTAGAAGGCCAACTGAAACCGAGCACGAACTCAGTTTCTCTCTGGTCACTACCTTTGTGAACATGTCTGCAGGATTCTGGCTAGTATGTATCTTTTCCAGCTTCAACAGTTCATCTTCCAGAACATAGCATATGAAATGGTACTTGAGCTATATATGTTTAGTCCTGGAATGGAATGTTGAGTTCTTTGCAAGATGAATGGCACTCTGGCTGTCACTATACAACCTTCTATCCTTCTGCTTCTTACCCACTTCCTCCATAAACCTCTACAACCAAATCATCTCTTTATTAGCCTTTGTAATGGCAACATACTCTGCTTCTATTGTTGAAACTGCAACAACCTTCTGTAGTTTTGAAATCCAGCTTACTGTTGTTCCACCTACAGTAAACACATACCCTATGGTGCTCCTCCTGCTATCCTTGTCACCTGCCATATCTGCATCAACATATCCCTGTAGAACAGTGTATGAACCTCCAAAACATAATGCCTCAGTGGTAGTACCTCTCAAATACCTGAGAATCCACTGTACTGCCTTCCAATGTTCTTTACCTGGATTGTTCATATATCTGCTCACAGCTCCCACTACATGTGCAATATCTGGTCTTGTGCACACCATGGCATACATCAAGCTGCCAACTGCTGATTGATAGGGAATCTTGGACATGTAATCTGTCTCTTCTTGTGTCTTGGGACACATTTCCTTACTTATACTGAAATGGTTAGCCAAAGGTGTACTTACAGGTTTTGCATTCTGCATTATGAACCTCTCCAACACCTTTTGTATGTACTCACTTTGAGACAATGTCAATTTGCGATTTTTCCTGTCTCTCGTTATTCTCATACCAAGTATTTTCTTTGCAGCACCCAAATCCTTCATCGCAAATGAATTAGATAGCTTCCTTTTGAGTACATTTATATCCTGCATGTTAGACCCTACAACAAGCATGTCATCTACATACAATAACAAGATAATATATCTTCCATTGTCTAGCTTCTTGCAATAAACACAGTGGTCAGAATGACATCTACTATAACCTTGTTCTGTCATAAACCTGTCAAACTTTAGATACCACTGCCTTGGAGCTTGCTTCAAGCCATACAAGCTCTTTTTCAACCTGCATACCAGATCCTCCTTACCTTTGACCTCATACCCTTGTGGCTGCTGCATATATATTTCTTCCTCCAAATCCCCATGGAGGAAGGCTGTTTTTACATCTAACTGTTCAAGATGCAAATCTTCTACTGCCACTAGACTTAAGATAGTCCTAATTGAAGTCATCTTAACAACAGGAGAAAATATTTCATCAAAATCTATACCTTTCTTCTGTGCAAACCCCTTTACAACAAGTCTGGTCTTGTACTGCTTCTTACCTCCTTCTTCTTCCTTCAACCTGTAAATCCATTTGTTTTGCAATGCTCTTTTACCAGCAGGAAACTGAACCAAATCCCAAGTCTGGTTTCCTACCAATGAGTCCATCTCCTCATTCATGCCCTTCTCCCACTTCTTTCTAGTTTCCACCTACATTGCTTCTTCATAACATTCTGGTTCACCAGAATCAGTCATCAATAAATAATACATTGAAGGAGAGTATCGTTCAGGGATTCTACTTAACCTAGTAGATCTTCTTACAGTTGCAGGAGTTTTAGGTACTTGCTGCTGCTCTTGATTTTCTGGCACCTTCGAAACTTCATTTTCTTTAATTTCATCAAGCACTATGTACTCTATGTTTTCCTTTTCCTGTTTCTTTTCCTGCAACTGATCTTTATACATGACCTTTTCATTGAATATCACATCTCTACTCCTGATGATTTTGTTATTTTCATAATCCCATAAACGATAACCAAATTCATCAACCCCATATCCAATAAAGGTACATTTCTTGAATTTAGCTTCAAGCTTTGTTCTATTTTCTTTATCAATATGGACAAATGCTTCACAACCAAACGTTCTCAGAAATGAGTAGTTTACATTTTTATCTATCCATGCTTCCTCTGGAATACCACCATCCAAAGCACTTGAAGGTCCTCTGTTTATTAAATAAACAACAGCATTTACGGCATCCACCCAAAACTGTAAGGGCAACCCTGCATGCAGTCTCATACACCTTGCACGCTCCATGATCGTTCTGTTCATCCTTTCTGATACACCATTTTCCTGTGGTGTTCCTGGGACTGTCTTCTCTTTACAAATCCCATGGTATGAACAGTAACTATCAAACTCCTTGCCGCAGTACTCACCTCCATTATCAGATCTGAGACACTTCAATCTTTTTCCTGTCTCATTCTCAACCAAAGCTTTCCACTTCTTAAAAGTAGAAAACACATCATATTTCTGTCTAATGCAATAAACCCAAGTTTTTCTAGTTGCATCATCAATAAATGTAACATAATAATGAGAGACACCAAGAGATTGTACCTGAGGCGGCCCCCATACATCTGTATGCACAAGCTCTAATTTTTTATTCTTCTTCTGTTTCCCAGCCCTGAGAAATATGACTCTCTTATGTTTTCCATAAACACAGTTTTCACAGAATTCCAAACTTACCTGCTTCAAATCCGACAGCAACTTCCTTGAGTGGAGAATCTGCATCCCCTTCTCACTCATGTGGCCAAGCCTATGATGCCACAATGTTGTATCTGTTCCTGTGGAAGCTAAAGAGATAGAATGGTCAGTATTATGAGGACATAAATACAACATACCTACTCTGTCTCCTTTTGCTATCACCATTGATCCTTTAGTGATATTCCACCACTTTTCTCCGAACGTAGATAGACAGCCGCCATCTCCCAACTGCCCTATTGAGATCAGATTTCTTTTCATAGCAGGAATATGCCTAACTTATTTCAACAACTAATCAGTTCCATTCTTAATTTTTATCCATACCTTACCCATTCCAACAATTTTACATGACTCGTCATCACCCAATAAAACATGTGCAAAGTCACCAGGAACATACTCATGAAATTATTTCCTATGGGGTGTAGCATGACATGAAGCTCCTGAATCTACTACCCAATAATCACTAGTATTATCTAATGCAAGAATCAAAGCATCTTGTAACACATCACCTGCTACATTTGCTTCCTGGGTAGTTTCCTTCTGTGCATCTCCTTTCTTCTTTAGAGATTTGCAGTCTTTCTTCAGATGTCCTTTCTTTCCACAGTTCCAGCACTCTATCTTTCCCAGTCTGGACTTGGATCTGTCCGTTTTAGACTTTCCATGATTACCTTGGCTCTTTCCTCTCTCCTTTTGTCTTCCCCTACTCTCCATGGTCAACGCATTACCTGATGTCTCACCTGTGATTTTTCTTCGCATTTCCTCGCTAAGAATAACACCAATAACATCATCAAATTTCAAGGTGTTTGAACCAGAGACAGAGTTACTTACAGCCATGACTAAGCTATTCCAACTTTCTGGCAATGAACACAAGATTAGAAGAGCCCTAACCTCATCATCAAAGTTCACACTTACAGAACTTAGTTGATTTGTAACCGTATTAAACTCATTTAAATGATCAGTAACAGATCCACCTTCAGACATCTTCATATTAAATAAACGCTTCATTAGAAATACCTTGTTGGAAGCCGAGGGTTTTTCATACAGCTTACCCAATGCTTTCATCAAACCCTCTGTTGTCATTTCTTTTGAGATATTGAAAGCCACCGAGGAATCCAGGCTCAACCGTATTGTTCCCAGAGCCTTTCTGTCAAGAACCTCCCATTCTTCATCCTTCATAGCCGTCGGCTGCTTTGTTTTTCCTCCCAACGGTAGGAATAGATCCTTCTGGTACAGATAGTCCTCCATTTGCATCTTCCATAATCCGAAGTTTTGGCCGTTAAACTTCTCGACCTTAAACTTTCCTTCTTCTGCCATTGCTCCCACTCAAACCAGAAACCCTAGCTTCCTGCGGGTTTAAATGCCAAATAGACCTTTGGCTCTAATACCAATTGTTAAAAAAAACAAGATCGCAGAGCAATAACAATAAACAGAAATGCAAATAAAATCACACATACACATTACAAGAGACACAGATATATCGTGGTTCACCCAACTTGGGCTATGTCCACACTGAATTTGTTAGTCCTTATTATTATTACCGTCCAGCAAGGTGAAGGGATACAACCTGTAGCACAACCACTACACTTCCTCTTCTTTGATTCATAGTCTCTATCCTGATCTCAAAGATCTTTACAATGCATAAAACCTAATACATCATCTTCCCTAGCCGTATTACAATGTCTTTATTTTATAAGGGAAATACAATGGGAAAATACCATGGGATACCCAAAACCATGGGCCCGCAAAACAACCCCAAAAATTTTCTTCGGGGGCGCTGCCCCTGGACCCCGCTGGGGTGAGTGTACAGTCCACCTGCATATCATATAAAACTGGGGTACAAACACGGCTGATACAATATCATCTATGAGTCTAGAAGATCTGGCTTCACAACCAACAATCTCCTGCATCAAATACACTTCCTTCATCATCCTTCGAATTACCCGTCGGCTTCACTTCACTTGTAAGGCTTCGCCAATTCACCCCTTCCTCCACGCTTGGGTTTCTCCTCAAACCTGTTGGTGTTGTGATTCGAAAACATGTCCACCTTCGACGCCTCCGCTGCAACCCTGTTGTCTAGTCGACCTCCGACATGTCAACTCTCGAATTTTCACTCCTTCTATCAACCGCATATCGAAAGCTCTTGCTTGACTTATTGACTTCGACAACCAATATTCCTTCACACCAGTGGTTGTTGGCACTCACCCCTGTCAACTCCTTACGTTGATCAACTTCGATTGTTTTGCCTAGGCCCCGATGCTCCTGTATCAGTATTAATATGTATGATACAGATCATCCACCCAAGTACATTAATAATACACAGCTGTCATCTCAAGTTTGAAACATAAATATAGACTAGATTGGTGAAGATCAGTCTTCGAAAAAGGAAAATGAGAGACTTCATCATGCAATGGCCCTTGCAGGTGGAAAATTTTTAGAGGTGTGTTTCAGTCATTCTTCCATTGCAAATGTAATAGTTGTGTTGATTATTGTAACCATGTTTTCTTATTTCAATTGAATCTATGTTTCAAGGATGAAAATATTATATTATATAGTACATTCCTACATAGTAGAAAGCATGAATTATTCCTAGATCAATGAAATCACAATGATAAACAATGGATGCCCAAGTATTAGTTTGTTAATAGCTTTAGTATTTTATCTTATTTCCTAAATCTTAAACTCAAATCTATTTTTATTCAAATTGTTTTCTAGGAAGTTGATTTTAAGCTCATTGCCACTTCAATCTCAAATTGTATATTCCAATGTTAACAATATGAAAGCATCATGGACACTTACCATAGAATTTTGGAAATATTGTTCATGTTTCTTCTGCAAATGTTTCTAAACTGAGAATTTTTTAAAAGGGCATTTTTTGCGAGGACAATGATTTATTTATTTTTGTCTTGCAGAATCAAAGAGAATAGGCACTTAGAGATTTGGATAACATTTTCATGTGCGAGAGCTGACGGAACCCAAGTCCGCTCGCCGGTTTGGGTTCCGTGACCCGAGAGAAATTCCACAAAGTGTCCCTGAATGACCCCGAGGTGTCGGACCAAAATGCCCGGAGCAGCAAAACCGTGACTTCGATCACAAATCCGTCAATTTCGATGGATCCGGGTCTCTGGGTTTTAGCAAGGGGACCCCCCACACCATGCCTCGAAGTCTTGGAAATGGTGATATTGTTCCATCTCCGGAGCTAGGGTTTTTCTCAAAGAAGGCCATGCAAATCTTGCTCAAGGGGGTCATTTCTCATCCAAAGGCTCCCAAGAATGGATGGACATAATGAACACATCCACGATGGAAATTTTCACATGTAGGACTTGACGAAACCCAAGTCGGCTCCCCGTTTTGGGTTCCATGACCCCAGAGAAATTCCTCAAAGTGTCCTTGAATGGCCACGAGGTGCCCGACAAAAATCTCTGCAACAACAAAATTGTAACTCCAATCGAGAATCTGTCGATTCCAATGGATCCGGGACGTCAGGTTTCAGCTACAGGCCACCCCACATCATGCCTCAGAGTCTCAGAAATAGTGTTATTGTGCCATCTCTGGATCTAGGGTTTTGCTCAGTGAATGCCATGCCAATATTTCTCAAGGGGGTCATTTCTCATACGAAGGGTCCCAGGCATGCATGGCCATCACGAACACATCCACAATGGCCACGTGCACGTGCGGGAGCTGACGAAACCCAATTCCGCTAGTCGGTTTCAGTTCCATGCCCCCAGAACAATTCCTCAAAGTATCCTTGAATGGCCTCGGGGTGGAGGACCAAAATGCCCGTAGAAGCAAAACCATGACTCCATCCTGAATAAGTTGATTCCAATGGATTCGGGGCACCAAGTTTCATCTAGTTCCCCCCAACACCGTGCCTTGAAGTCTCGAAAATGGTGTTATTGTGCCATCTCCGGAGCTATGGATTTGCTTAGTGAAGGCCATTCCAAAATTTCTCAAGGGGGTCATTTCTCATCCGAAGGCTCCCGGGTGTGCATGGTCATCGTGAACACATCCAAAATGGCCACGTGCACATACAGGAGCTGATGGAACCCAAGTCTGCTTGTCGGTTTGGGTTCCCTGACCCTGGACCAATTCCTCAAAGTGTCCCTAAATGGCCACGAGGTGCCCGACAAAAATGCCCACAGCAGCAAAACTGTGACTTCAATCACAAATCCATCAATTTTTATGGATCCAGGACATCAGTTTTCATCTAGGGGTCACCCTCATGCCATGCCTCAAAGTCTCAGAAATGGTTCTATTATGCCATCTCAGGAGCTAGGGTTTTGCTCAGTGAAGGCCATGGCAATATTGCTCAAGGGGGTCATTTACGATCCAAAGGCTCTTGGGAATCCATGGCCATCGTGAACACATCCAAAATGGATACGTGCACTTGTGGGAGCTGACGGAACCCAAGTCCGCTCGCGGGTTTGGGTTCCATGCCCCCAGAGCAATTCCTCAAAGTGTCCCTGAATGGCCCCGGGGTGCCGAACCAAAATGCCCGTAGTAGCAAAACCGTGACTCTGATCGCAAATATGTCAATTCCGATGGATCTGGGATGCTGGGTTTCCACTAGGGGACCCCCCACACTATGCCTCGAAGTCTCGAAAACAGTGTTATTGTGCCATCTTCGGAGCTGGGGTTTTGCTCAGTGAAGTCCATTCCAATATTTCTCAAGGCGGTCATTTACGATCTGAAGGATCCCGGGCATGCATGTCCATCATGAACACGTCTACAGTTTTCATGTGCACATGAGAGAGCTGAAAAAATCCAATTCCACTCGCTGGTTTGGGTTTCGTGCCATCGGAGCAATTCCTCAAAGTGTCCCTGAATGGCCCCGGGGTGCCAGACCAAAATGCCCGTAACAGCAAAACCGTGACTCCGATCATGAATCCGTTTATTCTGATTGATCGGGGTTGCCAGGTTCCAGCTATGGGCCACCCCACACCGTAACTCAAAGTGTCAGAAAGAGTGTTATTGTGCCATCTTCAGAGCTAGGTTTTGCTCAGTAAAGGCCATTCCAATATTGCTCAATGGGTTCATTACGATCTGAAGGCTCCCGTGCGTGTATGGCCATCGTGAACATGTCCAAAATGGCCATGTGCACGTGCAGGAGATGACAGAACCCAAGTCTGCTCACCAGTTTGGGTTCTGTGCCCCTGGAGCAATTCCTCAAAGTGTCCCTGAATGGCCCCAGGATGCCGGACCAAAATGCCTGGAGCAGCAAAACCATGACTCTGATCGTGAATCCGTCAATTCCGATGGATTCATAACTCTAGGTTTCAGCTAGGGGACCCCCCACACCGTGCCTCAAAGTCTCAGAAATGGTGTTATTGTGCCATCTTCGGAGCTAGGGTTTTGCTGAGTGAAGGCCATTCCAATATTGCTCAAGGGGGTCATTTACGATCTGAAGGCTTTTGGACGTGTGTGGCCATCGTCAACACATCCATAATAACCATGTGCATGTGCGGGAGCTTACAGAACCCAATTCCACTCTCCGGTTTGGTTTCCGTGACCCCAGAGCAAATCCTCAAAGTGTTCCCGAATGGCCACGGGGTGCCCGATGAAAATGCTCGCAGCCTCAAAATCGTGAATCCGTCAATTCCGATGGATCCGGGGCGTCGGGTTTTAGCTAGGGCCCACCCCACACTGTGCCTAGAAGTCTCTTAAACAGTGTTATTGTTCCATCTCCGAAGCTAGGGATTTGCTCAGTAAACGGATTCGCAATCAAAGTCACATATTTGTTGCTACGGGCATTTTGGTGCCGCACCCCGAGACCATTTAGGGACACTTTAAGGAATTACTCCAGGAGCACGGAACCCAAACCAACAAGTAGAATTGGGTTCTGTCAGCTCTCGCACGTGCATGTTTCCATTGTGGATGTGTTCACGATGGCCACACACACTCGGGAGCCTTCGGATGAGAAATGACCCCCTTGAGCAAGATTTCCATGGACTTCACTAAGCAAAACCCTAGCTCCAGAGATGGCACAATAGCACCGTTTTCGAGACTTCGAGGCACAGTGTTGAGAGGCTCCTAGATGAAACCTGGTGCCTCGGATCCATCGAAATTGATGGATTCGCAATCGGAGTCACATTTTTGCTGCTGCAAGCATTTTCAATGGTCACCCTATGGTCATTCAGGGACACTTTAAGGAATTGCTTCAGGGTCATGGAACCCAAACCAGCGAGTGGGCTTGGGTTCCGTCAGATCCTGCACATGCACATGGCCATTGTGGACGTGTTCATGCTGGCCATGCATGCTCGAGAGCCTGCGGATGAGAAATGACACCCTTGAGCAATATTGGCATGGCATTCACTGAGCAAAACCCTAGCTCTAGAGATGGCACAATAACACTGTTTCTGAGACTTCGAGGAATAGTGTGGGGAGTCCCCTAGCTGAAACTTGGCATCCCAGATCCATCGGAATTGACAGATTCGTAATTGGAGTCACAATTTTGCTGCTGCAAGAATTTTTCATCGGGCACCCCGGGACCATTCAGGGACACTATGAGGAATTGCTCTCAAGTCACGGAACCCAAATCGGCGAGCGGACTTGAGTTCCTTCAGCTTCCACACATTCATGTGGCCATTGTGGACGTTTTCATGATGACCATGCGCACCCGGGAGCCTTCGGATGAGAAATGACCCCCTTGAGCAAGATTGGCATGGCCTTCACTTAGCAAAACCCTTGCTCCAAAGATGGCACAATATCACTGTTTTCAAGACTTTGAGGAATGGTGTGGGGGGTCCCCTATCTGAAACCTAGCGCCCCGGATGCATTAGAATCGATGGATTCATGATCGGAGTCATGGGTTGTAATCTACGGGAATTTTTTGTCTGGCACCTTGGGGCCATTCAGGGACACTTTGAGGAATTGCTCCAGGGGCACGAAACCCAAACCAGTGAGTGGACTTGGGTTCCGTCAGCTCCTGCATGTGCACATGGCCATTGTGGATGTGTTTATGATAGCCATGCATGCCCGAGAGCCTTCGAATTGCAAATGAACTCCTTGAGCAAGGTTGCCATGGCCTTCGCTGAGCAAATTCCTAGCTCCAGAGATGGCACAATAGCACCATTTCCGAGACTTCGAGGCATGGAGTAGGGGGTTCCCTAGATCCATCGGAATCGATGGATTTGTGAGCGGAGTCACGTTTTTCTACTGCGTGCATTTTCATTGGGCACGCCCTGGCTATTCATGGACACTTTGAGGAATTGCTTCGGGGTCATGGAACCCAAATCGGCGATTGGACTTGGGTTTCGTCAGCTCCTACACATGCATGTCGCCATTGTGGACGTGTTCACGATTGCCACGCACGCCTGGGATCCTTCGGATGAGAAATGGCACCCTTGAGCAATATTGACATGGCCTTCACTAAGAAAAACCCTAGCTCCGGAGATGGCACAATAACATCGTTTCCGAGACTTCGAGGCATGGTGTGGGGGGGGGGGGTAGATGAAACCCAGCGTCCCGGATCCATCGGAATCAACGGATTCACAATCGGAGTCACATTTTTTCTATTGTGGAAATTTTAGTTGGGCACTCCTTGACCATTCAGGGACACTTTGAGGAATTGCTATAGGGTCACGAAACTCAAACCAACAAGCGAAATTTTGTTTCGTCAGCTCCCGCACATGCATCTGGCCATTATGAACATTTTCACGATGGCCACGCATGCTCGGTATCCTTCAAATGAGAAATGACCCCCTTGAGCAAGATTGGCATGGCCTTCATTGAGCAAAAACCTAGCTCCGGAGATGGTACAATATCACCATTTTCATGACTTCGAGGCACAATGTGGGGGATCCCCTAGCTAAAAACCAACGTCCCTGATCCATAGGAATCAATGGATTCGCGATCGGAGTCACATTTTTGTTGTTGCGGGTATTTTTTTCAGGCACCCTGTGGCCATTCAAGGACACTTTGAGGAATTTCTCCGGGGTCACGGAACCCAAACCGGCAAGCAGACTTGTGTTCCTTCTACTCTCGCATGTGCATGTGGCCATTGTGGACGTTTTCACGATGTCCATGCACGCCTGGGAGCCTTCGGATGAGAAATGACCCCCTTGAGAAATATTAGCATATCCTTCACTCAAAAAAACCCTAGCTCTGTAGATGGCACAATATCATTGTTTCTTAGACTTCGAGGCACAATGTGGGGGGTCCCCTAGATGAAACCTCATGTCCCAGATCCATCGGAATCGACGGATTCACGATCGGAGTCACGATTTTGCTTTTTCGGGAAATTTGGTCTAGCACCCCGGGGCCATTCAAGGACACTTTGAGGAATTGCTTCGAGGTCATGGAACCCAAACTGGCGAGCGGAACATGTTCAATGGAGGAAATATATGCCTTATTCCCTAAACAAGGCTTCTATGCATTTAGGACCAAGAATGATGTGTCAAATTACAACACATCTAGGATTGAGGGATATTTGGCTTCCATATGAGCATATTCAAATATGATTAGGAGGTTATGAACACCAAGTGTTGGTGTTGAAGGCCTAGATATGGCTGTGAATATTTATCTTATTGGTGAGGATATGGACACTATTCATAGGTTTTGAACAAGATCAAGAAATGATCTTTCAAAACAACAAATAGGACATGTCTGAGGGTTCTTTGGCTTCCAAGTGTTGATACATACTTTATTAGGATATTTTGAGAACCATTTATGGATATGAGGGCCTTGTACATGCTTGGGAGGAGGACTGCAAACCTTAATAAAAATAAAGCTTCTAAGGGAAGGGAAACTTGAGGTTTCGAACTTACAGGTGTATTAATTACATAGGTTCACAACAATGAAAGAGGCCTCAAATGACAAAGATATGTTTAGCCTCCAATAAATGATATGGGTGCAACTAGGAGTATTTTAGCACTCAGTGTTGGTTTTATGGCACTAAACATGTTTAAATGATGAAACCTTGACCTTAGGCTCTACAGGAAGTTTCCAAGGATAGAGAAAATATGAAGCATTAGCCAACCACATAAGATTGGTCTAGTGTAACTTAAATATTTGAAGGCCAATATGGACACCATTAGTATGTTTTGAGCTTTATGGGTGGACCTCAAATCCATAAACATGATTCGAAGAGGGAGACCAAAATATCAAGACTAGAAATATATATTTATGGCTTGGGACCAACGATCAATTTGATGGGTCATTTGTAATGCTTCAGGGAATCATTCATCAACCTTGGTCCCTAGAAGGTGCCTTTAGAGCCTAATGCATAATTCAAAATTCAAAATATTTGAAAGTGATATTTAGGTGTGTAATTGTGTTTGAAAAGATGATGTTGTGTGTTATTTTATACTAATATTTGTATGGTTTTCTTTGTGCAAGTGTGTATGTAAATATTTTCCTATGTGTGTTTTTTCTAACATGTAAATTTTTGTATATCTGCATAGATATTTGCATGTGTGCATGTATTTTTCATATGTTTATGTATAAATATTTTTATGTGTGTAGGTTTTTATAGTGTAAATATATTTGTATCTGTACATCTTTAATATGTGTGTAAATATAATTATGTGCATATAACTTGTGTGTGCAAATGACTGCGGGTGGTAGGTACACAAGGGGGGTGTCTAGGGCCAATGCCTATCAAATTTCAGTGCATCTATGTGTCTCATTGTGATTTGTGAATGAAAAATGTGTACTCATTGATGTGTATTGATTCTAATTTCGATTGAATATTATGAAATGTTATAATATAAGATGATTTAATCTTGTTTATGTATGTGAAGTTTTCCTAAATGGATGGAAACTTGAATTGGAGTGGTTGGTGTAAAACATCAATGTATTGTAATAGTAACTTAATCATAACTCAAACATCAAATAAACGATATACGATAACGATATCAAGTAAACTATCTAACATGAATAACATTAGACATGCATGAATAAACAATCACATGACTATACTATGTACCTCAATCAATTAGGACTTCAGTATCCTCTCGGTTTTTTATTATCTCAAACAACCTCTCGTGCTCTTCATGAGGTAGTAAGTAGCATACCTTGTTTGATGAATTCGTTTACATTGTTTGTAGATGGATGTTTGTACCAACGATCAAGTGCGTAAAGTGATACACCCATGAACCTGGTCTATAATCCGTGTATGTGTAGCCATTGCTCTTTGGTCCCTTTCCATCTAGTGTAAGATATTCCCCCTGAACAACCATCAAGCCAGTCATAAAGGTAATGCCTTCACTATCGGTTAATGATTCAAGGAGGGTTTGATTCCCCTGGATGCATTGTGCCAACCAATAATTCGTCCCAATTTCACTGTCTGTTGAGGCGACAATTGCGTAGATGTGTCCTGCAAAAATGCATTTTACGGTCATATTCCAACAAGTAGTGGTTTGATAACTTGGATAATTACAAAAACAAAGAGGGAACCGGGATATGCATGCAGAAATGCTTACTTGGCTGTACAAGATCAGATATATGATCATATTCATTAGAAATAGAGGACTGGCCTTCCTCTAACTGGATTGTTTCAACAACTGCACGTGGGCCCAATGCAAGTGATGCATGATCCTATTCATCAACCCAATCCATTGATTCACACTCATCCCACTCACAATTGTTGCAAGGCCCACAAAATCAAGCAAGTTTTCATGTCCATATTTCAAATAAGGGGTTGTTTGAGCTTCAAACCGAATGAAATCCACGAGTGCCTTGCACAATACTACAACTATAAGAATGTGATATATCTATATCAACCACATGTCAGAAATTTCTGACAACATGTCCTCTACCTATTGGTCTGTGTTTCTCTGTGGTTCGATCTGACATTTTTGCAAAGCACCATTGAACTATGGATTCTGCATCCCGAATATGAGGGTTTTTTATGCACATCATCTCCTCCCTTCGTAGGGAAGTTTTGATACATGCTCCAGCCCCGTCATGCTCTCCCTTTCCATGCTTGGTCTCAAAATAGTTCCATATATGCAGCACATCATAATTCTTGTGCAAAATACTCAACCACTGGAATACACGTGCATTTTTGAACTGGCCTGCACAACCATCTGACCATATCCAATGTTGATCCATCTGTATACCTCTATCCTTCAGCTGATCATAGAAAATTCTGAAGCAATGATGCACATAATGCAGGTCGTGGAACCTGTCGTCACTGATGTAGAATTTGGTCTCTTTCAATATTATCCTCATGTCATTTCTGCTCTCTGGCGTGTGCCTATACGTGATATGGACCATTATGCTAACTTGGTCTGAATGGTAGTATTGACTTTGAATCTCATTCTGTGGCTACAGGGTGTATTTTTCAGCAAATTACACAACCGATAATATTGTGCCATTGGGAAAGGTGTCCCTACACTGTCTGTACTGTTCATCCTGCCATTGTTCTACATGGACATGTTGTACATACTGCTCGGTCTTTTGGTATAATTCCTTCATGAAATTGAAAATTTGTACCTGGTGCCACAAAACCAAGGGCATTAATACAACGTGACATTCTCAATCTGAATATATATGTACAAATTCAACATGTACAGTATGCAATTATGCAAACTTAGATTACCTATGACTTCACCAATGCATTTCTTTTGCTTTCCTTCACACTATCTACTTGATATGTTATGTACTTGAAGTTCTGCATTTCTACTGACATCCTCCCAAATTCATGCTTCTCGATTTCATGGATGTAGCGGCTCAATAATGCAAATCCACTGCACCTGGAACATGTCCCATATAAACATGATCTTTTATAATATTTGTGTCCTTCAGGTCTTGGACACATTATGCTATGCATAAATTCTCTGGATGCATTTGGTGGTTGTAACGATGGGCAGTCCTGTACAATGTTTGTATGCAAATAAAAAAATATATGTCTATATATATCATAATAGTACTCAAATTCTACATGGTATCTACAACAACATGTGTTGCGATCAATGCAAATTCTAACATACCGGGGTTTGCATTTTTCAAAGGACCTTTGGCCCAAGTTCAATTGTGTGTGCTCATTCTTGAACCTCTCATAGAGTTCTGTTTGTGTCATGTCAAGGAAGTACTTGACATGGGGTTCACAACCCTTAACACCTTTTCTCAACTTTAACATATCTCTTTGATTCGATGACAGTCTAGTGTTATCATGCCAAAAATTTTGTACTAGTTCTTTAACAACATCAATAAGCTTCATGTATGAATGAGGTAACCTACCAACAAAGGCCTAGCAATATTTTTGACCTGGGATCTCAAGTTTTTCTCTAATAGAATAATACTTTTGAATATTCTTTCTATATACTTTAAAGATTTTACATGTGTCTGATAGCAAGTGACGTTGCCCTGTGTATTTTTCTACAATTGATTCCTATAGTACACAACGGGCCGCATTAAAATATTTTGTACAAGAAGTTTTTCCAATCAAATTAAATGCAGTCTGTAGATTTATAACATGATTGTTGGCCTCTGAACTTCTAACTACCTTTACGCCCAAAATTCTCCTAACATGAGCTAGACAATGTTATTTTAACAAAGCCAAAAACAATTGACATTTTGTTGCATCGGTTTTGGATTCAAAAAATTCTTTGATTATCCTCTTACAATGGAAATCAATAGTGCATTTGGGAAACTTACCTTCAAGTCTTGAAAATGAACTTTCATCCACATGAATATGTCTGGGAGTTCTTTGTCATCTACTTGATAGTCGAGGAAAGGGAGTTGGAAAGGAAGTACGAGTCTCATCCCCGGTTTGTTGTGGCCCTTCGTTCACATTTTGGTCCTGCAAGGGAGTGTGTTTGATGTGTGTGTGCTCTTCTTGAGGAGGTTTCCAATTAACAACTTGTTCAAAATCCATCCCTTCATACTCGACATCAAGCAATATTTGATTGACTTCAACCACTTTGTCATTGCCTATTGATGGATCTATGGAACTAACATTTTGATGTCTATGGTTTTCCATGTACAACCTGGCCTTTTCTATTATCTCATGGGCCTTTTCAGGGGGCAGCTCCTTCCTTCTAGAGTTTCTTTTATTATTACGTATTTTTCCCATATTCAATATGTTTTTTAACAAGACAAAAATATCACCCCCGCAAGAATGAACAACAAATAAGATATTAAAACTCGATGTGCATGATTATTAAAACTCGATGTAGCAATTGATTATGTACAACAACATCTAGTGAGAATGTTTTCATATAATCTTAAAAGCTATTGAGAATTCCCTAGATATAACAACAACATCACCTCTAAGAACTCAATTGGATTGTATTGGATGGTATTGGATGGTGGTATGGGATGTTAGTAGGAGCACATTCCCTACAAAAGGAGAAGCTCCTACTCATTTCATTTTCATGTTTTGGATGAAGGAAAATAGCCCCAAAATATTAAGAGTTTTCAATTCTTTAGGTGTTTGTGTGAGTTGTTGTAGTGAAATCATGAGGAATTCAACAACTTTTTGTGTACTAGATGGAGTTATGTGATTATGAAAGGTTATTTTTGGTGATGCAAGTAAGTTTTTTTTATTATCTTCATGAAAGGTTGAAAGCATTGCTTGGTGCATGTTGTAGTTTTTTTGTGGTACGATCTTTTTATTGTCTATGTTGAAGATTAAGAAGACTAAAATACATCTATCATAAAATTCATGAGGAAAAACTAAAATACATACAACTCAAAGAAAGTGAATGAAGACTAAAATACATTTAACAAGAGGAAGAGGTCACCATACCTCAAGGATTATGATTGCTCTTTGGTTAAAATGTAAAATGCTCTTTTGATGTATCCACTATATGTAAGAAGAGTTCAAGTGTGTCCAAGCAGCATGAGAAATCAATCCAAGGAGCCAAATAGAGTCCAACTGTTGTGTATTCAATCAAAGGAGCCAAATAGAGCCCAACTGGTGTGTATTCAATCCAAAGAGCCAAATAGAGCCACATATGTTGTGTATTCTATCCAAATTGTCGAAGAAACACCAAATGGTGTGTGAATTCAATCCAAAATGAAAATGGTTGTCGGAATGTGCGTGAAAACAATGAAAAATATGCATGGAATGAGAGAAAAAATGCAGGAGAAGAGCACAGGTTATTTTCTGAATTTTATGCTCTACAGAGCCGCTCACGTGCTAGGAGCATGTGTGTGCTAGATGCGCGTGCACGCCTTTGTTGAACGTTGCATAGTTCGGTGGGTAACGTTTACTTCATTTATTTCCTAATAAATCAATATGTGTCGGTTTATTCATAGAGCCCCTCCCCCATAAAGGCCTTTAGGACCTCTTATAAACCATTATCCCTAAGTGCATAAGTGCTTTTAGGTGTTTAGGGGTTTAGGGGTTAGGGTTATAAGGATTGTAGGTTAATGCTTAAAGGTTATATGGATTGTAGGAAAGTTATGGGGTTAAATGTTATATAAAAATAAAAATTTACCAGTCTTCATCATCATAAGGAGCTTCTCTAATTTTGGATATAAGGAGCTTCTCTAATTTTGTTGAATCATTACTAGTGTGAGATGATGATGATGATGATGATGATGATGATGATGATGACGATGATGATTAAGAGGGTGATGATGATGATGATGATGATAATGATGAGGGAGAGGGTGATGATGATGATGATGATGATGATGATGAAGATGATGATGATGATGAATACAATGAATATGATGGTGATGATGATGAAGATGATGATGATGATGAATACGATGAAGATGATGGTGATGATGATGAATATGATGATGATGATGAATATGATGATGATGATGAATATGATGAAGATGATGGTGATGACGATGATGGTGATGACGATGATGATGATGAAGATGGTAATGAGGAAGAGGGTGATGATGATGATGATGATGAAGATGATGATGAGGAAGAGGGTGATGACGATGAAGATGATGAATATGGAGATGAAGATGATGAAGTGTTAGGAACCCATTTAAACCCTTCTCCTTACTTTGTTAGTATATTGTTGTTGGACGCATATGCTTTGTAAGTCATCCCGTAGTATTTGTTGATCCATATTTTGTATTATTGTTGTTGGACGCATATGCTTTGTAAGTCATCCCATAGTATTTGTTGATCCATAGTTTGTACTAGCCCATGGTTTTGACCCATAGTATTGGCACCTAGACTTAGTATATAAGTTTGTGTTGAGGCGAATGAAGACACGGTGAAGCTATTTGTATTGAGCTTGCTGAAAGGAGGTTTCCCCCTCAAAGTGGCCTATGATCAATAAAAATATTATGTGATCTCATATATTGTGCATTTTATCAATTAATTGTTGCGGGTTCCTCACATCTGGTATCAGAGCACTTTCTTGGGCTCATTGGGTGAAATTTCTGCCAAATTTTTTTTTTGCATCTTTTGGAGGTTCAGATCTAGGAATAATCCCTATCCGCTTAACTATGGGAAGTACCTGGGCATAAGCCCTAAAACACATTGTGAGAATTACCACAGGAACCCCGAAGTATCTATCCCAATACGCAAGTCGTCAGACAACATTGGTGGTCGAGTGAATCCCCTGAACTGCAACAGAAAATCTAGGGCATGAGATCCATATTGAATAAAATATATATTATTGAATTGATAAGATGCTTAATGCTTTACAAGAGCTCACCTTTTATAAGGTTTGAGCATTCTTAAGAAGGGTTACGTCCCTTCAATTAAACTAATTAATAATTTACTGATTAATTTAATACAATATTTAATATTCATAGCATTGCCACTCCCTTTTAAAGAGCTTTGTCCTCAAAGCAATGGTAATGAGGAATGTAACTGTCGAAATTGTTCTGATTCCCATGTTGCATCTTCTTCGGGAATATTTTTCCATTTTATGAGGTATTCTTTAATGACTCGCGTTCTTAATCTCTTCTCTTTAGTAGCAATGATATATTCTAGCTTGAATATGATTCTTCCTTCTTCATCTAAAAAGGGAAGTATTGTTTGTGCCTTCTAGTGTTGACCTATCATCTTTTTCAAACATGAAACATGAAAAACATTGTGGATGCGACTTGTAGTTGGCAATTCCAACGCATATGCCACCTGACTAATATTCTTATTGATTTGATATGGGCCATAAAAACGTGGAGCCAATTTTCTTTTTTCCACCTTGTTTAAGTGATAATTGTTTATAGGGTTGTAGTCTTACAAATACCCAATCTCCAACTTCAAATTCTCGTTCTGTTCGGTGCCGATCTTCTTGTTGTCTCATTCTATTACTGGCAGTATTCAAATTCTCCTTAAGTACTTGGACAACCTTTTGGTTTTCTTCTAAATTGTCATTTACTGATGCGACCCTTGCTTGGTTGGTAATGAAATCCTTCCATTTTGGGGGTTCATATCCATATAGGGCTTGAAATGGTGTCATTCTTGCAGATGTATGATAAGTAGAATTATACCACCATTCCGCAAGATGTAGCCATTGGAACCATTTATTTTTCTTATCAGTTACAAAACAATGGAGGTATGTTTCTAAGCATTTATTGACAACTTCTGTATGTCCATCTATTTGGGGATGATAAGCTGATCTCATGTTAAGAGACATTCCAATTTTCTTTCAAAACTCTCTCCAAAAGTTCCCTTTAAACTTGCCATCCCTATCACTTACTATAATCTTTGGAAAACCATGTAATTTGTAGACATTTTTACAAAAAGCTTCGGCTGTTTCTTTTGCTGAATTAGTTTTCTTCACTCCAACAAAATGTGCATATTTGGTTAGCCTATCTACCACAACTAGTATTTTGTCTTTTCCATCTGATATGGGTAGACCTTCAATGAAATCCATTGAAATTTCCTCCCATTTTTTATTTGGAATATGTAACGGATAGAGTAACCCCGGACTTGAGATATTCTCAGTTTTATTCCGCTGACAAATGTCACAAACTGCAACATACTTGTGAATGTCGGCATACATGCCCTTCCAAAAGAATGATTGCCTTGCATTATAGTAGGTTTTAAAAAATCCTACATGACCAACGGCTGGGCAGTCATGTGACTCTTTAAGCACCTTGGTCTTAAAACTGGAATTGGAACTTAAGTAAATACGTCCTTTGTACCATAAGAGATCATTCTTCCATTCAAACTTCGGATATTGATTTATGTTGTTAATTATGGAGAAAACCTCTGAATTCTTGGCATATTCCTTACGAATTTCGTCCAAAAATTCTGGGATCACCATGTATATGGCGTAGACTTGTATCTCTTCATCTTTCCTTGATAAAGCATCAACTACTACATTGTCCTTCCCCTTTTTATGTAGGATCTCCATATCGAAGGTAGAGATTTTCTCTATCCACTTTTGTTGTTCGGTTGTTAATGTCTTCTGCTGTAATAAGTGTTGTAGACTATTATGATCTGTTCGGATTAGGAATTTACTTCCCAAAAGGTATTGTCGCCATTCAGTTAATGCATGCATGATGGAAAGCATTTCCTTGTTGTATGTAGACTGTAGGTATTCTCTTTTGTTCAACTTCCTTCTTTCAAAAGCGGTTGGATGACCTTCTTGCATTAGCACAGCTCCTATCCCAAACCCTGAAGCATCACATTCGATTACGAATGGTTTTGCAAAATCAGGTGTTGCCAAAATGAGAGTTGAAGACATAATTTGTTTCAATGTTTCAAAGCATCTTCTTGCTTCATCATCCCATTGAAAATAATTTCTTTTTAGGAGATTTGTTAGTGGGGCAGTGACGTGTGCATAGTTCCTGATGAACCTTCAATAGTAACCTGTTAATCCCAAAAATCCTTGCAATTTTGAAATATTCTTTGGTTCGGGCCACTCCTTCATTGCCTGGATCTTCTTTGGGTCCACCTTAACTCCTTCCTTTGAGATTATACGACCGAGATACTCCACTTCTTGCTTCCCAAATGTGCATTTTTACTTTTTTGCATAGAACTGGTTTTCCTTTAGAAGAGATAGAACCTCTTCTAGATGCGTCAAATGTTCTTTCCATGTCTTTCTATATATAAGGATGTCATCGAAGAATACTAACACAAATTTCCTTAGGTATGGATGAAATAGTTCATTCATAGTTGCCTGGAATGTGGCAGGGGCATTAGTTAACCCAAAAGGCATTACTTTGAATTCATAATGTCCTTCATGAGTTTGGAAAGCAATCTTTGCGATATCCTCTAATCTGACCCTGATTTGATAGTACCCTGACCTTAAATCGAGTTTCGAAAAATATTTTGCGTCATGAAGTTCATCCAGCATGTCATCGATGAAGGGGATTGGAAACTTGTTCTTAATTGTTATTTTGTTTAATCCTCTATAATATATACATAATCTAAACGATCCATCCTTCTTTCATACTAGTACAAATGGAGCTGCATAAGGGCTTCTACTCTTGGTGATGACACCACAATTCAGTAGATCTTGAACCAACCTTTCTATTTATGTTTTGTGGTGGTGGGGATACCTATATGGTTTAACCTTGACAGGATTTGACCCCGGTTTAATCTCGATTATGTGTTCTATACTCCTTTCTAGTGGTAGTTGCATGGGTAAGTCTTGAAATATGTGTTCATGTTTCTGGAGTAATTTTTTGATTTCCTTTTTGAACTCATTTGGTTCCTCCTCTTTTCCTTCCAGTTTATGACATTGTATTACGTATGCTGATGCCCCTTTTCGAATGAGTTTTTCCATATGCTAAGATGAAACTACTTGTGTGTTTGGTGGATGAAAACCATATAGCTTAAAATTTTGCCCTTGCCACTTAAACTTGATGAAATTTTTTTGATGATTGGCAGAATATGTTCCCAATATTTGTAACCATTGGACTCCCTAAACGATGTCTACTCCTCCCAACGGTAAGGTGTAGAGTTCTGATTCCAGTTCGAAGTCTTGTATTTGAAGTCTCACCTTGTGGCACTTTCCAACTTTTTCGATCTTCTTGCCATCTGCAACCATCACCTTCATGTCTGGAATGGGATGTACGAACAACTTGAGTTTTCATGCCACTCTTATATCAAGAAAGTTGTGAGTGCTTCCAGTGTCTACTAGCACTGTAACATTCTCATTTTTTATATGCCTTTTTAACTTGAGAGTCTGTGGTTGACTAATGCCTGTCATGGCTGCTAGCGAGATTTTGGGGGTCTCGTCGTTCCCGGCTGCCATATTTGTGGTTTCCTCCTCTTCATCTTCTGGCTCTTCTTCTTCTTCTGATTCACTATTCTCCTCTGCTTCGCAAGTATATAATTTCTTTGAGCTATCCTCGGGGCGACACCTATGTTTAGGATTCCATTTGTCTCCACATCGTCGACATTTTCCTTCCCTCATTTGTTGATTCTCGAGGCTCTTCCTATCGTCCCTTCTAGGCAGAGGGATGTATTTGTTTGTATCATCCTCTGGAGTTGACTGGATGTTTCTTTCTGAGTATGACTTCCCTTTATTTGATTGGAAACTGTCAAATTTGGCCTCGGCTGCTTTTGCTTTTCGTCTTGCTGCCTCGACATTCGTTATGTCATGCATTTTTAACTCTTTTTGTATGTATGGTTTTAGTCCTCCCAAGTAGGTTTCCAACCATTGTTTGTCGGATATCCCAAATACTCTGGTAGCGAGGGATTCCCATTGATGCATGAATTCTTTGATGCTTCCCCTTTGTTGTAATCTGGTAAATTTTGAGAAGAATTCATCTTCTGTGATTCCTTGAAACCTTTTTAAGAAATCATTCTTGAATAAGTTCCAAGTGTATGTGAAGTTGTCTCCTTTCCACCACATATACGAGTTGTAGGCATATCCTTCCAGGTGCATTGAAGCATACTTGACCTTTTCTTTGTCCATTGTAATGTTATATATGTCGAAATACTCTTCTGCTTTATTCAACCAAGCGATGCATTGGTCTTCTCCTCCGTTATATTTCGTCATTTCTATTTTTGCTCTCGGTGGGTACATTATGAATGGTTGGTATTGAGTACCTTTCGTCCTGTTGCATTCTAGTGACTCAAAATTGGAAGATGGGGTAACCGACATATCCGAGCCATGTTGTTTATGATTTTTTTCCTTATCATCCATTTTTTGTAGTATCGCCTGGATACCTTTCTGGCTCTCAGTTACTTTTTGGTCTAACAGTTTTTGTTCCTTGCTCATAATGTCGAACTTGTCGTCTATTTTCTGCTCCATTACCTGAATGACTTCATCCTTAATTTCTTTCTTAAGCTCTTCCTGGCTCTTGGTGATCATTTCCTTGAAAGTTTGGAAATCCTTCTCTATTTTCGCAATTTAAGCTTTTAAGTCCGTCGTCATGCTTCTTAAGTGTGGTGGTGAATAATTGGACCCAATTTTGGCTTATGGTATTAAGGACAAATAAAAATAAAAATTATTTTTATTTTTATTAAAAAAACAATATAATAATATTATTATTGTTATTGTTTTTTTAATAAAAATAAAAATTAATAATTTACTGATTAATTTAATACAATATTTAATATTCATAGCATGAACCGTTAGGAATCCGAGCATACCTGAGGTCCATATCAATTTTCAGCTGATAAATCACAGATTTCCTCTGTCCAGAACTGTTTCCGATCACTTTCGTGCTGTTGCAGATCCATTTGTTGCCGATCACTTCCGCACCATTGCAGATCCATCTGTTTCCGATCCCTTCCGCGTCATTGCATATCCATCTGTTTCCGATCCCTTTCGCACAGTTGTAGATCCATCTGTTGTCGATCACTTCGCCATATCTCCCTTGTTTTCGCTTTGTTTCCCTTGAAACTTCCCTGACACCCATGCCATCCCATTCAGTATATTTCATTCCTGAGAACCCTATCCCAAATTCCACTTCCCAAAGCTAGAAATCTCACATTTGTCTATTTTTAGGGTTTTCCATAAATTCTTCGATTTTCACCCAATCGCCTTCAAATTTTCCCACACTATTCATTTCATATTTACACTTCTTTATCCCTCTCTGCCAATTTTTTTCATTATTTCATCCCACTTCTAAAATCCTCCTTTTCTTCTTCCATGTCCATTCAAAAATGTCCAAAACCTAGTCAAACCCAAATTACCCATCGGATGTTTTCCCAAATCCAAATTTTCCTTTACTAAAACAATTTATGTTTTTGTTGTTCTACCCACTCAAAAAAAAAAAAAACTCCTGGTTATGGTTGTCACCCGCGCAGGAGCAAAACCCATGGAGGAAGAACTTGCAGCCCTCAAAACCAAACTCCAGGATATGGATGAAAAATTTCTCAGCCTCCATCTTGAGCATTCAGCCATGAACAATAAACGACAGTCAGAGTCTTCTTCAGACAATGGGTTCTCTTCTTCCAGCAACTTCCGTGGTCTGAAGATTGATTTTCCTTGCTTCAATGGTACTAATCCGACTAGATGGATCTATTGGGAAGAACAATATTTGAGTCTACATAATACTTTTGATGTCATCAAAGTTCCACTTGCATCCTTTCATTTGGAACAAGAAGCTCTTCAATGGTACCGTTGGTACATCAAGTCTCATGAAGAGCCAAAATGGCCAAATTTTTTCTAGCTCCTTTTGCAACGATTTGGTCCTATTCCTTTTGATGACTTCAAAGTATCCCTCACTAAACTTTGTCAAATCGGCACTATGAGAGTGTCAAACCGAATTTGAGAAACTATCCAACCACACCGAAGGATTTCCTGATGACTTCTACAGGAGTTGTTTTATCAGTGGTCTAAAGGATGCAATCCGCTCTGAGGTCAAAATGTTCTATCCCAACACAATGATGGAAGCCCTGGGGTTGGCTAAGTTGGAAAAAGACAAGATTACAGCCCAACAGTGCTCCAAATCCACTTTTGTTCCCTCCCAAAATATGGGTTCTCAACGACCTCCCATTCTGCCAGCTCCTCGACCAACTCCTATCAAGCATTTGTCTGAAACATAGATGCAGGCACACAGAGAAAAAGGGCTTTGTTATAATTGTGAGGAGAAATTCACTCAAGGACATAGATGTGTTGATTAAAATTTCTATCTCTTAGATGTGGATTCTCCGCCTACCTCTAAAATTGGTGAAGAAGCTCTAGATACAATGGATGATCAGGTCGACATTTAGGAGCCTCCTATTGACCCTCCGTCTCAAGACAACCACCCAGAGATATCTCTCCATGCTTTAGCCAGAATCACCACCCCCCAAACAATGCGAGTTAGGGGTTACTTCAATAAGCTTCCTCTTACAATACTCATTGATTCTAGTAGCACTCATAACTTCATTGGCCTTCGGATCGCCAAACAGGCTAATTGTTTTGTCCATCCTTGCTCCAACTTTGAAGTCACGGTTTCCAATGGGGGCACCTTACCTTGCAAAGGGAAGTGTCGCAATGTGCGTATCTCTATGGGAGATTATAACCTATGCTCTGACATGTTTTTCTTGACCTTAGGTGGATGTGATGTGGTTTTGGGCGCTCAATGGCTACGCACACTTGGCCCCATCTTATGGGATTTTGCTGAACTTTGGATGCAGTTTTCACCCAATGGATAAAAACACACATTGACAAGATTGCAACCAAGATCTCTCAGCATCATCAGTTCCCATCGCATGGAAAAAATCCTTAAGAATAATTCACATGGTTTCATCGCTTAGATCCATTCCATTCAGATGCAACCATCAACGGTCTCCACTACTCCTTTGGATCTACAACAAATTCTGGATCGATATGCAGGTGTCTTTGCTGAACCAGTGGGATTTCCACCTTCAAGGCCAGAGTACCATCGTATTCATCTCCTTCCTAGAAGCATTCCTCCCAACATCAGGCCCTATCGCTACCCATTTCACCAAAAAATAGAGATTGAAATGCTCATTCGGGACTTACTGAAGCAAGGTATTATTCGCCCAAGCAATAGTTCCTTTTCTTCACCAGTTCTTCTTGTCCGCAAAAAAGATGGGTCATGGCGCTTCTTCATTGACTTCTGAGCACGTAATCACCTCACAAACAAGGATAAGTTTTCGATTCCTGTTGTTGATGAGCTTCATGGTGCTCAATTTTTCTCCAAGTTGGATCTTCGTTCTGGGTATCATCAAATTCAGGTTCATGAGGATGATATCCCTAAAATAGCTTTCCACACACATGATGGCCACTATGAGTTTTTGGTCATGCCCTTTGGCCTCACCAATGCTCCTTCCACATTCCAGGCCTTGATGAATAAAATATTCTGACCCTACTTGCGGAAATTCATTCTGGTCTTCTTTGATGATATCCTGATCTACAGTAAAACATATGCTGAACATCTCCAACATCTGGATCTTGTAATGTAACTTTTCTCTGACCATCATCTCCACGCCAAACAGTATAAATGATTTTTTTGGACAGAAGGAATTAGAGTATCTCGGGCACATTATTTCAGCACAAGGGGTTTGCGTGGATCTTGCCAAAACCGCTTCCATGATCAATTAGCCGCATCCTCAGACACTCAAGAGCCTTCATGGTTTTTTGGGGTTGACTAGCTACTACTGCAAGTTTGTCAAGGATTATGGGAAGATTGAAGTTCCATTAACTGCTCTATTGAAAAGGATGCTTTTACATGGACACATGCTACTGAGTGTGAATTTGACAAACTGAAACAAGCTATGTGTACTACACCTGTTCTAGCTATGCCCGATTTTACCAAGCCCTTCACTATTGAGAGTGATGCTTGCAGCAATGGACTTGGTGTTGTTCTCCTTCAAGATGAACACCCCATTGCGTTCACCAGCAAAGCCCTTTTAGGTAAGAATTTAGCTACCTATACAATGACTCTTCATTATCTCAAATCATCCAACGATTGGACAACAACCCTTCTTTTGTACCACATTACTCTTGGGATGGTTCTTCCTTGAGATACAAGGGTCATCTAGTGCTTCCCCAGAGCACATATCTTCAATAGGTTGACTTCTATGAACTCCATGCTTCTCCATCGACAGGGCAATCTGGGTTCCTCAAAACATATGAGCGAGCACGGCGTAACTTCTTTTGGCAGAGAATGAAAAGGACAATTCAATAGATGGTGACTGAATGTGATAACTGCTAACGCAATAAGGGTGAAACGACACTCCTTCTGAGATTCCTCGAACGCTTTCCCATACCTACATGGATTTGGACAGATATTTCTATGGATTTCATTGAAGGGATCCCTAAATATGGAGGGAAGACAATGATTTTGGTTTTGGTTTATCACCTCTCCAAATATGGTCATTTTTGTGCTCTCAACCATCCCTATACAGCCTCCTCAGTTGCTCAAATTTTCCTGGACCAGATATTTCGTCTTCATGGAATCCCTTCTTCCATTGTCTTGGATCATGATGCAAATTTCACTAGTCATTTTTGGATAGAACTATTTCTCCACACTGGCACCAAACTGAAGATGAGTTCAGGGTATCACCCACAAACAGATGGTCAGACTAAAATTATCAATAAATGCTTGGAAACTTATCTTCGTTGCTTCACCTCTGAACAACAACATCAGTGGGAAAAGTGGCTCCGTTTCGCTGAATGGTGGTACAATACCTCTTACCACACTGCCTCTAAAATGACTCCATATGAAGCAGTCTATGGTCAGGCACCTCCAGTTCTTCTTCGATACACCCCCAGTAGTTCACCAGTTTAGGCAGTTGACACAGTCCTTCGAAACCACGATTAGATTCTTCGCATTTTGCGGGACAATCTTCACATGGAAAGAAATCGCATGAAGCAACAAGTCGATCAGCACCGTTCTGAGCGCACTTTTCAAGCAGGTGATATGGTTTTTGTTCGTCTCCAGCCTTACAAGAAACCCTCCCTAAAACTCAAAGGGAGTCATAAGCTCACTCCAAAGTTCTATGGGCCATATAGGATTCTTCAGAAGATTGGGTCTGCTGCTTATAAATTGGAACTTCCTCCTTCTTCCCGCATTCATCCAGTATTTCATGTCTCTTGTCTGAAGAAAGTTCTTGGCACCAACATTAGAGGACAAACTCTTTTACCAAAACTGGATAATGAAGGATCCATCCTTTTGGAGCCAGGGGTTGTCCTCAATAAGCGCACTCTTCATCTTCTCTCTCACTCTATCACTGAGGTCTTAATTCAGTGGCACAGAATGAAACCAGAGGATGCTACATGGGAACCACTCCTTCCGATTCAGCAACAATTTCCACATCTAAAGCTTTGAGGACAAAGATTTTTCTGAGGGGGAGGGGATGTTAGGAACCCATGTCAACCCTTCTATTTACTTTGTTAGTATATCTTTGTTGGACACATATGCTTTGTAATTCATCCCATAGTATTTGTTGATCCATAGTTTGTATTATTGTTGTTGGACGCATATGCTTTGTAAGTCGTCCCGTAGTATTTGTTTATCCATAGTTTGTACTGGCCCATGGTTTTGACCCATAGTATTGGCTCCTAGAATTAGTAAATAAGTTTATGTTGAGGCCAATGAAGACACGGTGAAGTTATTTGTATTGAGCTTGCTCAAAGGAGGTTTCCCCCTCGAAATGGCCTACGATCAATAAAAATATTCCCTGATCTCATATATTGTGCATTTTATCAATTAATTGTTGTAGGTTCTTCACATGAAGATGATGATGATGATGATGATGAAGATGACGATGATGTACATGATGATGATACCGATGAAGATGAAGATGAATACGATGATGATGATGATGATGATGATGATGATGATGATGATGATGATGATGATGATGATGATGACGATGATGATGATCATGATGAAGATGATGGATGATGAATGTTGGAATATTCTCACCATTATTTTTTACATTTGCATGTTTGCATGCATCCAGTCATCATGCATGCATTTGCATGCAACTGCATGCATCCAGTCATCATTTTGGTGGTTTCCCCAGCACCTAGAGCCTAATTTCAACTCCCTAGAGCCTATCTTCAGCCCCTAGTAGCCCTCCTACCTACCTGATGTGCCTTGTTGGACTCACCTGCATGACATGTTCTCCTTTTCTCACCTACTAGGAGTTATCATTCAATTAGAGCGCCTTATCTCACCTACCAGGAGTCTGATAGTTAGTTAGAGCATTGATTGAGCATTTTTTCCACTGATTGCTCATCCTAAATTCATGTAGCTCATAGTTAGCTATTTTTGGAGCGCCACGTGATCTTCTGATAGCCTCATGCACCCTCCTTGGAGTCTCCATCCCCTTATTTGTTCCTAGATGGTTCTGTTAGACTAAGTTAGACTCAGATAGACTCATTTGACTAACTATTGACTATTTATGATTGATATTGTTGATTGGATGATGTCTCCAATGTTGTCCAAGCCACACTTTGAGCATGATTCTAATGACCTCCTTGGTTAATTCGAATTCTCTTGAAATTTATTGTATTGTATTCATTATTCACAGTTCCAGCTCACAGCTGATGTATGATTATACTGCTATTCTCCATTTTTTTGTGTTCATGAGTGATTATTGACTACGGTCTTCTCTTCTTCTCTGCACTTCTTGAGTGAGTTTTGTGTGAGGTTTGTTACAGCTGTGAGATCTTCCTGTAGATTATCACATGGTATCAGAGCTGATAGCAGCTATTTGAATTGCAGCAGTTGCAGCATTTCTTTGAGTAGTTGTCTTTCATTGAGCACCAGAAGCCTCTGAGTGTCCACAACAAATCCTGGTGCTATTACCTTGAATTCATAGGATAAATCCAGTGAGGTCTAGCTAGGTGTGAAGGAATTATTCATATGTACTCAGTGTCCTAAGGCAGTGTTCATTCAAAGTATAGAAAATCTCCATCAACAAAACTCTTCTTGTTTTGTAGGTTTATTCATCCATTCGAATCCCTCTTCAACAGATTCGAATTCAACAACTATTATGGATATCCATTGTTTTTGTAGGTTATTCGAAGTGTTCTGTAGTTGCAGCAATTTTGAAATATTCTGCACTGGTGATTCTGCACTAGTGATTCTGCACATATTCTGCATTAGTGATTCTGTACTAGTGATTCTGCACTGGTGATTATGCACTAGTGATTCTGTACTAGTGATTATGCACTGGTGATTCTGCACTTCTGCACTAGAAACACACCAGTAGATTCGAATTGAACAACATCTTCCATGGATCTGAAAGCAGTTCCTTCTCTCTCTTCATACAACTATGAATAATGGAAACCCAAGATGATAGCATACCTGAAGAGATATTGTATCTTGGACATGTGTACTTGTGTTAAGAGAGATTCTGCTTCCTATGAAGAGGAAGAAGATTGGCTTGATGATTGTGAAAGAGCCTCAGCAACAATACTTACTGCTATGTTTTCCAATATGGAATACCTCATTGATCTTAGAGAACATCCAAGTGATAAATGGACAAGATTGAACAGTTTATTTGGAAAGAAGGAAGAGGATGATGTCCATTTGGAGAACAAGCCCAGCAGTACTACCTCAAGTGCTCTCTCTCTTCATGGTTCGGCCTCCATCATCTCCTATGATGAATTTGTTCAAGATAAAGTCAAAATAAAACACATGGTTTCAGGTTATCCATCTTCTGATTCGAATTCTGAGCAAAATATGTCAGTTACTACTGTAGAAGTTGAAGAGACCTTCACAATCTCTACTTCTCATGAGCCTGCTGATGTGCAAGATGATGACCTACTGAGTATTTTGGAGGTAAAATCAGATTTGGGAGGCAATACATTTTCCCTCCTTGATCAAATGCCTTCTTTGGATTCCCAATTGGTCATTGGCACATGTTTTCAAAGTTTCACCGAAGATGGAAGACTCTATCATTCACTTGGGTTCATGACTCATGCACTTTTTTGTGATTTTGGTTTTGATCTCACCCCTGTTGGTTCAAAGGAGATCATGAGAAACCATCTTATGATTCTTGGATCTGATTTGAATTCAAGATACCATCATCATGTCATAGTTCCTTTGGTTATGATATCACCTATGTTGGTTCAAAGGAGATATCAAAGAACTATCTACACAGTCATAGTTTTGATTCTACCTTAGTTGGTTCTAATCACATGCTCCATAATGATCTTAATATTATGTTTTTGAAGCATGATCCACTTCTTCCCAAGAGGAAGATACCACCTTTTATGTTTGAGCAAGAGAGAAAAGCTTCATTTGGGGTGAGTGATGACATGCTACATTAGCATCCTTCAGTATATTTTGAGGGAGGGATTTCTTCCCATTGGGTTTTCCCTCTTTCCTCATTTATTACTTAGATTGTTGTACGGGGTGACCTTTAGTCTCAGTCACCAGGGCCCTATTTTTCAGTTTTCAGTTATTACCTCATAGTATAGCTTGTAGGGGGGTGTGGGAATATTCTCACCATCATTTTTTACATTTGCATATTTGCATGTATTTTGCATGCATCCAGTCATCATGCATGCATTTGATCATCATTTTGGTGGTCTCCCCAGCACCTGGAGCCTAATTTCAACTCCCTAGAGCCTGTCTTCATCCCCGAGTAGCCATCCTACCTACCTGATGCACCCTTTTTGACTCACCTGCATGACATGTGCGCCTTTTCTCACCTACCAGGAATTATCATTCAGTTAGAGTGCCTTATCTCACCTACCAAGAGTTTGACAATCAGTTACAGAATTGATTGAGCAATTCTTCCGCTGATTGCTCATCCTATCTACCTATGGCTCCTAGTTAGCTAGTTCTGGAGTGCCACTTGATCTTCTGACAGCCTCATGCACCCTCCTTGGAGTCTCCATCCCCTAATTTGTGCCTAGATGGTTCTATTAGACTCAGTTAGACTCATTTGACTGACTATTGACCATTTATGACTGATACCACTGATTGGATTATTTCTCCAATGTTGTCCAAGCCACACTTTGACCATGATTCGAATGA